>CM067533.1:9737155-10049655 GCA_034509925.1 Hirudinaria manillensis
CTTTGATAACCTTATCTCAAAAGTAATGCAGAAGATTGGAAGATTTACAAAATGAAACTTTATTCGCCTTCCTTTCGAGAATAAAAATATTTCATCTGACCATCCATCCATCCATCCATCCATCCATCCATCCATCCATCCATCCATCCATCCATCCATCCATCCATCCATCCATCCATCCATCCATCCATCCATCCATCCATCCATCCATCCATCCATCCATCCATCCATCCATCCGTCCGTCCATCCATCCATCCATCCATTCATCCGTCTATCCATCCATCCATCCATCCATCCATCCATCCATCCATCCATCCATCCATCCATCCATCCGTCTATCCATCCATCCATCCATCCATCCATCCATCCATCCATCCATCCATCCATCCATCCATCCATCCCTCATTGGGATTTGAAATCCACGGTCATTCATCGGCGTTGAGGGTAATTCAATCAAACATTGCTGTCGTCGTCTGATTGACAACCTTTGTTTTGGAAGCGATTTTCGCGCCTCAATCCGTCATGACCAGTGGACGTCTGCTCTACATTCATAATAGACGTTTTACTCACTCTTCCCCCATACTTCACCCCCTCTGCCCCTCCAGCCATGGTCTGCCGATCGTTCCAGCCATCCGCGACCAGCCATTCTCGATCGCTGAACGAATGTCGACTCATCGTAGCGAGTCGTCATGCTCTGATGACTCGGTCAGCGATACTTCAGCGTGGTTTTATTCTCTAGAAGCATCATCGCTCATTTCCTGCTGCCGTTTATCCATCGTCAGAAACTTTCACATTATGCCACGCTTCATTCGCCATTACTATTTCCGCATCAAGAAGTCTTTAATCACGTCTCCAGCATCATCCATCAGAACGTTCATAGCCTAGCCCTAACCCTAACACCAACTCTAACCCTATGAGACTAACACCAACTCTAACCCTAGTCCTAACCCTAACCCTAATTCTAAACAAAACCGAACCAGACACTCTCTTAACCATATTCTCCAAAGAGCTCCAAGCAATATTTCCTCCAGAATTGTAAACAACTCAAGGGCTTCATTATCGTCCGCTTTCAAACATCAATTCCTTACTTTTCGTTCACATTTGCACTCAAAATGACCACGTGGTGGTTGGAGTCGTCATTGTTTTATTGACTCATCAAGTTCAAGGTCATTCAATTCACACCTTACATTTGTCCATCCATCCATCTTCCTTTTGCTCGTAAAGTGAATCCATTCACCAAAGCTATTCGCTCAATCCTTCATTCATCCACTTATACAAGCGTTCATTGATTCATCTAAGCATCTGCCCACCGCCTCAATCATTTGCCAACCCAAATCCACCCGAAATCTCTCCATAAACAACCCCCAAACAAACAAGGCAATGCATGTTGACGGCCTGGCACTACGTCTTAAGAGACGATTCATCCCAACGAAGTAATAAAGTAACGACAGACAGACAGCGACTCGTTTCTCGACGAAGTTTCAACGTTGTTACCCCAACGGGACCCAAACCCCAAACCCCAAACCCCAAACCTCAAACCCCAAACCCCAAACCCCAAACCTCAAACCCCAAACTTTAGTTTGAGGTCCGTAGACTTTTCTATTCACGGAGTGAAAGAATGAATTGATGGTTGAATAAAAAAAGTTTCAATGAAGGAATTATTAAGAGATGAAGGCAAATATAAAATTGTATCCTTGTGGATCCACGGCATTGATTTTGTGAATTTCTGGATTTTAGAATTAAATGAAATAATAAAAATAAATATTATTTGTTAATAATATTAATTAATAAATTGTAATTAAAGAATAAAATATGGAATATTTTCATTAAAATTTAAAACTTTTATTTGATAAACAATTATATCAATTTATAGAATTACAAAAACACTTTACATATTATAATTGATTATAATTTATTATTATTATTATTATTATTATTATTAAAATGATGACTGAAAATATAAAATAATAAATAATAATTTTAAAAAATCATATAAAATATTTATAAATAAAATGCCATATATCGTATAAATAATGGATAAATATTCTTATAAACCTGGTCGTCTAGTAATTCTGAAGACCACTTCTTCTGTTACTTCCAGTTTCATGCCATGCAATGGGACTGTCAAATTTCTTTCGAACCTCATCATCATCATCATCATCATCACCACCATCTCGGCCATCGTCATCGTCCTCATCACCATCATCCTCGTCGTCGTCGTCGTCATCATCGGCGGTTTAGCCACAACGTACAGTTTCGTGATTATGTCCGCCATTACTCCGTTCCTTGCAATTACCGGCCAAAGACTCCTTGGCAGCTTAGTACTCACTCAATGCTAACTTCCTCATCGTCATCATCATCATCATCGTCATCATCGTCATCATCATCGTCATCGTCGTCGTCGTCATAAAGCAAACAATTTACAAGCATTATTTCATAATTGATGATATTCATTAGAAAAAAAAAACATTAAAATTAATAAATTATTTTAACAACGAAAATCGTTCCATTTTCATTTTTAGTTTTCTTTTTCTTTTTCTTTCTTTTCTTTTTTTTTTCTTTTCAAATCCAAACTTCGACCTGTGATTGGCAGTTCCATTGTTTCCATGACGACGCTTGCGAGAATTTCAAAACGAGCAACTAATATTTCTCCACTGGGAGAGGATTATTTTATTATTTTCCTCGGAAATTATGTTTTATTCATTTCAATTTATTTATTTATTTATTTATTTATTTTTATTTTTTTTTTAAACATTTCAAAATTCCATGTTACTTTGAAATGTCAAATTTCAAAATTGTCTTAATCTCAAGATGGTCAGTACTTGTAATGAAATTTATTATTGCTATTATTATTATTATTATTATTTTATTATTATTATTATTATTATTATTATTTTATTATTATTAGAATTAACTTTTAAATTCGTTTCCAGGAAATTCTTCCGTCCTGAGATGGTGGTTCGTTGGCAGAAACAATGGAATCCTTGAGTCGTCCCTGAATCTTGACCTCCGCGTGACCTCTGACAGAAGAAGTTGTGACGTCGACATTAGAGGTAATGACGACTACGACGATGATTATGATGATGATGATGACGATGATGATAATGATGACGATGATGATGATGAGCGGTGATAATGATGATTACATCGGCGTTGACGATATTATTTTATATTAATTATGTTCGTTTATCACAATAATGACGATTTAAATCAGTAAAACGTCCACACATTTGGAATGTAAATTTAATCAGTCTTTGAATTATTTATTTTGAAATCAAAGGATTTAATTCTCTTCACCGACAATTAGGCTTTCACAATTAGACCGGGGCTTGTCACACGACCGCGATGATGTAGACGATGACGACGACGACGACGGCGACGACGATGACGATGACGATGACGACGACGATGACGATGACGATGATGATGATGATGCAAGCATTGATAGTACAAAAAAATAGTCCCAATATGGTCCAACAAAGACCTTGTACTTGCTTGTAAAACCCCAAGAAATTGTTCTCGGATTGGGACGACCGAGTCCCCGTGTGAGGCGCTACATGAATGACATCCTCCGGCCCGCGATCCGTTTGATCGCAGCAGAGGAAGAGAGCTATATAAATGCTTTACAATGCTGTCTATTCTCCCGGTGAACATATCCGTTGGTGTCTCCTTTTTCTTGCTGAAATGTTCCCGCGGGACCTGTTGTGGTTGATGATGATGATGATGATGATGATGATGGTGGTGGTGATAGTGATGATGAGCCACCATTGATGATGATGATGATGATGATGTGATGCATGAAATTCATGAAATTCAGAGCTCATAAAAGTGAGTTGTCGAAGAGCATTATTTTGGGGTTTAAAAGTTAATTTCGTTTCCATTTCTAAATTTGGCTCTTGGGTAATTCCGCTCAATAATTCACTAGAAGGAACCGCACGAAAAGAGGCTTGATCGGAATACATTCCGACCTGACCTAAATCAAACCCCTCCAATCTGGGTCAAAGTTCATAGTTCACAGTCCTGACCTTATTTTTTTTAATGTATAATTGATTAAATTCAATTAAAAAGGATGGAAAAGATTAAATGACTTTAATGGAGATTTAAAAGCCACACGCGAAGAAAATCGAAGACCAGCACATCCGATTGGGAATTACGGATCATCATCATCATCATCATCATCATCAATATTATTATTATTATTATTATTATTATTATTATTATTATTACTATTATTATTATTATTATTATTATTATTATTATTATTATTGTTATTATTATTATTATTGTTATTATTATTATTATTGTTATTATTATTATTATATTGCTACTTCTACCACTAGTACACTACTACTGTTTATGCCATTATTGTTAATATTATTGTCCGGTGATACGTTTTATGAATGGCTTAAAATATTATTATACATTATGCATTATGGTTTATTTAGTGAATTTTTCGATTGAATGAATGAATGAATGAATGAATGAACGAACGAACGAACGAACGAATGAATGAGTGAGTGAGTGAGTGAGTGAGTGAGTGAGTGAGTGAGTGAGTGAGTGAGTGAGTGAGTGAGTGAGTGAGTGAGTGAGTGAGTGAGTGAGTGAGTGAGTGAGTGAGTGAGTGAGTGAGTGAGTGAGTGAGTTGATGGGTGGGCAAGACAACGTATCAATTATTAGTTGAGCACATGAACAGCATACAATACAGAGTGCAGACAAGAAGGAATTGATGGAGAACATAAACCATGAACGGATGCACGAGGAGTAAATGTCTTTTCCATATCGGGCCATTGGGAGGTTTGGGAGAACTCCATTGAGAGCCTCACGTCATCACCTATATACCATCATCGTCGTCGTCATCATCATCATCACCTACATCATTGTCATCATCATCATCATCATCATCAGCTACACCATTGGCATCATCGTCGTCGTCGTCGTCAATGCCTACGTCACATTCGCCTTCACCTCCATCATGTCATCAGAATAGTCAAAACAAGGTGCCAAAGTTGGAAAAAAAATTATTTCACTGCAATTGTTTGGAAATGTTATCAAATCGAGAAAAATGGAGGAATAAATTATGTTAATGGTCCAATAGAAAGACCAAGTATTGCTTCGAGGTCACAACAACAACAGCAACAACAACAACAACAACGACAAGAAAATACAAAGCAAACAGTCATGCAACCCCGTGCAAAGCCAGTCCGATCTTATTAGATCGTTGCAAAGAAATTATGAGCATGGAATTTTTAAAACCTATTTCTAGACTCCTTCTTTCTTTGCTTTTCATTTACTCCGATTTCAGATGAATGTGAGCGATAATAAAGACAAAAATATCGCGAATAACAAAGAAAATCGACGCCGAAGAAAAAACAATATTCTGTTGATTTACAACCTAAAATGTTTTTACTTCCTTTATTCGTCTTTCCCTCTCTTTGAAGAAAAAAACCCGCCA
Source organism: Hirudinaria manillensis (assembly GCA_034509925.1). Lineage (NCBI taxonomy): Eukaryota > Metazoa > Annelida > Clitellata > Hirudinida > Hirudinidae > Hirudinaria > Hirudinaria manillensis. Next base: position 9,742,608 of record CM067533.1, read on the forward strand.
TTTTTAATTAAAACCCTGCTTGGTGCCGCCATTTTCCTGCCTCGAATTTGTTAGAATCTTTGTCGAAATAAAAACATATTTTTACTGGTAATTGAAAAACGAAAATGATAACAACTCCGGTTGCTTGGCAACCGAGAATCCAGGTAATTTTTATACCTGGTTCACATTTCATGTCCATGCGGTCCTCAAGAATTCCTCTCAATTTTTTTCAGCCTTTTAAATTAAAACAAACGGCTGTTTATTTTAATTATGTTTTCTCCATTTTCTTAACTCCTAATTATTTCACCAGAGGCCGTCTTGTCCGTCTTGTTGTATATTGCTTCCCGCAAAAAAAAAAAAAAAAATTAAAAACAAGTGACATAAAAACCACAGGAAATCCCCACGGAAAAGAAAAGCTGCCACGGGAAATCGCAAGTTTGCGAAATTGGAAATTCGTGGACTTCAGAGACTCAAAATGGAAGCCAGTGAGTCATCGATCAAATGATTTCAATCTTCCGAGATGCAATTCCGAGCCAAAGGGGCACTGGATTCGACAACACGTTTTACCACGCCTTGTCCTCACCTTTGCCGATATCAACCTCATATCATCATCGTCATCATCATCATCGTCATCGTCATCGTCATCATCATCATCACCATCATCGTAGTCGTCATCGCGTGAAGGGTGACAAAGCACCTCCGAGAACCGTTGCTCCTTATTAGCGGAAGGAGGACATGTCGACTCCTTGGTTTCTTATTCCACTTCCTGGATTATGACTCCACCGATGACGACGACGACGACGATGATGACTTGGATGATGAGGCCAGTGACCGGCTTTATTTCGACTCGAATCTTTTTTCCCCACTAAATCCATCATCATCGTCATCGTCGTCGTCATCGTCATCGAATTTCTCTCCCGGAAAACCCTGCCAAAAATTGAAAATATTTTGTAAGAAAAAAAAAACCAAAATAAGCCGATAATCCGGCAGGAGCAAACCGAAATCCAAAAGCGAAACTTCAAAGAAACCGTGGAAATCCCAGGGACGTAGATTGCGCGGGAGCTCGAGAGACGTGAAATCGTGTCATCCTTAGAATGTTTTTTTATGTTTCTGAAATAATTTTTTTTTATTTTTTCCTCACTCGTCGTCATCCTCTTAACCATGGTCGCCTCAGGTCGTCTGCTCGCCTGCCCGGGTTTCGTCTCCATAGTGGTCAACGATTGGTCAGAAGAGGAGGAGATCCTAAGGCATGACCTTTTGGTCGCCTGCCCTCCAGAGTTCAACTTCACCTTGACCTTTCCTTGCCAACCGCTCGGCTCCATTTCCGGTCCTGCAAGCCTGTTTGAACGTCATCGTCCCAATCATCGGCGATGGAAGGAAAGACTCTCCAGAGCAACCACCAACCATCTCAACCACCACAAACACCACTACCAAAGCCACTACTACCACCACTACCGTCGGCTCAACGATTCGAGACCATTCTACGACCCTGAGGGCACCAACAACCCCCATTCGCAGGCTGAATTGCTCGGTCACGGACTGGATACTCAGTCGTCAGGAGTTGAAGAGGAAGAAGAAAAAGAAGAGTTCCGACTCGAATCTCATCTGGCGTTTGAAGTTTTATTGGACGACGGTGGAGAAATTTATAGAAAGTTGATGACTTCTCTCTCCTACAAAACATCTGACAATAGGACATCGAGCGATAACGAAGTAGACGACGACACCCAGTTGGTTCAGTCCGTCCCCGGGGGAGAAGCGGCCGCCATTTTCAAACATGGCGACGAAGGTGCATTAAACGTCGAACTAGAAGGTCGTCTTGTCATCCTTATTCTCGGCTTCACGATCGTTTTGTTTTTCTGTTCGTCGACTCGAAACTACTGCAAGGAAGAGAGTCGTCGTTTTGTCGACGATTGCGAACCAAATCTCGTCGAATTCTCCGGCAAAGTGCCCTGCGAACGAGTAGATTTACTGCCGATTCTTCTGCGAAGATTCTGTCCTCAAAACCTGGGAGACGCGAAACACGAAACACTGGCAAGTCCATCGAAGATGAATGCGCAAATCCCAGGCGATGATTGCAAAAAGACCGATGGTCGAACCAGCCTCTCGACCTTCACTCCAAGCGTCGACAAATTGAATCCAGAAAGAATAGAAATTGAGGTTGTCTGTTGTCAATCTTTATTTTAGATGTTAAATTTTCTCTCGTTTTGAAAGCAAAATAGCAGGACAAGAAGGTGAAGAAGAAAAAGAAGAAGAAGAAGAAGAGGAAGAGGAAAACTTCTGCTTCTTTGTAATCATCTTAATGCTTTATTTAAGGTTTTCTTTCCCTTTTGCAATGCGCAATCAATAGAAACGTGACCGAGCGAAATGAAAACAAGAACTCGGCAGGAAATAAATACAAACAGACAGACAGACAAACAGACAGACAGACAAACAAACAAACATGGCCGAACGGACGTATCCGACTTGACAGCGACATTGTTTGTTTATTTTTAAGGAATAACAAAAAATTTATAAAAACACATCACGGACGAATCCAACCTGTGCAAAGTTTAGGCACAAGTCTCAATGTCGTTTAAAATATTTTATTAGAAATTAAAATAATATTAATAACATTAACTCCTTTAATTTTTCAAAATTTTTCTTTTTCATAAGAGCGCTGTAGCTAACTGGATTCCCAAACGGATCAATTCTGAATCGATGCGCGCCGTTAGAGACGAAATCAGCAGAGATTTATCTAAATTATTTGAAAATAAGTGGCCATCATTAGGATCGATGTCAGCCTACTTTTGACATTCGAAAGATAAAGATGGTTCTATAACTCCACGCTTCAAAATTAATTAACACTCTTCCCCAAATACCGCGAAAGAATGATAATTTTATCTTTTCTTCTTTCTAAAAATGGCTGCTTTTTATATGAATCTTGTTCTTCGAAATAATGCGCCAAAAATAGTAAAAAAATAAAAAAGTTATAATGAAAGCATCATCCTTAATTTTTTTTTCCTAGACTCGCGCCGTGACAAAGATAATCCTGCCAGTCTTATATCTTACCACGGTGATTATGAGCTGCCTCTTGATCAGCTTCCCGGCAGTCCCACCACGGACGTTTCCGTGTCATCGGCATCTGGAGGCGAGTCCGGGAAAACTGGACAAATTCACCTTAATCGGGAGCACTGACGGAGAAGAGGTAAACTTCGCAAGATCGCCCAACAGATATCGGTGGCAGTCCCGAGAAGGAAACCATCTCTTCCTACCCGCTCGTCCATTCGACCTCTCGAAGGTGGCTGACGACAGCTCGGCCACCACGAGCGACACCGGCCGACCGACGTCTGCGGACGGAAGCCTTAATCCCGAAGCAATGACCGATCTCTTATCGGATTCCATCTCGGAATTATTCCTTCGCACCTCTTCAGATCGTCGCAATCGTCTTCAATCCCCCTGCACGTACGCATCTTCATCTGCCGTGGACTTGCAACACTTCTTACGACCCTACTCGGCCAAACTTCAAGACTTCATCAATCGAGTAAACAGATCGTCAACTTCTGAGAACGTTCGCTTGAACGTGAAGCGGAGGAAAGCGGTCTCCGCGGTTAATAAATTTCTCGCCGGCCTGGAAAAGTCCAACTCCTTTTTGTATTTGAACTCGCTCTTTGAAGAGGCAGCAAACAAACTCGATGTGGGGAGAAATTTCGGTCCCCAGAAGGGTCAGTTGGCGGTGGCAGACATGCTCGGACTGACGGATGAAATACCAAAAGGGGGGCTTCTGCCACTAAATTCAAAGTGAGTCACTATTTTCTCCTTTTTTTTTTTGAGTTATTATTATTACTAATATTATTATTATTATATTTAAGTTTTTATTTCCGAGAACATAATGGCGGACCTGAGCTAGCCAGATAAGAAAATGTTGGCATGGTAGGATGATTAATTGAAAACAACTTAATCGTTTTAGCTGAAATCCGAAGCTCGGTTAGATCTCAATTATCTTTTCTCTTAAATTTCTCGTCAGCTCATGTTTGCACGCCATTAAAAAGCATTTTCCACTCCAATTATAGAAAAATATCCGCTTTTCAGGAAGAATTTGAACGCCCTCTCATACAAACTATTCGTCACGCAACTCCGGGAACGCCTATTCCGAGCATTCCATCCTCCGGGACGCTCCGGAAATGGGTCACTTTCCGACGGCCAGCAAAAAGTCAAAGCTCGGGGAGTGTGGAATAAAGCCTTCATCACTCGCTTCCATTCCTCGAAAGAGACCATTTATGACCTGGAAGGGGAAGACGAAGAAATCGGGGTCCTTGATTGCCTGCCTCCTTCGCTAGGAAATTTCTTGAGCGAATCTGGAGAGAATTTCAATGAGGAAAGGAGAGTGCTCAATAAATGCGCTCTTCTTTTACTTTTAATCATCGACTCGTACGGCTTGTTGTGCCGTTTTATTAGGACTTCAGCGAAGCTCAAGACGGCTCTACCGAGCAGAAGAAAGAAAGACGTCTCTTTATTCGACCAGCCCCAATATCGATTCTTCAAGACCCTCTCCAGTTGCGACAACTACTCTTTCCCAGTCGTGCGTACGGAATCTAACCTGTATTCTCAACCTTTCCAGCTCGGTTCGAAGTTCGACGAAGCGGAGACTCAACTGAGATCATCGACGAATACCTCGCCGGCCTCTTCTCAAGGTCGCTCGCCGACAGTTCTCACCTTCGTGAGGAGAAGCACTCCTGCGTCGGCTTTCACCCAACTGAGGCACTGCCACGCTGCCCTTTCGGTCAGGCCTCTTGGCGCATCATTTTCGGATTTCGCTCGTTCCCTGCTGACTCGCTCTTCGGGAAATGAAACTGGAAGTGGAAGAGGAAGAGGCGGAGAAGGAGTAGAAAGGAATCGAGGTTGTGACTCGTTGCTGTCAGGAGAGCAGAGTGCCTTAGGAGATCCCGTAGAAAAGTTGAGGAAAACAAAATTCGGAGCATGGGATAAATCTGAATTAGGATGCGATAAAACAGACGGTCTCGGTGGACGGAGATTTGGCTCGAGGCCATGTATTAACCCGGGGAATAATGGAAGTTCGTCGCGGGAGTTCACGAATGTTGATCTTCTTTGCAAGGCTGCAATATACTCTGTGATTGCCGGCGTCTCTATTTACCAAATTGCCACTAAATCGGACCAGACCAGAGATTCTCTGGGGGTTGCCATCGATGATTTGAGTTTGTTTTACGAGTCCGAAAGAGCCGACCAAACGATACTCGAGGCTATTCTCAAAATGGTCGTTGTCAGTCAAATGGAGACGTTCAAATTGGAATCGGAACTCGGAAAAGTTTTGTGTCTCGAAGCAGGTAACTAAATCGCGGAGTATCTAGAATAGATATCCCGGTATTTGATACTAATAAATTCTCTGCCCTTCCATTGCGTGCCAGCGGACCGGGCAAACAAAACGGCACGCGAACGAACGAATGCACATTAAAAGTGACGAGCGATAATAATGTTTGATAGAGCAAAGATTCGAAGAATGCCAGTACTTTGACAAAAAATTGTACGACGACGCAGTCTCCGACATTGCCGTGTTGGCGATAAATGCCGGCGAAAGGCGCACTTTGCTCAAAGGTTAGTGATTACGATCGATTTTGACGGATTCAGACTCTGGATTCCAGTGTAGGAGCTACGGAGGAAATTGTATGTTAATTAAGAAATTAAAACATTGAATCTCCCCACCCATGACCGAGATCTATCGATGAAAACAAGCATTTATTCCGACAAAATAATTTCTTATTTTCATGTCATACATTTTTAAAGAACTGACACTTGCAGATTTATCAGCTTTAAATCGCCTCGAAAACGTCCGACAATCGCTTAAACTCGATGCCGTTTTTCTGGAACTGTCAAGCCTTCTCCGTCCCCAAATGTATGCCATTACGATCATCTTCGTCATCCAATGCTGCCTTGAGATTATCGATGGCATACGCTGCAGCTTGGCAGCTAGGATCAGTAGAAGTGACATTTCGAAAAGTACGAAAAAATTACGACAATTCAAGCGCTTCACTAAAAGTGCTGCCGATAGCGACCTGGCAAATTTATCATCTAGCTATTCTCCCTGCGGATGTGCATATAGAAATCTGCTAGGACGAACCGTTCCGGAACGTTCAGTCCCAATTGATAAATCGCCCTTCCCGTCATCTTTTACAGAGACGAATGTCTAATTTTAATTATAACAAAATTTGCCTTAAACTCAATCTGTACGGGTGACTTTTTTTAAATATATTATTTATTGTAGCAATTTTAACAGGAAAATTATTCTAATTTGTCGCAATAAAAGATTTAACATTATTCGACTCTTTGTGCAAAAATTCTTTGGTGTTTTGTTCGAATCGTCTGCTCGCGTGTCTGATGTATCGGAGTTTTGAGTCTGGGGATTAAAAATGCCCGACAGAAACAAGTTGTCGAAGCAACCAGGTTTAAATGTTTAAAATGGCCATTAAATGATTTTTTTATGGAATGTTCCCATTTGATTTGCTTTTAAAATTAAACTTGAATTCGGAAAGTAGTGCTCGAGGCGTAGAAGAATTTTTGTGTGAAAGTTTTGTGATTTAAGAACAACTATTTTCTTGAAATAAAAAGCTTCAATTTTATGTTTTCATACGACAAAAGCACGCATAATCCTGATTCATTTGAACGGCGTAGAAGATCGTCCGCATTTTCAGAAACTTGTTGTGGTTTTGGAAAACTTTTTCTTGCTCCTATGCCGCATGACCGGAACCATCAGGGTGCCTTATTTCGGCATCGTGGTGTTGAGCACTCAGTACAAGGTAGGATTGCATTTGAAATTGTCTTTTTAATTTCGTATTTCAATTATTCATCAGTTTTAACGATCTATTCGCATTAAAGGTTCTCCTACCACTTCAACAAGTTAGAGGAAATCACATGAAAATCTCCATGGCTCTGTCGAAACTGAAGTGGTATCTGGAAGACATGTCGGCAGACGTCCGGATAAGCGGAGCGGGCGATCTGGATCTGATCGGAATCGGAATCCAAGAAGCCGTTTGTCTTTATTACAAGCAGGTCCAGTACTTGGTATGCATCAAGAAGAATTGATTGTTGCTACAATTCTTTACGACTTTTGGATAAAACCCGTTGACCTCGGCTTCGCCCGTGGCGTGCAATTTAAGTGATAATGAGACTCGTGGGATCGCTTGCTTCTGATTTGCAAAGAAAGTAGACGTTCGACAATCATTTTTCCTCCTTTAACGCAATGCATGTTGTGCAGCATGTGCCGAACAATTGAATTGCAAAATAGAATTGCAAAATAGAATTATACAAATTTGAGACTTGAAAGGTCTTTCTTAAGTGCCATCTTTTTTCTTAGGCTTCAGGCTGCTCCACTCAATTAGAGTTAACCATCTTCACTGCACAATCACAGAAGTCTGTTCTGTCTTCAGTGAAAAATGCAGCCAGCCAATTAGACTTTCAGCATATAAGGGTTAGAATTTAGTCCAAATTTTATTTACATCATTTGTCAATATTATTATTGTTATTATTATTGTTGTTGTTGTATTTTCTAAATTCTAAAATAATCTTGAATAAAAATTAAAAAAGAATGTAAGGATGATGATGATGTTGATGATTTACTAAATCAACTTAATGCTTGAAGTTTTGATTCCAAATTTAAGGCAGTTTGAGCTGATGGCAACAAAGATATTATGAATTAAACATAATTTTGAATAAAAATGATGACTTCACATAATAATAACTGGACTTTCGAAATGAAATACCAAGAAAATGGCCATTTTTTTTTATACATTTAGAGATTTTTAAATTAAATTGCTTCAATTTTGATTTCAAACTTTTTTAGAAAATACAGACGGTGTTCCTGAGGAGCAGGCAAGACCTCGCCCGGACGTCGCCGATCTCCGCACGTGCGGATAAAATTAACGATTCTCCCTCCTGGCAGGATGATTTGGAACCTTCAGGATTCCTGGAAACTATGCTGCTCGATCCAAGCAAGTGGAAATATTTAATTGGTGGAGTGTTTTTTTTTATGGCAAATGTGGTAGCCATCTGATCTTCGCTTCATACGACCTTGACTTCATCCGACCTTGACTTCATCCGACCTTGACTTCATCCGACCTTGACTTCATCCGACCTTCACTTCATCCGACCTTCACTTCATCTTACCTTGACTTCATACGACCTTCACTTCATCCGACCGATTGTCTCCTTGAGCCGTGGACTTTGTGCCATTGCCATGTCTCGACCACCTTCGTCACGACTCTAAACCATCGTCGTCGTCATCATCATCATCTTCATCGTCATCATCATCAGCCATTGCCTTGCTGTAATCCGTTTCAGTTTTTGCACGTAACATTTAGTCACTCGTGATGTCGTGCATAATTGTCAGATTGAACTGAAAGTGCTGTGGTGTTGTGCTTTAATGTGAATTAATTTTTAATTTTTAATTAAATGTGAATCATTTTGGATGTTAACATTGATGTTGATGAATAAATCTATTAACCAAATAATAGATTCTGTAACAGACACAATAAATAAACAAACAAACAAACAAATAAATGCTAATAATGAATTATTGCAACCATTACCTCCTATGAAATATGGAGGCTCCATGGAAACGGTAGTCAAGATAAGCAGATTACAGAGGAATATGCGAGCCCTCTTAACAATTTGCACGGCGCGGTGACCCCTCGTGGCGAAGGATCGGAGGTCGTAAAAGAGAGAACAGTCGGGTTCGGGGTGCTAATCCTCAAGGGTGAAATGAAATCTCGGGCGTCAACCTTCGCGGGGTCGTGGTCCGAACCCGTCGGGTTCAAGAACGGGACTTACGACACCCCTTCCTGCCATTCATTCGATTCGACAGACAAAAAAATTCTCGTTCGGATCGATAAACGAGGTCATCGACGATGGTTGTTGCCGTCGGTCGGTTTACATTTTACGTGGTTATTCGGTTGCAATGTTACCAGGTGGATGCGAACGAACGAATGAATGAATGAATGAATGAATTTTAAACAAGTGAATTCATTATTTCTGTTAAATTGGAAAATAAATTAGATCAATTTCAATAATAAATTGTTCTTAACACGATTTCCATTTATTATTTTTAACAATTTTTAATCTTGTTTCGTCGATTGATGTTAATTTTATCTTCACTCGCAGCCAATGCCAGCATGCACAGTTTCTTCATGTCCTGGCTCCACGCCTCTGACACGGACTCGGAATTTCTCAGGATCGTCTTCCGTACGTGGATTTTCCTTCGCCGAGTTTTGCACTCGATCTTCGGAAATTGCTCGTCGGTTTGCAACGTCTCGAAGTCGATCGCGAGTAATTCCTCCGTCGTATTCCGGAGACGTACGTCGCGTTCATCGTAAGATTTGTCATTCGTGGGCCTTTCACGACCATCATCATCATCATCATCATCGTCACTATCTCGATTAAGGTAAGTACGGTAGCCTTCCGTTTAATCATTATTATTATGTCATAATTGTGTTAAATGTTTAAAAAAATAATCGAACGAACACGTCGTCCGACATTTCAAATCACCTGTCGTTCGAAAAGAAGTCTCCGTCCATCCGTAACTCGGATGACTTCCATCATGGATGTATCTTAGTATCTTAGCATCTTAGTATCTTAGTATCCTAGCATCTTAGTATCCTAGCATCTTAATATCTTGGTATCTTAGTATCTTAGCATCTTTCCTTTCATTCTTGCGAAGATTTCAATGGAGGAAGCAAAGCGTGAACGATTGATGCAGATTTAATGGCAGGTCGGGCGAGATAATCGTGAATGGCGATGATGATGATGATAATTGTTATTTTTATTATTATTATTATTATTATTAATTATTATTATTGATTAAATTCGACTCGTCACCTCGTGACGTTCTTTGCATTCGTTTTAGGTGATGATGATGATAATGATCTCTTTGACTTCGGCCTCTCATCGATTCATTTTGCAGTGGACTTCTCTGTTCATTCGAGCATGAATCTCATCGGTCACATCGAGGATCATCATTCGATCATTCGTTCCCTCACTCATTCATTCATTCATCGATCCATCCATCCACCCATTCATCCATCTATCCATCCATCCATCCACCCATTCATCCATCCATCCATCCATCCATCCATTCATTTATTCATTCGTTCATTCAACAGCTGTGCTCATTTGTAAAGAATTTAATTTCAATAATTAATGTCAGTTAATTGCTTACCTGTCAATCGGCCGCTTACCTGGTCAACATCGATCACCTTAAGGTTCCGGATTCTTCGTCAGATGCGACGCCCAGGAAAGGATCGTGAGTCCCCTCTGCTTGGACTCCCACGTGACCCTGGTTCGTGAAGTTTCGGGATCCGTTTGTTTCCGAGTGCAGTTTTAATATTTCATTGAATTCATCGTCCTACGTCCTCGGGATGTATATTTTAGATCGTATTTAGATTATATTTATTATTATTATAATATTTATTATTATTATTATTGTTTGTGTTATTATTATTATTATAATTATTATTATTATTACTGTTGTTAACTAATGAATGATTTTCTTTCCACGTCAGGACCTGAGCACCTTTCTGCTGGAGACTAGGATGTCTTCGAGTAGCATTCCAAGGGATTTGAGGAGGAGAATTGGGGGTGAGGGAGATGAGGAGGAGGAGGAGGACGAGGATGCATTCGACGGGGTTCACGAGTTGGAGGTCGTAGCACTCGTTGACCTCGACACCATTTGCGACTCCTTGCTCTTTGGAAACGTACGAAGGAGTGATTAAGTTTTGTCCAATGATATTATTATAATAATAATAATAATAATAATAATAATAATAATAACTGTAAAATTATAATAACAGTAAAAATTATGATGATAACAATAATATTATAATTTAATAATTAATTATAACTATAATTAAACATTACAATTGCAGCCCCTGATTCTGAAAGCCACATCCTGCTGGAAGTTGGACTGGGATGAACTGGAAAGCAACCAGCAAAACTTCCATTCTCTCTGCCACCAACTCAACGACAAGGTGAGGTCGTCGAGTTCAAAGGGTAGGTAGACAAAGAAATGGGCTGTCGAAGGGGTGACTCACAAAAGACGTGGTTGCCTGGAAGGTGGTGATGATGATGATGGTGGTGATGGTGATGGTGGTGGTGATGGTGGTGATGATGATGATGATGGTGGTGGTGATGATGATGATGACGACGACGATGAAGACAAACACCGACGTGGTGAAAAAGGTCTTTTGTTGATTTTTTCCAATCTCAACCTTTTACGGTTGTTTATTAAGGAAGCATTAAAAGCCATTTATTTTCAGGAAGGTCGTTGTTTTGGTAAACAAGATGCTTATGCTTGTGGAGTCGTTTCTTGCTTGAACGTTAACATTGAAGTCCACGTGTGGCGTTTGAATGGAACAATTTCGTTCAATTTCGTTCAATTTCGTTCAATTTCATTCAATTTCATTCAATTTCGTTCAATTTCGTTCAATTTCGTGCAGACTTTCATCTTTTCAAAGCTCTGCTTTTAAGTTGTTTTTCTTTGCAATTTTGCAATTCCTGATGTTCTTTTGACTTCACGATGGGTTTTTATCGGGGACGAGTGAAATGATGATTGGTGGTGGTGATGATGGTGATGGTGATGATGATGATTCCCAGATGTCTATCTCTTTCTCAGCACAAAGCCATGCTGTTGAAGTTGAATCCTAGCAATCACAGAAGAGGTAAAGACGTTCCTCATGGCAAAAAGAAATTCTCAAAACCCCGCACAGTGCCTGGCAAGTCGTCGTCTTCGTCTTCGTCTTCGTCATCGTCTTCTGCCTTCAGACCCCATTACGTCGCACTGCCATCTTCCAGCTACTCCCTGCTGTTGAAATCCATTTCCTCCTGGGAACTCCTCGTTCCACTCGACGTTCAGTCGTTCGGAAACTGCCAGGAAGGCAGTCGGCGAGTGGTCGAATCGGAGCTGGAGGCGGTTGGTTGCATGGGGTTCGTCGGGTGCGTTCGTTTCTCCTGGCTCCCGGGGATCCGAGAAGACTTTTTTGCATTTCTACTATTGCAAGAGCTACTATTATAATAATTAGTTAATTAATTAATACTTAAGATTAATTAATAATTAAAGTTAACTATAAAGTTATCATTAGAATTCAAGCATCGCTCTTTCCTAGGTTGAGCTTTTGCCGACGTTTGACCCCTTTTCCGTCTCTTCCAACCTGTTTGCCAGTCTCAAGTCGTTGACCTGCAAGAGTCCTGATAACGATTCCGACGACAACATAGACCTGGACGACTTGCCACCTGCCCCTAAGATGCGTCCGAGCGCAGATGTTTGTTCTCGACTTTTGTGAATATCCGTCGTTCGTTTTGAAACGACCATCGCTCGGATGCCTCGGATTACTTAACCGATGTCTTATAATAATAATAATAATTGGTTACCTAATTAATTGGTTGTTAATTAGACTCTAATTATTATTTTACTTTTACAAAAACACGTCCAAGATCTCAAAGTTAAAGAGCGCCAGAGTCCCCGGTCCCACGAAGAAGGCCTTTGCACCGGTGGTGACCCCGGCCAACAAGACTCCCGCCAAAAGAAGACTCTGCGACCCGACCGCTTTCGGCGTCGACTTCCCCGACGACTTCTGAACCCCTCGGACGACTCGCTTCGTTAAATCCGTCGACTCGGATTAGGTTTCAATTTAATGATAAAGCGGTTAATTAATAATTAATAAGGCTTCGATTAGCGAACGAAACTCTGTTCGCACGCGTCCACGCGAGACTGAGGGTCGCCCTCTAATACCTGGAAGTGATAAGAGTCATCAGGAAATACATGATCTTACGAATCACAAATTGACTGATTATGCTCGTCAATTGAACTGTCCTCGATCGATGGCTGAGTTGTTTGAGCACCAACTTTGTTGGGGGTCTTTTGAAAGGTTTACGTTACAAGTTGCAGAAGAATTCTTAGGGAAGGAAAACCAAAATGGAGGAACAACGAGGCGTAAAGAATCCGATCCGTCTTTGCGACGGGGTTCGAAACGATCCGTCGACCTCACGAGAACATCACGTAGTCTCTCGACTTCTTGAACCGATCCCAGGCGGACTTCATCCTGTCGTCGTGGTTGGCGCAATACCTCCTGAGGTCCTTCAAGATCCTCTCGTGCAGGGTCTCGTTCGACTGGACCATCCACTTCTTCGTCAACATGAAGTTCCACGCCCACAGGAAGCCGACGGTGTGAGTCGAGCGGGCGCCGGACGACTTGCCCCGAGTCACCTGCTTGTTGTACTGCCTTATGACGAAGTCCTCGTACTGGTCCAGGGTGGCCCTGTCGCCGTGGCGATCGGTCCTTCCGGCGTCCGTCCTCCTGGAAAGAGTGGAGACGACCATGATGTGCATCCCTCCGCAACAGTGGATGTACTTTGGCAGTTCGTCGTGCTGGGAATGTTTTTTTTTTAAATTTATTTTTAAATCTAAAAAAACGTAAAAAAGACAAACCATCCGAAGACGGTTTCGAAGCGACTCGCCTTCGATATCATGTAATCCTCGGACAGGGTCAGAGCCGTGACGCACTTCTCTCTGATGAAGCCGAAGGATTTGAGGATCGAGTCCTGGAAGTTGAGCAAAAGACTGTGGTTGATCTTGGACCATTCCTGACCCTGAATGTTAGACTGAATGTTTTTATTGAAAAAAAGATAATAAATGAATGAATAAATAAATGAAGGAATAAATAAATGAATGAATAAATAAATTAATGAATAAATGAATGAATAAAAGAATGAATAAATGAATGAATAAAAGCATCGCTTTAGGTTTTCAAGCACAATATACAATTTCAAACTTTAAATGTTAAGCCAAGAACAAAACCAAAAAAACTTAATAAACACGCCTCTAAGCACTCGACGTCCATCGGTATGTAGATGGGTCCTCTCAGAGGGTCGGATTGTTTGACGAAGGACAGAGAGAAGGGATCGCAAGGAGTCGGAAAGAAACTCAGATTGAACGAGCTGGCCTTCCTGCACCAGCCGTGAACCCTCTCCCCGAGGGTGCTGCCGGTGGCCACGAGCCATTCGATGTACAATTCGAAGGCGCAGGTCGGAGTGTACAGCTCGTGGTGTCTCAAGACGCCCCATTCCTGACGTCCGCTTTTGCTCTCGATTTCCATCCGCACGTTGCGGAACTGGGGTTGACTGAATATGTTCGTCCCCTGAAATCTGTTTGTCCTCATCTCCTTCAGGATGGATGCCGGTTGGGTACTTCTTCGCCTGGCCTGATTTTCTTCTTCGACTCCTGTCAGAATCTCGACCTGTTCTCGATCAAACTCAAACTCAGTCGCACTTAAAATGATTAAAATTATAAACAAAAATTTTTCCTGTAGTTCCAAAGAATTTCAAAAATTCCAAAACAAACCTCGATGAAATTCTTCTCGATCAATGATCCCATTTCAAAGTCTTCCTTTTGGAACTCGGAGACGAAGAAAAATATTTTGTAGCCAAATACGAAGGGGACTCCGGACTTGTAAGAGGCGTGGCAGACGAGCTTCGCGTCCACCATTTGCTGCATGTACTGGACGGCCTTGCTGACGGAACAGATTCCCTCGACGTACTTCATCAGCCAAAAGACGGCGTCGCTGGCCACGAAGCTGTTCTGCGGGAACGCTATCCAATTGAGCGGAGACGCGACGCAGATCAGTCCGTCGTGCGGATCCATCATGGATTTTACGACTTCCGAGTAGGGAGAGGACAGCGTGAACTGGTAGGCGTGGAACTGAGGGAGGAGTTGATTTCCGGACGAAGGCTCTCCGTTCTTGTGGAAGTGTCCGACGTGAGAGTTGGGGAGTTCGGAGGTCGGTTCCTTCCGCCGATTCTCGTCCGCGCAGATGTTGATGGTCGGACCGAGACTCTTCCTTCGTTCCTTCTTGATGCCGTTGACGTGTTCCACGAACTTCAGAAACTTCTCGATGAGAGCCTGTCTCTCCTTCGGATCTTTGGGTTCGTAGACGTTGCAAACGTCCAGTCCTTCCTCGACGATCCTCTTTGTGCCAGAATTGGACGAGGGCACGATGATGAATCGCGTCCTCCAGAATTTCAGGGTTTCGAGAAAGTTCGCTTGGCCGCCCTGAGCGAGGAGGTGGTGATCGACGTAGTTCCAGTTGTACGTGTCGAGGGGATCGGTTTTGAAGCAAGTGAAGGAGCTGTCGAAGTACAGGGAGTCGGGAACGTAGAATCGGTAGGTGTAGTCGTACGAGCACTGTCGCGTCAGAGAATGTCTCGGCGTGTAGCGTCGCACGACGATGTCTTTCTCGTGGAGTGTCAATTTGTGGAAGAGTCGTCCCATGCTCAGGGTCACCTCTTCGAAGGAGGCGACGTTGGCTCCGGCGAGCAGCGACGAAGATTTGTGGACGGTCGGTTTTCTCGAGCCCTGAGCGAACTGCTGGGGAGGCACGGCTTTGGGCATGATGACGATCTGGAATCCCTGGGCGACTCTCTGGTATATCATCTCGTTGAAGACCTCTCTGAGCGTCGGAGCGTGACGCGAGCCGTAGACGCCGCTGAAGTGTGCCTCGATCTCCTCCACGACGAGGGTGTATTCGGAAAACAGGTAGTGCTGCTCTAAGTTCTGGCGGTTCGGAAAGTAGTCCGTGGTTATCGGCAGGATGGGAGGGATCGTCATGGACTTCCAGTCGAGTTTGTCGTAAACCGGCAGCAGAGGATCGAGGCCTGCGATCTTGCAGGAGTGACTCGCCACCTCCTTGTCTTGGAGGACTTGGGAATGGCGCGACGTCTGCTGGTGGAATCTCGACGGCAGCGCGGAGCGCGACCGACCGTAGGAACCGTAGACGTCGTTGCAGCTGCTGGCCAAACTGGAAGAGCTTTCAGCGTTCGGGAACTGCTTGGCGGAAGGATCTCCGAGGCAGAGGCTGTCGAATCGGGAGTTTCCCTTGGAGGGACTTTCAACATAAGATCCCGGATTGAAGCCCTGCTCGCTGCACTCGGACAGGTTGTGCTTCCTGGGCTGAAGCATCCTCGACAGATTCGCCGGAGTGACGTGCTGGACGTTCGAGGAGTCGGAAAAAAGAGACTCTCTCGAGGGAGAGGCGTTGCCCCTCGTGTTCTTGCCCTGGGGGCCGCACCCGTGACCGCAGGATTCGACGGGATAGGCATGGGCCCAACGTCGTCTGTTCGAGGTGGCTTTGAAGTTGAGCCTCGAGGGAAAGAACGGATTGACGAGAGCCTTCGAGGTGCTCCTCATGTTCCTCGCCTTGCTCGGCGCGTGATGTCCGAGACGTCTGAAGTGGTTGTAGGGCAGCGTCACGCTGCCCGCCATCCTGCGACAGTGCAGCGAGTGGTCCCCTTCGTCCGGCAGGTTCCCGGAGAAGGAGTGAGACAGAAAGTCGTCTGCATTTTCCTCATGTCTCTTGGTCGCTATAGGAATGTTGGCAGACTTTTTCGACTGGGGCTGATCTGCGAACAGTCCGTTGGCTGCTATCGTGTACGTAACACGCTGGCGCCTCTCGCCGTACTCGGAGCGACCGGACCTGTGGAGGAGGTAGGAAAACTTTTCTTGCTGCTCGGCCTTGCTGTGATATTTGAAGACTTTCGAATCGTAATCGTCGTAATTTATGATCGGCATTTCGTCCTTGACGACCCTCGGATTGGACGACGCGTATTTCTTCTCGAGGGAATCTTCGAGGCTCTTGTCGCAGTCGACTCCTCGAGCGGAAATGGCCGCCAGCAGACCGGCATTGAGCATGGTCTTGCCCTGGATCTGGCTCTCCATCTGCGCCCTGGAAGTGTAATAGCTGAGGTTGAGCCAGTGCGGCACGTTATAATCCTCTTCGACGAGGGATTGGTGCTGCGATCGGTCGCGGTTGATCTTAAACAGCGGCACGGCGAACAGTGGCCTCTGCCCGAGGCAGACGAGGTCGCAGCAGCTGCCGATGTCTATGGACCGCTGCTTCGTGATGTTCACGAGGTCGCGGTCCACGTCGAAAACTCCGACGCCCGGCGTGATCACGATGGACATCTTGCCCGTCCTCTCGAACGACCGGTCCATGTAGAACTTTTCGTACACGTTAAGGGCCATGTTTATGACTTCCAGGAGGTTTCCTTCGGAGGCCGTCGAGTTCCAGGCAGGCGGAGGTCTCTCGGGCGGAGGAACCGTGCCGGACATGTTCACGCTTTTCCGTCTCGAGCGAGCCCTCAGAAACTCCCCGTGGTCTTCCTCCAGGGAGCTCTTTTCCTGGACGTCGCCGGTCGTTCTCTCCCTCGACCTCAGTCCCATGGCCGCCGTCGGATTCCAGGAGGAGTCCACCGCAGGGAGAGGAGGAGAGGAGGGAGTCGAGTCGCCGAGCTTCTCGTGGAAGCGGAGCACGTCGGAGTCATAGGTCGTGAACAGGGCCTTGAGATTTCCGACCGTCTTCGGCCAATCCTCGTAACGTTCATTCTGAACGACGACCCTGTAGTAGTCCTCGTAGAACCTGCCCTGGTAATCCTCTCGGACGCACTCCCGGACGTGCGACGGGAACTCTTCGATGGACTTGGCGTCAAAGAACGACCTGGAGAAGAGCGTTATCGAGACGTCGTGGGCGCAGCCCTTGTCCTTCCACAGCTGGAACAGGTCGGACAGGTAGCCGTCCACGGCCTTTTCCAGGTACAGCTGACCGTAGTCGTCAAATAGCCACATTTCGCAGCTCATCTGGATGAAGATGTGCACCTGAAGATGCAGGAAAATAATAAGAGTTTGTTTTGGTTCCAATTTGTTTTTTTATTTTTTTTTATTTTTTGAATATTTGTGAGCGATTAGAAAAGATGTAAATTGGCAAATAACTTGGTTATAATTATCGACATCAATATCTAGGCCATGGCATCTTCATCATCATCATCATCACCTTTTGAAAATCAATTTTAAAAACAAAACATTTGTTCTGCGTACTTGTGCCGTCGACGACCTGAAGCTGACCCTGGTTTCCTTGGTGATGAACCCACAGATGACCCTCACTCCGTTGCACCACAACTCCTCGACCTGGGCCTTCATCTGGAGCAGTTCCACCTGGATTCCACCACATTTGCTATGTTAATTGTATGCATGCATCCCAAAGTGCTAATTAATATTAATACTACGTGCAAAGCAAATGCTTTACCTACCTTCCCCATAATTAAGAGTCATGAATAATTAATTAGCCTGCCTTCTGCTCGTGGTAAAGGACCTCGCTCATGAGGATGCTTCTCATCCTGAGCATGTCCGACCTGCTGTAATATTGGTCCTTGAAAACGAGTTCGACGTGTTGCAGAGTCACTTCTTCGATCTCCTCCGCAGTCAGAATCTGCAAATTCGTACGTCGCTCGTTTTAAAATTAAATCGTTTAATTGTCTCTCGGGTGCTTATTTTGAGCGATTATCTAAAAGTTAATTATGTCCTAACGATCTAACAGAACAATGTCATTACATAGCAGAACATGATTCCATTATTTTCAAGTTTGTTTAAATTTTCAGTAGCTTTTTATGGGGGAAAGTAACTTCAAATGGTCGGAACAAATGTTTTAAGAAAATGTCAAACTTTGACTGTAGCTTCGGTGAGGTTTTTGAGTTCAAATTTTCGGCCGAGATGCTTGGCCAAGCTGATGGCTCCCTTGTTAGTGGTGCCCTGGTTTTCTGTAACCTAATTATATGATGACAGGACCACTTTGTGATCACATGGATCTTAATTTAAACAAGTTTAATATTTGTCTTTTAATTTAATTTCAGTGATAATAAATTAGCAATTTGTTTAAGAACAAACCGGTTCAAAAATTACTAGGGTATCAGATATTTAACGAATACAAGGAAATCTACGTGACAAAACTCAAGAATAATGTTCCAATTTAGATAGCTACATTTTTACTCAAAAAAGTACATTAAGACTTTCTAAGCTTTTAAATGAATCTGCTAAGCACCACAGACCTTGACGAGGATTTTTATAGTTTCATCGTTGTTTTGCTGGGATATTTCCAGGACGTCATTAGGTCGTGCTTCAGGCAGGTCGGCCCTATTGAAGAGCACGTTGCTCGAGGCAATTCCGTTTGTTTGGTGTAAAATTAGCCTGAGAACCTTCATGTTGATTTTAAACGGTTCATTGCAATAAAATAACCGGAACAATCATTCGTTTCTCAGGCGCGAGACGCTAAACGTACATCACGAGACAAATAGACAATGATCAGATGTGTTTACTTTGGGTTAATTCATAAAAGTGAATTCACCACTTTTGATATTTTTGTCTTGTAAATGAATTGCCTGTTAATTGATTGGTGGCTGTCTAAACGATTATAAAATGTTATCATTCTCTAAATTACCATTAACAAATGTCATCGACATTTCACGACTGAGGGACGTCGACCAGGATTTGAAGAATAAGTTAGGGAGCAGCAACAACAAGGAGATGAGAATGAACGTCATTATTTTTATTAGTCATCGTCCAATCTTTCTTGGCCGATATTTTGTCAACGAAACGCTTTCGCATGTTTTCGGCAGAAAACTCTTAAAAGTGCAGTAGAGCAAGCCCCACCAGCGGTAAGGTTTCAACTTAATTCAAGCATTTAACTGTTCTGATGGTTCAAAACCCAGCACTAGAATCGTGCTTGCATGCCAGCACATGTAACCACTTTAATCGATTCTCGAAAACCCTTGGAATTAATCAAAAGCAAACAATCCCTCGCGTTTTCTTTTATCATTACGATGTCAACTGGACAACACACTATTAGTTTTTGTGTAATAACTAAAATCTATTACAGTTAATAGCTAAGAAAATATAGCAATGCATGTGGCCAGGTATAAGCGGCAAAGCCATAGGATCACCAAATTTGGGGAGAGCTCCGAATCAAAATTATTTATACATAACAACCTGGTGGAATTTAGAGATGTGCTGTCATTACAGATTCGTTTTAGAATTGAATATTTTATTCCAAAAGGAATGGAACCAATATAACATAAAGTAATTGAGGCACAAGAAAGAATGTCCCTCATCATTACTTCAGTTTTAAAAATCATGCTTAACTACTTCCTGTAAAGCTGTAAAACAAAGCTGAGTGCAAGCTCTAATTTAAAGTTAGAAAAACATTCAATTGAAGCAAATTAATATTCCAACAGCAACGCCAGAATTGGTCCAATAAGGAACAGCATTACAACTGGAACAACAGATATTCCCAAAGAACTTGGAGTAATGATTTTCACTGAAAAATAAAAAAATAATTTAAAAAATCATAAAATATTCATATATTTATTTCATAACATCAAATGAAATAAAAAAATAATTACAAAATATTCTAATAAATGTGTTAAAAGTTGATAATTTTCACTCAAAATAAAAGTGGGTTTAGAGATCAAATTAGTGTCTGCTGATATTCCCTGTTTTATTTTGAGTTTAAAGTAACAAATGATAGTGACATTTAAATATTTATTGATTCAAATATTTTATTAAATTTATTAGCAACTTATTATAACAACTTCATAAAAATAATTAATTAAGATAAAAACATAAAAACAACTGATAAATAATCTTCAACTAACTTGTTGTAACTGGAAGAACTTTCAATTGAAACTGTTTGTTGGTGTCCGAACCTCCACACATCGACACATAATTCCCCTCATCTTCCTTCTTGCATCCTTTCAATGTTATGTTCAAAGCACTTCCATCCACCTCATACCTTTCAACATATTTATCAACCAATACACCATTACGTACAATTAACCCTCCTCCTTCTTCTCCAAGTTTTTTAAACCTGCAGTTCTGAAAGCCTTCAGGACATGGACAATCAAAGCTGATGCTGCTACCTTCATAACAGGTCAAAACAGGTATTATAGAGGAAACTGAAAATAATTTAATGACATCATCATTAATCAATAACATCAATATTGTTGTAAATAAAAGTATTGGATGTTGTATCACATCACTGCAGCAGCTTGTGTTTATCGATGGTGAATATCAATGATTCAAAACATTAAGTAATAACTTACACAATTAAGGATATTTGATTAAATCGTGAAATATCATCAACATTTTCAAAATTTTCAATAACGGGATTTAAACACTTTTTTTTGTCAAAACACAACGAAGCTTACGAAGATGCGGCATCGAACGACTTTGCAAAACGGCGACTAATTTTATTGCTTTATCTACTTCCAATCAATACATGAAAAGTAAATCGATTAATTTATTTGAACTAAATAAGTTATATAATTCATTCTTATCTACAGAATTGTTATTATTAATTAATAAAACTATTAACCTCATTACGATTTCTAAATTATATTCGGCCTCTTAAGTTAAATCATTATGATGGCACACGTCATCGCTCTTTAAAAAATGCAACACAGAAACCGAATGCGGCCACGAAGCAGACGAGCAACCTTCGTCCAAAAACAATAAATTAAATAAAAGGAAGTTTAAAAGTCTAAAAACATTTCAAATTGCGATCTATTTTTGCTTTATTAAGTGGCAACGGCGAACCAGAATCGGCAGAGAACGTTACTCGTTATAAAGTCGGTCATTATTAGGTTATAATATTTCATGGCAGACGAGATACATCAACAGGCTCAGTGAAAAGAGATAGTTTATGAGAGGAAGTTATTTTAAATTATAATTTCTGTTTGCTATATTTATGTTTTTAATATTCCTTTTTATTATCTTTGGTGAACATAGCTTCACATTGCTCTCTGAAGTGAGATTTAAAAAGTATATAAGAAATTTCTTGTGTAATTCTATAGTTTTGTGATAATTTGTTATTGATTCAGAAGTAATATTATTTGTTTGCTGTGCTATCCATATCTATATAATATATATAATATGTATAATATATATAATATATGTAATATATATAATATATATAAGTTGTTTATTAACCTTAACTTGGAAACCTTAAACAGTAACAGTGACAGATGGTAAGGCGCAGAAAACACAAGAGACCACAAAAACCAGTACATAATAAAAATTTCTGTCCACCTTCGTCCATTTGTATTTATGTACTACGTCGACATCTTTCATGACCGAAAATTATAAGCTCGAAGTAATAATATTTAATAATATCAATGTTGTTGTAAATAAAAGTAATTAGTTTATGTTAGATATCATAATGGCCATTTGTTTTCAATAATTTATATTAATGTTTCAAAACATTAAAAAATTGTTAATTAAGAATATCTCGATGATATTTCACAATGTCAATTAATAAAACTATTAACATCATTGCTATTAATATAAACTAAGTTGTATTATAAATTACATTATATAATTACATAATTAAATTATATAATATTATAAATCGTTGCTCGATCTTACTTCTAACTGCAACATAAAAACATGCTCACCCGTATTAATTGTAGACACGAAGAAGATAATACATAATGTTTGGCTTGTCGACCACAGTTTCTTAAAACTTAAAAACAATCACTTCTTGAACTTAATAAATAATTAAATTCATAATTTATATAATTTATGTAATTCTTTAAGAATATTTGTTTTAAATTATAAATTAAACAAAGGGTAGAAAAAAAGATATCTGAAGCAGCACAACGCTCGATGCAATCAAGACGCTCGTTGCTCGTTCAGAATTGGCAAAGAATTTTTATTGTTCTTTTGCAAACATTTGCTAAAATATTGCAAAAGTAATGCACTTATCCAACATTAAATAATTTATTAGTCAGATAATTTGAATGACAAGTTGTGTGCTTAAGTGCCGCTGTGAGTTTCATTATTAACCTACTGGAGAAAAGCACTCAGTTTGAAAATCAGAAGGAACAAACTCAGTGAAAAAGATGATGAAAGATAGTGCTTCTGAATTACAATTCCTATTTAATTATATCTACAAAAATATCTTTGTTTCACCATAATAGACATCATTTCAAAATCATTTCTCTTTAATGAGATGTTGATAATATCTAACAACTTTGCACTTAGACATATTTGAGAGCCACTTCTTTAGAATATATGTTTTTATAATAATGTTTATGTTACTGATTATTCGTTGTTCTTCACATATCTTCCTGAAGGTTATCTTTCGTTATCTTTAACTTTATAAAGTTACAAAACGGGTGGTTAAATCAAAACAATGGTTTTTGACAAACAAACAACAAACCTTCCATTCTTTTCATACTTGTTATAAATTGCCGACATTTTCCAGACCAACAGGAGACGGATAAATTACATCATGAGTTTAATATTAAATCCAACTTAATTTCTGCAAAATATTTTTAAAATCATTCCAAAATTATTTAACGAAAATTAAAATCCTAAAACTATGATCATTATAAACAACAATACATACCTAGCTCTTTCAATAAATGATTTATATTAAAATAAAATAAAAATTTCACTTAATAATCAATGTTAAAATTTAATTAATAAAATTTTATTATATTATATAACATGAATACTATATTAAAAACGTTAACGCAGTAAATAAATTATAAAAAACTGGATATTCTGAACAGTTGAATAAAAAATAATTAACATTAAAAATTAAATTAAAATTATACTTTATTTTTTTATGTGGCTCAACGGAACAACTAAAAATATCGTTTACCCAGAGGCATCGTGAAATTGTAGAAATTAACATATTAGAAAATGTGGTTTTTTTTATCACTTCTTTCTTCAAAATACAAAATAATCAAAACTTACGATATATTTATTCATGCAGTCAATTAATAAGCAAACAAGCATGGTAAAACCGGACAAGTCACCCCTGATGCATAATTATCCAAGCCCCTCCCTCCTTGTTAAGATTTGCATAACTAGTCCCTCAATGAGTTAATGACAAGTTGTGCTTAAGTGCTGGTTCGACTACTTTTTCTCATCATCCATCTATCAGAGAAGAGCACGAACAAAGTCATTGAATAAGATGGTTCAATATAATGCTTGTGAATTGTAATTCCTCTTTAATGGTATTCCCGATCAATAAGCCTCCCTTATTGTCGCTCAAAACATAGGAGCAAGC
This sequence comes from Hirudinaria manillensis, assembly GCA_034509925.1. Taxonomy (NCBI): domain Eukaryota; kingdom Metazoa; phylum Annelida; class Clitellata; order Hirudinida; family Hirudinidae; genus Hirudinaria; species Hirudinaria manillensis. The sequence goes on from CM067533.1 coordinate 9,766,520, forward strand.
ATAGCTCCACCCCCGTGCATATCATTAATAAATATAGCTAATTTGTTAAATAAATTGAATGATATGTTTTAAGAAAACATATGTATAATATATTAAAAATACGTTAAATATTTTTAAAATACTAAATCAAGCAAAACCCTAACCCTATCCAAAACCTTTTTCCATTTAAAATTCAATTAATCTTCGTTGTTCTCACCAACGATTTCATAATGATATGCACGGGGGGGTGGAGCTATGCTTGCTCCGATGTTTTGAGCGAAAGTAAGGGGGGCTTATCGATCGGGAATACCAGGGTTATGTTTAATGATGTGTGTTCTTCTGATGTTCTTAATGATTATAGTATTCCTCAAGGTTCTATACTGGGTCCCCCTTTGTTTCTTATTTATATTAATGATTTTCAATGTTCTTCTGACCTAATCAAAGTGTTATTATATGCTGATGATATCGTTATTTATACATCTGGAAAAAACATAAATAATCTACATCACATCTCCCCAGGTCACCAACAACATTTAAATCTAGTTAAGAACTTACCTCTTTAAGGAGTGCTTCCCTTCTAAGATTACTGGAGAGACTCAACCTTTAAACTCTGTTAATAAATAAATGGTGACCATCTGTAATTCAAATTAGGTTAGGGTTAGATCTTACCATGAAATCTTTTCTCTTTAAGCAGATCACACAGTGCTGCTAAATGGCTTTGTGGAATGCTTCATAAACTTTACGTTATTACTATTATTACTACTATTATTATTATTAATAATGCAATAAACCACCAAGTTAAAAGATAAATTTAATAATAATTCTTAAGTTATAGAATCCTAAACAACTCTACAGAAAGCCAATAGCAATTCGATTGCAAAGCAACATAAGTTTAAAAAATAATCTTAGTGAAATGAAGCTTCCATTTTTTCAACTTAATCAACATAATCAACTTTAGGTCAAGACGTATTGCCCGGCATCACTTTCTTTGCAAGTTTGCAAGGCTATATGAGTCTTGTTGTAGCCAAACTGATATTTATTATTTAATACACCTTTTCTAACAACTCTTCCATTAGTCTCTTCAAATTTGTAAGAATTCATTTTTCCAGATCAGCCGTGACATTCAAATGATACATTACCACCAATTGAATATTTTATTCAAAATGAATGGAATCATAATCAATATAACATAAAGTAATTGAGGCACAACAATATTCCCAATCAGTTTTAAAAATCATTGAAATGCAAAGGCGTAACTTGATTAATCGTGCTTAACTACTTGTTGTAAAGCTGAGTGCAAGCTCTAAGTTAAAGTTAGAAAAACATTCAATTGATTTGGAAGCAAATTAATATTCCAACAGCAACACCAGAATTGGTCCAATAAGGAACAGCATTACAACTGGAACAACAGATATTCCCAAAGAGGAACTTGGAGTAATGGTTTTCACTGAAAAATAAAAAAATAATTTAAAAAATCATAAAATATTCATATATTTATTTCATAACATCAAATGAAATTTAAAAAAAAATTACAAAATATTCTAATAAATGTGTTAAAAGTTGATAATTTTCACTCAAAATAAAAGTGGGTTTAGAGATCAAATTAGTGTCTGCTGATATTCCCTGTTTTATTTTGAGTTTAAAGTAACAAAGTAACAAATAGTGATATTTAAATATTTATTGATTCAAATATCTTATTAAACTTACTTTAAACTTATTATAAAGCTTGAACAACTTCATCAAAATAATTATCTATATAAATAAAAATGCAATGTGTTTGTAACATGCAAACGTTCTCTGAAAGTACTTAACCAATTGCTTTGAAATTTTGACACAACATAGTGCTTGATTAGAGGAGTGTTTTTTTTATATAGGTTTCATATATGTGCCACAACTACAGCATGTAAAAATACGTTTTTTTTTCGAAAATCCTGCCATCTTGCCACGATAACGTCACGGCCTAATCTATGTAAATAAACTTTAGCGAGACATTAAAAAGCTTAAAATAACGTAATAACTCAAGCAAATTTGTGAAATTGTAAAAATAAACATATTTGAAAATTTCTTTCTTATAAAATTAATAATCAGATTGAGCCACAGCAATGCGTGGCTGGGCACCACTAGTTTAAAATAAAAACAATTGAAAAATAATGGTCTTCAACCAACTTGTTGTTCCAACTGTAGGGAGTTTAAGAACTTTCAATGCAAACTGTTTATTTTTGTCCGAACCTCCACACATTGCTACATAAACTTCCTCATCTTCTTTCCTGCATCCTTTCAATGTTATGTTCAAAGCACTTTCGTCCACCTCAAACTTTTCAACATATTTATCAACCAATACACCATCACGTACAATTAACCCTCCTATTCCAAGTTTCTTAAACCTGCAGTACTGAAAGCCTTCAGTACATGGACAATCAAAGCTGATGCTATCACCTTCATTACAAGTCAAATGAAGTATTTTAGAGGAATAAACTGAAAATAATTTGACAACATCATCATTATTCAGTAATATCAATATTGTTGTAAATAAAAACGTTAAATATTTCATACCACAACAGCCTTTTGTTTCGATACTTTATATTAATGTTTCAAAAGAAACAAATTTGTTAATTGTGAATATCCCATATCGGTGATATTTCACAGTGTCAATCAATATTGATTTAAAACATATAAAACTGTCAACTATTATATAGATAACAACATTATTAATATAATAATAACTAATTATTAATATGATAACAAATAAAACTAATAACCTCATTATATTACTATTATTGCAAACTAAGTTATATTATAAGTTATTAGTCATCACGTCTATGTACATCACTGTTCGATCTTACTTCTAACTGCAACATAAAAACATGCTCACCCGTATTAATTGTAGAAACGAAGAAGATAATACATAATGTTTGGCTTGTCGACCGCAGTTTCTTAAAACTTAAAAACAATCACTTCTTTAACTTGATAAATAATTAAATTCATAATTTATGTAATTCTTTAAGAATATTTGTTTTAAATTATAAATTAAACAAAGGGTAGACAAAAGATATCTTTTTTTCTGATGAGACGCACTGCTCGATGCAATCAAGACGCTCGTTGCTCGTTCAGAATCAGCAAAGAATTTTTAGCATTCTTTTGCAAACATTTGCTAAAATATTGCAAAAGTAATGCACTTATCCAACATTAAATAATTTATTAGTCAGATAATTTCAATGACAAGTCCTTAAGTGCTGGTTCGACTACTATTTCTCATCATCCATCTATCAGAGAAGAGCACGAACAAACTCAGTGAATAAGATGGTTGATTATGATGCTTGTGAATTGTAATTCCTCTTTAATTATAAGTATAATACATTAAATATATTTTTAATTATATTTTTAATATCTTTGTATCACCAAAATGGGCATCAGTTAACAATGCTCTCACAATGAGATTTTGTTAAAATTCTAACTCTGCACTTCGAAATTCCTGAAATGCACATCTTTAAAACGTATTAAATAATATAATAAACGTACAATTATATAAAAGTGTAACTATTCGTTGTGCTTCAGTGATCTTAAAGGTTAACTTTCGTCACATTTGAACTTGGAACGTTACAATGACTCAAAGGTTACCAAAATAAATCAAAAACATATTAAAACATTGGTTTTAGACAGACAAACAAAACATTCCTAGCAACCTTCTGGGTTTTTCCATGTTTATTGAAAATATTATCAACAAAGTTCCACAGATAAGTTTTCGAGCCATTTTTGAAAGCATTACAATAAAAATTATTATGAAACAAAAATGAAAAAGTTATAAAACTGTACTTTCTAACATTCTAAACAACACAATATATTTAGCTCTTTCGGTAAATAATATATTAAATACAATGATGTAATAAATATTTATTTATTCCTAAAATTATCCTAACCTAGGACACTGCAAACTGGAACTTAAGCTACTCTTTTTAATTTCTGAGGGAACTCGTAAATAAAAGCGTTAAATATTTGATACCACAACAGCCTTCCGTTTTCAATGCAGGAGGAAAGCACGAACGAACTCAGTGAAGATGATGAAAGGTGGTGCTCCTGAATTATAATTCCTATTTAATTATATTTACAATTATACTTATAAAAATATCTTTGTATCACCATAATGGAAACCATTTCATAATCATTTCTCTGTAATGAGATTTTGAAAATGTCTTTGCATTTCGACATATTTGAGATCCACTTCTTTAGAATATATGTTTTTATAATAAGGTGTTTTGTTAATTATTGATTTGTTGATTGTTCAGTGTTCTTCGCATATCTTCCTGAAGGTTATCTTTCGTTATCTTTAACTTTACAAAGTTACAAAACGGGGGGTTGCATCAAAACAATGGTTTTTGACAAACAAACAAGAAAACCTTCCATTCTTTTCATCCTTGTTATAAATGGCCGACATCTTCGAAAGCCACAAACAGGAAACGTGACATTTCTTTCATTTCTTTCATTTCTTTGCATAACGAGTTTAACATTAAATCCAACTTAATTTCTGCAAAATATTTTTAAAATCGCTCCTGGATATTCTGAACAGTTGAATAAAAAAATTATTTGTCATTAAAAATGAAATTAAAATTACAGTTTTATTTATGTGTGGCACAACGGAACAACTAAAAATATCGTTTATGCCAGAGGCATTCTGAAATTATAAAAATAAACATATTAGAAAATGTGTGTTTTTTCATTTCTTTCTTTTCAATTTAATCAGATTGAGCCACGTTCACGCATGAGCGGGCAAAATAATCAGAACTTACGAGAACTTAGGCAAAGGATATCATTCATGACGTGCAGTCACTTAATAAGCAAACATGCATTAATAAGCATCCGTCTGGCGCAGTCAGTTCCAAACTGAAAACTTACCTATTTATGAAATCCTATTGATACTATTTCTTTTTCTTTCCTCCCATATTGTTTTATTTTATTTTATTTTGTTACTAATAAATTTCTCATTCCCTTCCAGATATTCATTTTAATTCTTCATTTTAATTCCAATTTTATTCCTTAATTTCCTTTCGTTTTATTAATTTAGCTGCCAGTTTTATGTCTGATGGTACTGTTTGTCGGTGCCCTTACATACCTTTGGGATAAAATGGAGCACGTTAAAAATTGGCTAAATAAATGTAAATGTAAAATGTAAGCATTACTTCAGTGACGACTTGAAACTTTTTTAAGCTGTTCTTAAACTTATTCTGATTCTTAAAGTAATGTGTCTCAAGTCAACCCTAACCTCAACCTTAACCTTAACCTCAACCTTAACCTCAACCTCAACCTTAACCTTAACCTTAACCCAAGATAATCAAAGCGTTCGACTTTGACATAAAGAATTTATGTCAAAAAAAAAATTAAAATAATTTTAATTGGTTAAACAATTTAAAGACTACAAAATGTTTTAATTTATGAGCAGATATTGCAGAAGAAAATTGAGCAAGGACAGCATTTCAATAGGAATCAATGTTTTCTTGGAACAACCACCTGATTTAATTGAAAACGAAATGATTTAAAGAATTATTTGTTCACAAATATCGGCCTAATTCATGCTATGATAGGAATTCTATTAAATATATTCAGGCATTCATGTTTTAGCAACTATTAGTCATAATAATAACGATTATAATAAGAGGATTTTTCCAGAAAAACTGCATAAGTTCATTTACAAATGTGCCATAAGCATGAGCAACAGGGATGCTTATTTCAATAATATTCTTTTGATTATTACTCAATACTACTATTATTATTATTATTATTATTATTATTATTATTTCGATAATTATTCAATATTGTTTCATTAAGAGAAATTTGGTTTCAGTAACCTGTGTGTACGACCGTTTCCTTGGTAACATTTAAACTTAATGAATGTTTGTGATCGTCACACAACCAAAGATATGTTCCGCTATCATCTTCAGTGCAATCTTTCAATATGACTGAAGTTTTGTTTTTGTTCAGTTTGAATTTAGGATATTGATTGTTGACTTCGCCATTTTGTACGATGACGTCTCCTTTTTTATTCTCAAATCTTGAGGAATCAATCTTTTCAGGACAACACGGACACACAAAGGATACTTCACCACCACTCGTACATTGAAGTGACTCACCTTTGAATGGAAATATTGACTACTTCACTTTTTCTAAACCCTGATAAAAGCTCATCTCACTTCGTCAACAATTATTTTTGTACATTTCTCGTTATTTATAAATAAATAGGAATATCAACGTAATTCAAATCTTCTTAAATCTATAAACGAATAAATAATAAAATGAATCAAAATCGAAAACAAAAAAGCCAAGGGTAATACGAACGACAACAGCCGCAACTTCAACAATAACTTGAACACCTAAGTTGTTGACGTCTACAAACAAATTAAACATAATTAAAAATTAAAAATTAAACATAACAGTCTCCAAATAAACTCATAAACCATTTTTGTTAACAGTTAACTTCCGACAAAAAACCAATCCTCAACCTACTTGTGGCTACAATGACTGCCAAACTAGTCTGTAAGTTAGTATCAGACCCCCCACACATTGCTATGTAGTCTCCTTCGTCATCTTTCTTACATCCTTTCAATATTATATCGGAATTACTCTCACCCAAGCGATACTTTTCCTGGAATTCTGCGCTCAACGCACCATTGCGTAGAATGTTTCCTCCCTGGAACAGCTTCTTGAACCTACAATTTTTAAACCCTTCAGGGCATGGACAGGTGAAGGTGACGTCATCGCCTTCTGTGCATTTCTTCTGTTCCGTTTTTCCATCTTCAGAAAATGCAAAATGATCTTAAAACTCGAATAATTTCAATGCAAATGCATTGAAAGGCATTAAAAGACTTTTTTTTGTAAATAGTTTAAAAAGTTTGTTTGCCGCCATTTCCAGCCTCTAGACGTATGCACAAGATTGAACATACTGATGAAAAAAAACTAGCAAATAATAAAATATTGTAATAATATCTATAATAAAAATAATAATATCTTTATGCGTCGTTTCACATTCACGAAACTTGATTTTCATATAAGTTTGGAGACAAACTTTGTCAGTGCAAAAAGTTTGTTCTTGCAAATGAATAATAATAATAATAATAATAATAATGATAATGATAATGGTAATGATAATGGTAATGATAATGATAATAATAGTAACTGCTTGTGTAACTAACTAAATAAGCTGAATACCTGCTATGACAATGAAAAGCAGGACAATAAGAGTTACTAATCGCTGATTAGTCCAAGACTTCTTCCGACGAAAGCTTTATTAAAAGACGATCATAGATGTTTAGAAAATGGATTTGAATTTTACAATTTAAGATTAAATATTATTTAAATTTAGGATTCCAATGAACAAGTTAAGACTTGAATAAATTAAGTAGTACCCCTCGTAAATGAATTATTTTATTTTTATTTATTGGACACAATTGAAGGGCCCATTGGGCCACTAATACAATTGCAAGCGGAACAGAGAACATCGACCGGCGTGTACACAGGGGCAGCATTAAGTGTAATTTACAGATTAAGTGTAATTTAAATAGCTATTAAAATCCATTAATAATTAATTAATAAATAATCAACAAATATATTCTTAGATTTCCTTTCCCACTCCCCCCTTCCTTCCGAAAGTTGAGATTTTAACCTTGACGTTTCAATGGAAAGCATTGCTTGAGAAATATTTACGGAAATGACGTAAATAGCAAATGACATATGTTTTTGTTTTAGAATAAAACTCATAACGGAAACACACATTAATTAATTAATAAATCAAGTTAATTAAATTAATAATTAATTAATTATAAATATAAATTAATAATTAATATCGACGATCGATCATTTAATATTTATTACTTGCAGATAAAATGAAGTTTTCGCAGTTTCGTAGGAACGCTTTTTATTTTTGTTTCTAGAAAGTTTCAAGTCTGCCGACTTCTCACGCCAGAGGTCGCTTTGTTTTATGTGTTGACAAAGAAAGTCTGATTTTAAGTTTATTTGCAATTAATATTTGAAATAACAAGTCACATGATTTAAGACGACATACGTAACATTCCTAACAACCTAACAACCTTAAATTATTGTGAAAAGCTGAATAGCTTCTAGTAATATATGAATAGGAGCTGTTGATCAGGAGTTTTAAAAATAGAATTATTTATCGATCCGTCCAAAATATGTGATATCATCAATCAGAGGATTTGATATGAGTTTATTTTGTTGTTTTTTAAGTTCATTTGTTTCATTGTTTTTGTTGTATCTTGAATTACTTGCTATATAATTAAGGACTACTTTGGGAATTGGAGATACTAAGCTACTTTATTACCAAGAATGTGCCTTTGCACTAGCCTCAAAAAGATTCTGTATATTATCGTAATAAACTTAATTAATAATAAATATAATTACTTTTACCCACAACACCTCCCCCTCATATATAATTATAGATCTTCTTGCTTGCGTCGATCACGAGATGCTTAGGTGGACTGCGATGGCGTGTGGATCTTTTTGCTGGTTTTGGCATTGCGTCTTCTTGGGAGTGTTCTTCTACCATTGACTTGCCTCTGTCGAATGGCCAACACCATTCCCTCTGTCTTGCTGACTTGTCAATTGGTCCTTCCTTATCATCAGCATGCCTCTTCCTTCTTGACACGGACTTCCTACTGTTTCTCCTCCTATCATCGTATTTGTCAGATCTGCATCTGTCATGGCTTCTTGATCTCAATCTACTCCTGTATCGTCTGTGATAACTTCTTGACATTGATCCTCTACCATCACTTGGAGAAGGTGAGTGAGATAGAGTACATGAATGGAACCTCCTTCGTTTGTTCCCATTTTTACTGATTGAATCGCCTTGTATATGGACTGAGTAAGATCTCCTTGGAACTCTACTCATCCACTTACTGCCTATTAATGCAACACTGCCATCTACGTTGGCCCGTTCTTGGCCCGTGTGATTACTGCAGCAATCCTCTGCTTCTTCCTCCTCCTGAGGCAATGGGTTCCGGACTTCTTTGCTAGGGAAGTCTCGAGAATCCCAAAATGCTGTCCTATCTTCAGCTATGGCTGAATCAGCATCGACTGTCTTCCCTGGTTTATCCAGGAGCTCGTTCACTCTCTCAACAGGTTCAACATTAATCCTTTCCTCTTCCTCCTTCCACGCATCGCAGTGGACAGGAGTAACTGCCACCAAGGTCTCTACGATGACCTCGCACATCATGGCTTCTTCTTGGGCCTCGCCCACTACACCAACTGGATCATCCACACTCCCTTCTTCCTCCTTCCATATATCGCAGTGGACAGGGATATTTGCCATCAAGGTCTCTGCGATGACTTTGTACATTATGGCTTCTTCTTGGGCCTCGCCCAATACATCAAGTGGGGTATCCTTACTCCCTTCTTCCTCCTTCCACGTATCGCAGTGGACAGGAGTAGGTGCAGCCACAGTGTCTGTGCTGACCTTGCCCATCTTGGGTTCAACTTGGGTCTCGCCCACTATAACAAGCGGAGTATTCTTACTCCCTTCTTCTTCCTTCCATGTACCGCAATGGACAGGACTAGGTACAGTCACAGTGTCTGTGCTGACCTTTCCCATCTTGGGTTCAACTTGGGCCTCGCCCACTACCACAAGTGGAGTATTCCCACTCCCTACCTCCTCCCTCCACGCATCGCAGTGGACAGGGATAGGTGCAATCACGGTATCTGCGCTGAGCATCTTGATTATTGTCAGCCACCGTTCTTGATCTCTTTGCTCCCTTTCTTCGCGCTCTTGTTTCAATCTCTGTTTTCTTTCTTCGCGCTCTTGTTTCAATCTCTGTTCTCTTTCTTCGCAGTCTTGTTTCTCTCTCTCGCGCTCTTCTTTCAATCTCTGCTCTTTTCCTTCCTGGTAGGACAGGAACATCATGAACATCTCTGCTACCGAGAGTTTTTGAGCGTTAGTCATCCTCGTCGCCAATGTTGTATCTTGAATTACTTGCTATATAATTAAGGACTACTTTGGGAATTGGAGATACTAAGCTACTTTATTACCAAGAATGTGCCTTTGCACTAGCCTCAAAAAGATTCTGTATATTACCGTAATAAACTTAATTAATAATAAATATAATTACTTTTACCCACAACAGTTTTATGTACATAATTGTCTGTTTAATATTCTACATGTTCAATCTGCTATATGTTCTTTCAATTGCTTTGATATCTTAATAAACTCATTAAAAAAAATAGAATGTGTTTTTTCATTTCTTTCCTTTCAATTTAATCAGATTGAGCCACGTTCACGCATGGGCGGGTACACTCAGTACAAAATAATCAGAACTTACTGTACTGACAAAGGACATCATTCATGGCGTGCAGTCACTTAATAAGCAAACAAGCATTAATAAGCATTACTTTAGTCACGACTTGAAACTTTTTTAAGCTGTTCTTAAACTTATTCTGATTCTTAAAGTAATGTGTCTCAAGTCAACCCTAACCTCAACCTTAACCTTAACCTCAACCCAAGATAATCAAAGCGTTCGACTTTGACATATAGAATTTATGTCAAAAAAAATTAAAATAATTTTAATTGGTTAAACAATTTAAAGACTACAAAATGTTTTAATTTATGAGCAGATATTGCAGAAGAAAATTGAGCAAGGACAGCATTTCAATAGGAATCAATGTTTTCTTGGAACAACCACCTGATTTAATTGAAAACGAAATGATTTAAAGAATTATTTGTTCACAAATATTGGCCTAATTCATGCTATGATAGGAATTCTATTAAATATATTCAGGCATTCATGTTTTAGCAACTATTAGTCATAACAGCCACAACTTCAACAATAACTTGAACACCTAAGTTGTTGACGTCTACAAACAAATTAAACATAATTAAAAATTAAAAATTAAACATAACAGTTTCCAAATAAACTCATAAACCATTTTTGTTAACAGTTAACTTCCGACAAAAAACCAATCCTCAACCTACTGGCTACAATGACTGTCAATTTAAATAGACCTTCAATCTTTTCGGTAGTATTAGACCTCGAACACATTGCTGTGTATTCTCCTTCGTCATCTTTCTTACATCCTTTCAATATTATATCGGACTTACTCTCACCCAAGCGATACTTTTCCTTGAATTCTTCTCCCAACGCACCATCGCTTAGAATGAGTCCTTTAACCGGCTTCTTCTTAAACCTACAATTTTTAAGCCCTTCAGGGCATGGACAGGTGAAGGTGACGTCATCGCCTTCTATGCATTTCTTCTGTTCAATTTCTCCATCTTCAGAAAATGCAAAATGATCTTAAAACTCGAATAATTTCAATGGAAATGCATTGAAAGGCGTTAAAAGACTTTTTTTGTAAATAGTTTAAAAAGTTTGTTTGCCGCCATTTCCAGCCTCTAGACGTATGCACAAGACTGAACATACTGATGAAAAAAACTAGCAAATAATAAAATATTGTAATAATATCTATAATAAAAACAATAATATCTTTATGCGTCGTTTCACATTCACGAAACTTGATTTTCATATAAGTTTGGAGACAAACTTTGTCAGTGCAAAAAGTTTGTTCTTGCAAATGAATAATAATAATAATAATAATAATAATAATAATAATAATAACAATAATAATAATAATAATAACAATAATAATAATAATAATAATAATAATAATAATAATAATAACAATAATAATAACAACAATAACAATAATAATAATAACTGTTTGTGTAACTAACTAAATATGCCGAATACCTGCTATGACAATGAAAAGCAGGACAGTAAGAGTTACTAATCGCTGATTAGTCCAAGACTTCTTCCGACGAAGACTTTATTAAAAGACGATCATAGATGTTTAGAAAATGGATTTGAATTTTACAATTTAAGATTAAATATTATTTAAATTTAGGATTCCAATGAAAAAGTTAAGACTTTAATAAATTAAGTAGTACCCCTCGTAAATGATTTATAAATAATTAATGAATAATGAATAATTAATTAATAAATAATCAACAAATATATTCTTAGATTTCCTTTTCCACTCCTCCCTTCCTTCCGAAAGTTGAGATTTTAACCTTGACGTTTCAATGGAAAGCATTGCTTGAGAAATATTTACGGAAATGACGTAAATAGGAAATGACATATGTTTTTGTTTTAGAATAAAACTCATAACGGAAACACACATTAATTAATTAATTAAGTTAATTAAATTAATAATTAATTAATTATAAATATAAATTAATAATTAATATCGACGATCGATCATTTAATATTTATTACTTGCAGATAAAATGAAGTTTTCGCAGTTTCGTAGGAACGCTTTTTATTTTTTTTTCTAGAAAGTTTCAAGTCTGCCGACTTCTCACGCCAGAGGTCGCTTTGTTTTATGTGTTGACAACGAAAGTCTGATTTTAAGTTTATTTGCAATTAATATTTGAAATAACAAGTCACATGATTTAAGACGACATACGTAACATTCCTAACAACCTTAAATTATTGTGAAAAGCTGAATAGCTTCTAGTAACATATGAATAGGAGCCGTTGATCAGGAGTTTTAAAAATAGAATTATTTATCGATCCGTCCAAAATATGTGATATCATCAATCAGAGTGCAAACTGTAAATTCGAAGTTTAAAGACACGAACCTGTGATGGTGGTAGGATGACATCCATTGTTCAATTTCAAGTAGGGAAGTGGATGACTTTTTTTGATCGAACGTTGATTCCTGTGATGATCACGATCATTGCTACTTGATTTTCACATCCCTTCAAGAAAATATTTAAAATACTTAAATATATTTCATTATTAATTTGAGAGTTTGTAAAGAACATTACGTGATAAGAACGACAAGCATTATTCGAGTCAGACTTAAGAATCTATTTCAAGATTTATTGAAGGCATTGGTACATAAGGACATCAAATAGTGTGTCAAAGAATCAATGCAATGAATAATTCAAAACTCGACAGGAATGTTGTGCACTTCCAATAAACTACTTTCAGAATGTCGGATTATTTCTTAATGTTGACAAAGAATGAAAATTACGCAAAGAATTACTAAGAATTACTAAGCAAGAGACAAGTTGAGTTCCAAAATGCCTCCCAAGTGGCTGTTTCTTCTGCAGGAACTTTGAAGAAATGCTTCTGTGATGCTGCAATGTTCCGTTTGAAATATTATTGCGTAACCATGGCGACGTATGTAAGCAAAGGGAATCCTTTTGATTCGAATTTAGTCAGGAGAAACAAATTTGTCTGTTGACTATGCGAAACAGGTGATATTGATTAATACACCTGGTTGCTTAGGTTTTCTAATGGGAGACCGATTGAAAGGGTTTCATGTTGAAATGCTGTTCAATTATGTCAATTATGAATATTATGACTTGCATTGTTCATTGGTTCAACACCAAACTCTGGTCATTCATGACTAAAAGGTGGCCACTAGAAATTAATAAAGTACTTTTATAAATTGCAATTTAAGCTTTGGGGTTCTAAATAGCACGTAGTATTTTAAGACATTAAAATTTTAATTTTTAACATTTTTATTTTAAATTAAAATATTGACTATCATTTTATAATCCTCGATTACCGCAAACATGTTAAGACTTCACCTTTGAACTCTGGACATAAAACATTACACCACTTAAGACATAACAATGGGTGAATTGTTTTTAGGAGCTTAGAAAAGTTAAATAATAAAATCAGCAACAATGGTAATAATAATGAACTAATAATAATAATAATGACAACGCATTAATAATAAAATAATAATAATAATAATATAAACAAGAACAACAATAACGACGCAGTATATTCTATATGATCGCAATAGATCATGCAATCAATAGATCAATAGACATTGAGAAATATAATAACAACAATCTTTTTATGAAGTAAATGTAATTCTTTTTGCAAAGGTGAAACAAGTAACTTAAATACGTGTGGATGTTTAAGTACTCTAGTAACAATTAAACCATATTCAGAAAAACTTGAGTGCACGAATGAAGTGGTTACTGCAAACAAATGATTATATTATCTCACAATTTTTAATGGCTACAAGTGGATATGCTTCTGATAAGATGGGAAGTTAATGACAAGTCGTAGAAATAAAGATAAAATTAGAAAAAAAAAATAAATTGCCATATTGCAGGGCAAATAAGATTACTTAAACTCTTGAGTTATATGAAAAAGATATTCCAAATTCTTGTCGTGATGTTTCTCAAAAAAGAGAGAAACAGAGACACAGCAAAGTAAAAGTTCTTTAAAACAAAAAAGGGGTTTCAATTTAATTTACTTTCAACGTTTCAAGGACTTTCAAGTGATGTTTCATTTATTAATTTATTGCTAATTTATTAGTTAAAATTAGGCTATTATTGTTAGATATCAGAAAATGTATTAATTAAAACCATAAACAACCGAAATCAGCTAAACAAAAACTGAAATTCAAATCAAAATTGTAATCCGATCTTTCTCGACGTATGATCCAAATGAAATTATGAAATGCCACCTAACTACGTAAGTTTGCAAAAATAGACACATGCAATACGGCAGCAGAATCGCCAACATTTACCTGTGTTTTGCCCTCCAAACTCTTTAATAATCCATAATTCATAAATGCGTGTTTGTACAATTGTTGTTTTTTTTTTTATAAAAAACGCAAAACGAACACGCGACTCAACTTCGCAGACGATTGTGTATGTGACATGAACTGCGTTCTTTTAACCCAAAATTATTAGAAACTATTTCAAATAATTTTCTATTTCAAAAAATGTAATTTAATAAATAATTTAAATAAATTTTATTGATTTTAACTGATAAGCTTATATATAAGCAAGTTATGTTATTAAGCAATCATTCGTTTGTTGCTACCCATCCGTTTTATCTAAATTTCTAAAAAAATGCAATAATCAATATTTAACTGTTAATTTTAAAGAAATCCAATGTAAAATTCAACAGAATGTAGGCCGTTATCTAACAACTTAACCTTTGCAGCAAATTTCCACAAGAAAATAAATTAGATAAATTTATATTAAATTTGTTATATTAAACCTTTTTTAAGAGCAAAGGCCAAAGAATAAAAAAATCTTCATTGAAACATAATATAACATCATTAAAAATTTATAACTCTGTTTATATTCCTTTATCTTTCAGATAAACAGTAAAATTTACAAAATATTTCCACATGATATTTTGTTGCTAAATCGAACATTTAAATCGATCGAACGAATCCTCGGCTTGTTTACGTGCTACAGTGGTCTGCAAATAAAATAGTCGCTTCGATTTCATAACCGATACTTTGTTCGAACGACCAATGTTTTTTGTATATAATTAATTGAGGAGAAAATAATCTCTGAAGTAAGTTGAATCCCTAACAGTTAGAAGCCAAGATCGAATAATTACCTTTTTAGCATTCAATAGGCTTCAATTGCTTTGACAGCTTCTATTGACTTCTGAAGAGCCAGCTCATGAGGCACTTCAAATTGAAATTTTATTGCTCAGCAAATAATTGCTTTGATGAGTTTTTTTTTTGTTTTCCCTGTTCTTTTATTTCATCCACTTATCTTCCACCTCCTTCGAAGTGAAATATTCAATGAAATGGCACTAATGGTAGAATGACTTGTTTGTATTTTTTATCACTGCAGCACGTAAACAATGTTTTCAGATAGTTTTATTCAAATTAAGCCGAACTATATCCGAGTAATTTACGTTAAAGAGTTTAAAATAAAATTCATAGCTACGTAATTTCAAGATCCTGTATTATTGTAACAGTGCATACGTGACATATAATGATCAGTCGACACGTGAATATTTACAATTAGAACGTTAATAACTGGCAGAATAAATTTAATATCATATTATAATATTAATATCATAAATAATAATAATAATAATTCAGGTTAATTAAAGTGGCATTATGTCCGATGGACTTCAAGGCCACTGACCTTACCCAACCATCAAAGCAGTTACAATTCAATTTACGATTGCAAATAATAAATAAAAATAAACCTCCCTAACGAGCAAAACCACTGAGCACAGCACCTCAACACAAACAAAATGCAGAAATTAAAAAGCTAATAACGTACAGCAGCAAAGTATGAACGTTGTTCCTGCAACACGTGTTGGAAGAATGGTTTTTGTGATTCACCTCTGAAAGAATAATCTAATTTCAAAAATTTCAATTTGAGTTACCTCTCTCTTTATGATGCTCAACTTCCTAGCAGATGGTTGATTTTGTAATAATAATAATCATAATAATATAAAATTATAATAATAAAATTATATTATTATTTTATAATGTCATTTGCAATAAATTTCATGCCTTGGTTAACATTATCAAATAACTATCAAATAGAAATTATATTTCATAATTTGCATTGTTTAGAAAATCCGTAACAAAAATAACTTCACAAAGTTAGAACAAAAAGATCATCACCATCATCATCACCATCACCATCACCATCACCATCATCATCATTACTCGAGCAAACCTGTTTCGTGAAGAATCTCCAGGCTAAACTTGTTTTCCTCGATACTTTCCTCGCACATCCACCCATAAATCCCCCCATCCTCCTCACTGCAATTCCGCAGCGTGATGTGGTCTTTGAGTTCATCGAATTCGAACCGTGGAGGGTCATTCGGTGCACCGTTGCGCGATATGTAGTCCTGGTCGTCCATTTTCTTGAATTTGCAGCGATTCAAATCATAGGCACGTGGCCTTTCGAATTTGACATTCCCACCAAAATGACATTTCAAATGATGTGCTGAATTAAATTTCTAAACGAATTATTCTCTAAATTATGAATATTTATCATTAAAAGCTTTACCTTTAACTTTCAGTTCAGGTATGAACTCCAGGCGATACTGCCTGTTAACGTTGCAACTGCCGCACATCCAAACGTAAGTCCCCTCGTCGTCTTCGTGACACTCCTTCAGCGTTATGTTGGTTTTGCTGTCGTTCAATTCGTACTTGGAAGGTTGATTCACTTTGCCACGAAGGACGATGTAACCCCCTTGGAACAACTTCTTGAATCTGCAATCGTCAAACTCTTCGGGACAACAAGGACACCTGAAACTGACAGCATTTCCTCCATGGCACTTCACTTCGTTTATTTCCCCTGGTGAAGCTGTGCACGAATTGATTATTAAAAATCACTTGTTTTTAATCACAGAATTCCAAACATTCTCAACCTTTTCTCAAGTTTATTCATTTAAGAGACGATTAATTATGAAATATAATTTTGAAAATAAATAAATAATTTGATTTCAAACAAAACTATCGTCCGAATCCTTATAACCGCCAAAAAAATTGCAACTTAAATTAAAAATATGGTTAATTAGTAATTGATATTTATGTCTACGAGCACCTCGAACTAGGAACAACAAGGATGGAGTATGGAATCCATTTTGAAATCACTAACCAAAGACCGAACCAATCATCCACGAAAGAAGGATGTTTAAGATGTACTTCCGTCTGGTCGTTGAATCTAAACTTTTGCCAAATATTTCCAACGACTTGATTTAATTATTTATTTCTAGAATAACTTACTTTTATAGTATATTATTAATATTATATATATATATCCGATTAAACGTTATTATATAACGCATCGTGTCGGATGGTCGACCATTGTTCTGGTGACCAGTCACGGTTGATTTAACATCCACTGGATTTGTGGAAATATTTTTGGATATAATAAACATTTATAGAAATTTTAAAATAATTTTAGCATTTGAAAGGCTAACATAATACTTAATGAATGAACTCAATAAAAGATACAAAAGAATTCTTCAAAACCTTACACTTTCATCGTGTTCAAGTCCAACATTTCACAAAAAGAACTTAAAAAAATCGATTACCAAATTTGGTTACGCATCACTTTGGTTTGAACCACCCTGGCTGTGAATGTATGCAAAATGCACAGCATAACAACCACAATAATTCTTGTAAATAATTAAAAATACGTAAATAAACCGATTTCCTGGCACCTAAAATGCCTTAGTCATCTGAGTTATGACTTATTTTGTTTATTTTAATATTTTTAATCTTTTTGCTCGATCCTTGACCCTGACCTAGATGATCGATTTTCCTAAAATTTAAAAAATAAATCTGATTTACTCTTGCCAGATATTCACTTTTACCCGAGTCTGCCTCGAAAAATTTCAAAATTTCCTTTGAAAAATGGATATTTCTTAAATGTGTTTATTATTTAAAATATGTTTATTATTTAAAACATGTTTATTATTTAAAATATGTTTATTATTTAAAATATGTTTATTATTTACAAAATGTTGGTGGAAAAGAATGTTAAAATATCTGTGAATGAATTTTAACTTTTATTTAAAGAATACTGTTATATTAATTCTAACAAATGAATATACAAAAAAAAAATAAATAAATGTATTTTTGTAAACAATTATTAAAAAAATAATTTCGCTGGAAACAACAGCAGCAGACATTCCAACATTTTGCTGTGGAATTCGTCGGATTTGTTGGTCCTTAACGCTAAGAAAAATAATTATAAAATTATAAAATAATTATAAAATTCGTCGGATAATAATAATAATAATAATTAGAACAACTTTTTTAATAATTAAAAATATTTATAACTAAATATAAGTTAAAAATATTTATAATATTTAAACATATAAAACTCACTTGAAGCTGAACTTCCAGTATGAAATGCAAAACGTCATCATCGTCGTCGTCATCATCACCACCACCACCACAACCTCGGCAGACCCAAAAGAAGATTCCTTCGTCATTGAAGTTGCAATCTTTCAAGGTGATGTGACTTTTGTTCTCTACCATTTGGTACCTGGAGCGGTTAACTTTACCATGGTAAACGATGTAACCTTCCTCGTACAGTTTCTTGAATCTGCACCCATTGAACCGTGACGAACAGCAAGGACATGGAAACTGAACATCGCTTCCTTCCTGGCATTTGATTCGATGTGTTGGTCCAACTGCAGCATTTAATTTTCCAATTCACTCTTTTGCAATCTTTATGCATTATTTGAGGCTTTAAATAGTCTCATTTTTTATCGATGTGAGGCGATGTTGTAAGTCATATTTAATGCGCTATATAATTTAAATTTAATTTAAAAAAAATTAAAAGTTAAACTTGAAGTCAAACCTGAAGAGGTACTCACAGAAGTTGTCAGCAGAAAAACGGCGATGCCAAACCGAGTCCATGTGCTGAGAATCGGACTCATATTGTCCAATTATTTTTCTTCTATTGATTCACTTAAGGTAAATATATTTTGATTTTATTACATAAATATATTACATAAATATATTCTGAAACTAGATGGCAGCCTAGAGATGTCAGAATTTCTTGAAATAAGAGTTTTTTAAGTCAATTATAAGCAAGAAATCTTAGCAAACGTTTGTAAATATGCGTTGTTGAATCTACGAAGCAAAGGTAAACATCGCAAGCTGTCACAAACAATGACAAAGTTCGACTCGAATGAACCCAGAGAGCAGAAAATGTTTTGCATTTCTAAACTTCTAAGAAGTCGTGGAGTTTCAAGAACGAAAAAATCTTTTTAATTTCAATTCTAAACGTAGAGAATGCTGGATTTTGTTATTGTTATTGTTGTTTCCAAAGTTCGAAAAGTACAAATTTTGACTTTATTCTTGCCACAGTACCAAATGTACGTCCCTTCGTCCTCTTCGGTGCATTCTTTGAGCCTAACGTGTGTCTTGCTGTCGACAAATTCGTATTTTATGGCGTCAAACAAAACACTGACGACGAATCCTTCGTTGGATTTCTTGAACTTGGTTCCGTTTAAAATATCGGGACCAATGATTTCAAAGCTTAAGTAATTCAGTTTCATTAAATCTTATTCAGTTTCATTAAATCTTATTCAGTTTCATTAAATCTTATTCAGTTTCATTAAATCTTATTCAATTTCATTAAATCTTATTCAGTTTCATTAAATCTTATTCAGTTTCATTAAATCTTATTCAATTTCAAAATGAAGGTTTAAACGTTCAAACCACCATCGTGACCTCAGGCACCAATTTTGACAAACTCTTGAAAGTTTAATTAATTATCAATTAACCAATTAATTAATTAATTAATTAAAGTATAGTGACTTTGAGAAATCTTTGCTGGCTGGTTTGAAATGAACCTCGGACTTTGAAATCAGAAATGCAAACTTGGTGAATTGTTTTAAAATAGACTTCTGTCTGAATAAACACTTTGAAAGAGACATCAGAGAGTTTATACTCATTACATGCTCATTGTTTTAGGTGTATTTTTTTTTTTAATTTATGAAATAATGAGAAACGCATTAAATCTGTTAACATTACTAGTCCAACTTTGTTGATAAATCGTAAAAGGCGTGTCTAAAATGTGCCAAACGTCCTGGGTCATGATTGGATTCCGGCATAGTTGAATAATTCATTCTACAATTTCAATGAATTTCTCCTAAATTCAAGAATATCTAAAATAAAAGTTGGTTAAAAAAAATAAATTCAAATTAATTACCTTCGTGGTCGTGAACCTCCAATAGAAATCTTTTCTCGGCAAGACAAGGACTGCATTTGAGAAGGTAAATTGCTTCATCTTCCTTGTGACATTCCGACAGCGTGATTCGAGTCTTGGCGTCATCGAGTTCAAACCTGGGGTCGTTCAGTACGCCATTCAAAAGGATGAATTCCTGGCTGAATCTCTTCTTGAATTTACACTCTTCAAACTGTTCGGGAAGCGAACACGGGTTTTCGAAGCTGATGTGGTGTCCCTCGAAGCACACCAGACTGACATCTTTGCACGTATCAGTTAATTAATATTAATAAACCAGAGTGATTAATGAATAGAATATGATGAAAACAAATACTTTATTATAATATAATATTTATAATTAAATACTAATTGAAATAATTCCATCCACTCAGAAACCTTCTTTGAGAATAATCTCCAAATTGTAATGCAAGACTTTATTCCTGCTGCAGGACCAAATATAAATTCCTTCGTCATTTTCCTGGCAAGTCTTCAACTTGACTTGTCTCTTGTCTGCACTCAACTCGTATTTTTCATCGTCATTCAAAGCGCCATCTCTGAAGATAACGTCTCCTCCGAAAAATTTCTTGAAAATGCTAAACTCCAAATCATCATCATCAGGACAAGGATTCTCGAAGATGACGTCACTTCCTTCGTGGCATCGGAGTTCCGTCAAAACTGAACGAACGAATGAGTTTTTGGAACAATTATTTATCTTTGAATTATTTGCTATTTCCTGATTTCATGTTTGGAATCGACTTTAAATTATTGCAACATTTCAACTAATATTTTGAATTTAAATATTTTCAGCTAATTAAATTAATAATTTAATTGGAGTTAAAAGCTAAAAAAAATCAAATCAATCTTAAAGACCTTACCGTGGCTCTCTGAGCAAAAGCAGCCCGTCGTGACCAGCAGAATCCAGCAAGAGATGCTCAAGTAATTCATTTTAAGGATTTAAAACTTAAATACGTTTTAATATCTTAAAACATTCAAACAAGCTTCAAAACAAAATAACTTGCTTCAGTTGACTGGTTACACGTCGTGTCTGAGGTTTTGGACTTTGGTTGTGAGCAACGTTTTTTTTATTTGTTTGCAATTTCTAAACATTTCGCTTAATTCGAGTATTTAAAAATAAATTAATTAATAACTCACTAATTGCCTTATAAGGATTCAATGTTCCATATTTACAAGAATAACTATTAAGAACATCATTAAATTAAATTATATTAAATTACAATTTACTCCACAACAACAACAACAACACAACAGAACAACAACACAACATCCCACACGAAGCTATAAACTTGGTTTAATTCGATTTTTGATAAATTACATAAATTATGGCCAAATAATTTAATGGTTAATTCAATGGTTAATTCATTATTTAACTTTAGTCACCAGTTTTTGCAAGAACTTGACAAGAGAATAATTCACTTCAACATGCATTTCAAATGTTTACAGAAGGAAACAACAAAAACATAACAAACAACACAATAATATGCTATTATGCAATATATATATATTAATATAATAATAATATAATAATATAATAATAATATATTAATATAATAATAATATATTAATATAATAATAATATATTAATATAATAATAATATATTAATATAATAATAATATATTAATATAATAATAATATAATAATGTCAAGAAAGGAATTGCAATGGTAGATTGAGACAAGAAAATGATTTAAAAATTAAACACATTTTGGGCCGAAAAAAGTGAATTTAAAAATCTTTTGTACATTCTACTTCAATTCATTCTAAAATATAAACTAAGAACCGTCAGTTAGAAGTGCAATTCTTAAATCCTAATCATCATCATCATCATCATCAGGACGACGGAGAATCCGATCGACCGCCGCCCCTCGGGTTTTCCTCGCGAGCCGACGGGTCGTCGGTCGAATTCCTAAAGTCGCCCACCTCCTCCTCGTCGTCGTCACCGTCGTCTTGTCCGCCATCTTTGGAGTTGTTTTGTCTGCCGCCATCGTCGTCGTCGTCATCCTCCGGGCGATCCGAGGGCATTATGGCGCTGAAGAGGTCGCCAAAGTCGGAGATGGTCAAGGTCGTTTCCTCGCTGTTCCTCCACTCGGTCGGAACTTCAACGGTGCTGAGGAGGGCGTGGAGTTTCTCTTCGATCGTTCCCATCACCAGGAAGCGATGGACGAACGTTGGCCTGGAAATAAAATATATTAACAAATTTTAATTAATTAATTAATTATTATTTAATAACAGTTATTATAATACTATATTCATATTTATTATTATTATTATTATTATTACAAAACCAACAGAAAAGACATATCTCACCTTGTTTGACCTATGCGATGAACCCTCCCTATGGCCTGCAACTCTTGGGCGGGGTTTAGGACCGGTTCGACCAATAAGACGTGAGTCGACTCGGTGAGGTTGAGTCCGTTGGATCCCGAGTGGATCGGGAGGAGGAGACAGCGGATCGACGCGTCTTCTTTGTAGTGGTGGAGATTCTCCTGTTTATAATTTTATTTTAGAAATAAATGCAATCAAATGTAAGTAACAACAACAAGAACAAAAATAATAATTATTATTATTATAATAATGATTTCACCTCAAATTTGTAATGATTGGCCAGCGAACAAAATGTGATGTCATTTTCAGCCAGAGCTTTTGATAGAAGCTCCAAAACATCCTGCCACTGTTGAAGACATTAATTCAACAAATAATTATTAAATTAATTTAATCCATTTAATTATTAAATTAATTTAATCCATTTAATTACATCCAATCAGAGCAGAGACATTAAAAATCTAACTCATGGATGACAAAAAAAAAACTCAAATTAATATCAAAATATGATATTATTATTAAAAAGATATCATAAAATTATTTCTAATAATTAATTTTTAAATAATTTTAAAAAAAAATTATTGAATGCTCAAACTCACCGTCGAAAAGATGAGCACTTTCACCTGGGGATCGTCCCCGATTATGCGCAACAGCACCCTGATGACCCCGTCAATCTTGGTTGACCACTCCCCCTGCAAGATGTTGGACCAATCAAAAATTAGGAGTAAATTTCTTAGCTCAAGGCTCAAAACGTTTAAAAGTACTAAGATAATGATTAATTTCACTAATAAAAACTCCAATATATAATAACAACAATAATAATAATAATAATAATAATCAAATAATAGTTAATAATAATAATAATAATAATCAAATAATGGTTAATAATATCAATAATAATAATAATAATAATAATAATAATTTGTTATAAACTTGCCTTCACTTTAACGTTTGGATCAAAGTACTTATCGTTCTTCTTCATCGAACCCGAACCCGAAGTGGTTTCCGTGGAAACGTAGGAAACGTCGGAAAGGTTCGTCGCCTGCCTGCAGACGGGACACGTCAGCACCCGGAAAGCCGCAGAGTGTCCGTTCTTGGAGTGGTGGCGATGATGATGATGGTTTTGCGGGGGAAGGGCGTGGCGACGGGTTTCCGTGGCCAAGACCCTCATGCACCTCAGGCAGAAGCAGTGACCGCACTGCAGGACGTTCCACTGAATTCGGAGAAGAGAGGATTTGAACTCGCGAGTTGCAGGTCGAATGCTCGATTAATTAAGATCTACAAAGTGATGGATGGCTGACCTTTGAACCCAGTTTGTTCTGACAGATGGGGCATGGGTCGGGATTGATGCCCCTTTCCATTGAACTGTGTGTCTGAAAATAAATATAAAAAATACAATAAAAAAGTAACTGTTTAAATTGTTTACACTTAGTTCTCTGATATCATATATGATATCACATATCTTATGATATCATAATTTATAATTATAAATTTCTGTTCCCATATTCGTTGTTATTATTAATATTATTATTTTATTATTATTTAATAATTTCACCTCTAAGAGTCCCTTGAGGTATTGAAGTTGAGACTTTTTCTTCTTCAGGAGATGTTGTCCAACGACCCTATCTGATATCATCCTCTGCTTCTGCTGGTCCAACTTGTAACGGCAGAAGGTCATATTTGTAACAACAAAAATGTTCAGAGCCTTTGCTCGTCCATTGGTCATCATCCATGCTATCATCATGATCCTCATCAGCATTACTGACATCATCATCAGCATCATAACCTATTAACCACCACAACCACGACCATCATCATCACCACCATCATCCTCCACTCACCATCCTTGCGTCGATGATGTGCGGCTCGGGCGGGTCCGAAACCTCCTCAAACTCCCCCCTCAACCTCAGCCTGGTGGTTGCCATGGTGATCTCGTCGATGGAGCAGATCTGTTCCCTCAGTGCCTGCCAGTAGACCCTCAGAACCTGGCCAAAAGAATTTTTAAAGGTTTAAAAGGAATAAATTATTCTAAATAATAATAATAATAAGTTATACAAAGAATAATAATAATAATAACAGATAATAAGTTAACTTAAAAATATTAATCAACTTGCTGAAATTATGCAACTGTGAATGCACCAACTTTGAATTCTTTCTTGAGAGCTTCAAACAGTTTCACGTGCTTGAGACCAAGTTCAATAAGTTCCTTATCACCTGAGTTATCGGTAAATTTATTTATTTATTAAAGTTATAATTATTATTATTAAAATTAATAATTTCATGTCAAGATGTCCACATCATAAATATTAATGATCCAATATAATTTATCATAAAATATGCTTCGATCCAAGACCCGAATATTTCTGAGCCGTGGCGATGATGTTCTTGAGGGTCCTCTCCACGTCGTTGTCGGACCAGGTGCCCTTGCGCTTGACCAAACAGATGACCTCTTCCTGACCTTTCTCTGCAGAGTCCAGTGATTGGTCAATGAAACCCCTAAAAAGAACCAATCAGAGGACTTACAATTGCATCAAGAGCAAACAAATGTGTTTTCAAAGTGAAACAATGGCAACAACAACAACAACGAATACAACAACAATAACAACAACAAAAACAGACTTGTCATTGAAGTTGAAGAGATTAGATTCGTAGATTTCAAACATCTTGTGGGACTTGCAAAACAAACACCTGAATGAAAATGAATCAAAACCATGTACCAGTCATCGTCATCATCATTATCCTCATCATCATCTTCCTCATCATCATCATCATCATCATCATCTTCCTCACTTCTCTCTTGTTGGAACTCCTGAAGGTCTGAGGCAGCACGCGACGGTCTGAGACACGAGATTGTTCAAGCCGGGCGACGAAAACAACAACACGGATTTGGTCGGCGATGATGAGGACGACGGCGACGACGATGATGATGATGATGATGACGATATCACCGACGATGTTTTGTCGATGGAGAGGAGTAGATCGATGAGGGAGGTTCGACTGTAATTCAGTTTCTCAAGGTTGTCGTGGAGGACGTACTGAAGGCCCCTGATGTCTCTGAACCTGACGTGGTGATGATGATGATTATCACCATTACACAATGATTATGCTTGTGATGATGACGACGACGATGACGACGATGACGATGATGATGTTTGGATGTAAATAATTATAGACATGCAACAAATCGGGTGGAAATCACAGCCTTATGTCAATCGATGGAACATTGTTCCTCATCTTGTCTTCAACAACGACGAGAGAGAAATGGATTTTTAATGAGTAATCAATGAATTATTAAATTAGACAACAAATAATAATAATAATAATAACAATAATAACAATTTATTTGTAAAAATTATTAAACGAGTAATAAATTGTCGAGACAAAAATCAAGTGATCACAATTTTCCCCACTGGTTAATGAGGTCAGACTTCTGGGTGTCCGAGAGATCGACTTTGACCTTCTCGATGAGAAGGGCGTCCAATCCGCACGCTTCGACCCAAGCCAGGAGTTCGCTCCACCAATCCTGGCCCTTCTTCATCTGTCGTCGTGGAAACATGGAGAGATGTTGTTGTTGTTTACATTGAACTCGTAAAATAGCAAAGAATATTAAATAATAAATTAAAATATTATCATCCTTTGAATTAGATTATTGAATTCAGTCAGTTTCTGGATTTAATGGGAAAAATGGAACAAAACAAAAACGGAATAATTAAATTAATAAATAAATAAAGTAATTAAATTAATAAATAAATAAAGTAATTAAATTAATTAATTAAATTAATTAATTAAACATGTGCATCCCCAGCACCTGCGTCTCGACGTTGGTGACCGCATTCCTTTGCGTCATCCACGTTTCTTTCGTTTTCAACACAAAGTCGATCCTTTTCTTCAGGTACTTCTCCAATAACTTCTTCTCCTGGAAAAAGGAGTTTTTGGAAAAAAATTAATAATAATATTATATTAATAATAATAATAATCAAAATGGAAATCTTTATTTGTAAGTAATTGACTAATTATAGTTTAAGTTAACCCCATTGAAATTCATTAATATTAATTACTTAACAACATTACAAATTACACTCACGAGTCACGGGAATGAAATGATTCAGCAAAAACAACAACAACAAAAACAACGACAACAATAAAAACAACAACAACAACAAAAACAACAACAAATCCGCAAACGAAGGCGAACCATCTTCGGGAGTTCCGAATCTCTCAGGGTGTGACCTCTGACCTCCGCAGGACACAGGGTCATGACCTCTTGGAGGTTGTAAGCAGCATGTATCACCAGCAGAGGATCGACCCGAACCTCTCCCTCTTCCACTCCTGCGTGCAGGGATATCACGCTCCTGTATTCTTCTATGGCACTCGAATACTTGAAAGAAAGCATTGTAAAGTTGTGTAATCAGGGTTGGCATAATCTATTAATAATAATTATAATAATGATATTTATTATAATTATAATAAAAATATTTATTATTATATATATATTCAATAATTATGTATAATCGTGATTTCTTTCATGGGGATGTATGCTGGTTTTTATAAATCTTTTAAAAGGTAAGTAATAAATTAGCATAAATTAATTAATGATTCATCCAAAATCAGAACCAATCAACAAACGTCTTGCTTGAGTATGAACCATCCAGCAAGGCCATTGGTCGAACTGACGATTTGTCTCTGAGCCTCCTCGCATTCGAGACGAACTTTCTTGATCAGCTGATCCAACATTTCCGTCATCGTCATGGTGCTAACGAGATACAATTTAAATGCTACGATTTAATTAAATATTATAATTAATTAGTTGATAGTTAGTTAATGGAAATGATATTATAATGACCTCTTGTTGATGGAGAAGAATTCTCCTCTGACGGCCTGAGGATGGCAACAGGCCTGTCGCAGTTTCAACAGCGGGTGGAGCAACTGGGTTTGGGGTTGAGTTAGGATAAGTAATTGGATGTATTTCACAATCATTCATTATTCATGAGCTCATCACTATTCAAATCTTATTTTGGGATAATCATCCATTCTTCTACTTTCTCCTTTTCTATTTTCATTTCAATTTCACCATCCATCCATCCATCCATACATCTATCCTTCAAAGTTACCTGCCCAAGAGTTGTCTTATCGAGGGAGTTTAACTTTGCATCTGTGCCTGTCAACCTGCTGAGCTTCTATTGGACGGATTTGGACAAAAAGTTTGTTTAAATTTTGCAAACTCATTCTGGCAACATTTTGCACAACTATTAAATATTCAAAAGGCTTCAACCCAACCACTAAATATTCAAAAGGCTTCAACCCAACTGCTAAATATTCAAAACGTTTCAATCACCTGCATGGCTTCCACAGAGCAATCCTCGTAAAGTCTCCGATAGAAATGCTCCTCGACAGGTGTGAAGGTCAACAGGTGCATCTCGTTTGACTGTTCAGGTAACTGGATCTGTTTGGTCATGCAACACATAATCAACATAAATACATTATTATTATACCTAGGTAATAAATAAAACATATCATAAACAAAGAGATCACCCTCATATCATTGTTATTATTATTATTATTGTTATATTTATTATAATTAATAAATAAGACATCATCGCATCAAACAAACGTCAAGCGTGACGTTGAAGACAAGAACCTGATCGATGACATCCTTCTTGGACGTCCTCCAAAGCACTTTGGCCACCGCGTCGTACAGCGGACCCGTCTGCCCCGCGCAGTAAGGTTCGTGGAGCAGTCTGCTCCAGAAGATCTTCGCCTGGAATGGAGCCACCCGGAGAAAGGAAAACAACCCGTAGAGATCTGTAACGAATAATTAATCAGTTCTCTGACGACCTACGAGCAGTAATTTGCATACTTCGTGACAAATCGGACTAACGAATAAATTAATAATTAATTAGGACTAGGGTTTACAGGGTCGACTGAAAGCAGAAAAGCAAAAAGAAAATGCTATCATCCACGACCATCGATTCCCCTCTGAACAGGTGTCCCGGTCACGCACCAGCGGTTGATGCAGGTGAGTCTGGAGGCCATGTCTGCAGTCTGCAATTTAAATAAATAAATAAATTAATTAATCAATCAATCAATCGATTAATTGATTTTAAATCGAACAATTTTCAACAAAACTACCTTTGTGGTTGTACACTCAACCATCTGAGCTTCATCCAAACAAATCTGAAAACAAATAGCTATTAGAACCATCATCATCACCACCACCAGGGTTAGGGTTATCATCACCACCATCACCACCACCATCATCATCATCATCATCATCAGCACTCACCCTCCACCATTCGACAGCCACAATTGGACTCGGAATGGCCATAAATCTTTTTGGAAACCTGAACTTCCTCAGACCTTCACCTAAAAGAATTAAATTTAATTGTATTTAATTTAATTTAGATTAATTAAATAACAATTCATCATGTGATTATAAACTGATAAGAACGTGTTGAGTCTCTTTGATGACTTTGCCCACTTGATGAATAAATAATATTTAATTATTTCAACAGTTAATTAACCTGCTTTTGATTAATTGATTGATTAATTAATTAATTAATTGGTAAATTAGTTAATCGATCCGTCGACAAAACCCTCCAGCAAACCCACTCCTCGTGTGGGGCAGGTCCACATAGTCGAGTTCCTTCCTGAGCGTTTCGTAGGTCGTCATGACGATGTCCTGGAGACTCAAGGTCATCGGTTGAACGAATCCCTGTTTGTGAACGCCACTGTACACCTGGAAGGATGGATGGAAGGATGGATTGAAGAGAAGAAGGAAGGAAGGATGGATTGATTGAAGAGAAGAAGGAACGAGTTAATGAATAAAGAAAAGTTAACGAATAATAATTCACTAGGTCATCTTTATGTGAATGTTTGCAATGCAGCAATGATGATGATGATGATGATGATGACGATAACGATTATCACGATCATGATGATAAAAATCTATGATACTAAATTATAGTTATTATCAGATGAACATCTTGCCAAACCAATGCTTCAAGCAATCCCATGGTTTGTATAAAAACATACAAATCGTATAAATCCACGTCAACTACAACAACAAACGAAACAACAAACAACAAACAACAAAGTCGTCTCACGAATATCTTGAGTGCATCGTTGGAGACGTGTTTGACTATCTCGTCGATCCACTGGTGGAGGATGGAACTCGGGGCCACGATGAGGGTTGCACCACTCGGGATGGGGATCTGAAATTATGCAATAATTATGCATATAATTATTGCGTAATCATACATAATTATAACAATCCTACAGGATAAAATTATACAAGTCTTACGATTACTTGCAATAATATAAAGCATAATTTATGGTATTCTGGAATATTTATAAAGTGGACAGCAGGTTCAGGGTTCACTTTTTTAAGCATAAAATATATTATTTATTTATTTATTTATTTATTTACATGCCACCTTGAGCAACAGACATCACAAACAACACACTTATTATTATCATCATTGTTATTATTATTATAATTATAATTATCACCTCGGCAACGTGGCAATGAGGGCAGAGGTAACAGCCTCTGAAGGGGTCGCCGAGGTCGTAGTTCACGCATCCCGCGTGCTGACCCGACCCGCACTTCTGGCAGGTCACCACGACCCCGTCGAAACTTCCGTTCTTCGACTTCCTCTCCTCGAAGCTTTCCACGCCGCAGATGCACTCGGCCGTCTTTTCCGACCTCCGTCCGTCCACACCTCCTTCTTCTTCTTCCTTTTCCCGTGACTCGGTGAGAATCTCCGACTCCCGAACTCCGAGGAAGGGAAAGTGGTTCAGACCGTCGACGTCTGTCGGGGAAATTCCCGGGCGGGGATCCGTTCGCTTACGGCCTCTCGGAGCTTTGCACGGGTTTTTCCCGCTCTTTTTCTTCTCGGACGCTTTGGCGTAGTTGTGCTCGCACGAGTCGAGAGTCGGAGAGGTTCTCGAGGCGTCCTGGAAAGGTGGAAACGAAGACGACGACGACGAGGAGGAGGGAGGAGAGAGCGGGAAACGGGGAGACGTCGGGGATGGGTCCGCAGAATTCGGATTCTTTACGACCGATCCGTGCTCGAGAACGTATTGCTTTTTCTTCTTCTTCTTCGGTGATTTTTGCAGTCGTTTCTGATCGATTTTCAAGAAAATATCGATTGAAATCTGATGACATCGATGGAATCAAAGAACGTGAATGTGCAAAAAGATATCCTTCGATATTCACAAAAACGATTAATTTACGAATCGTTTCACCTTTGCCGAGTCGAAGGCCTCGCGACCTCCGAACTCTTCGTCGTCCGGTTGCAGAGTGGGGAGTTTCGTGAGCGGGGGCAGGTTGGCCCGAGGGTTGAGGAGGATGCAGGCCAAGACTTCCACCGTCTTCCCGAGTCCCATCTCGTCCGCCAAAATGCCTCCGAGACCGGCGCCGTTCGCGAGAGGTTTTTCCCTGCACAGTCTTTTGACAGAAATCGGGAAACGATTCATGGATATTAAATTTATGATTTAAATTGTTAATCAAGTTTATGATTTAAAATACATAATAACTAGGTTAATTAATGATGATGATGAAGATGATGATGATGATGATAAGGCAGTTCATGACTAGAAATAAGGTTATCAGCATGAAAAGGACTGAAACGATTGTGCCTCACATTCCCATGGAAGCACTGAAATGAACCAAAGTTCCGTCAAAAAGTTTCAATTCCTCGTAAAACGCTGACGAATCTAAAAACAAAAAAAATGAACATTTTACAGAAATTGTTGCAAAAAAAAAGCACACTTTTATGTAACAATTCATTCAATTCATCAGAAATCAATCACGGAACGTCATTTCCAAGTTACAAATTCTCAATTTAAAACCCATTAAAATGAAAAAACGTTCAAACAACAACAACCACCACCAACAACAACTCGAGCGACCCGAGACCACGAACTCCACTCGACCCTGAAAACGTCCACCTGGGGTCGGAATCCCCGGAACCCCTTCCTTTTGGAGCATCCACTCCACGGCAGCCTTCTGGTAGTCCCTCAACAGCGGCCTCAGGTTGTCCGGTTGGATGCACCCGGAAGACGACGGGAACGTCGCGGTCTTTCGCTTCCGAATCTCGGCGTAGAGGTCGTCGAGGTCGCCGCTCTTGGCCA
Organism: Hirudinaria manillensis; assembly: GCA_034509925.1. Taxonomy (NCBI): domain Eukaryota; kingdom Metazoa; phylum Annelida; class Clitellata; order Hirudinida; family Hirudinidae; genus Hirudinaria; species Hirudinaria manillensis. The sequence continues at coordinate 9,798,455 of CM067533.1, forward strand.
TCGGCTGCCTCTTCTTCTGAACTTCTGAAGCGGTCGCGACGATCATCATCGATAATTAATTAATTTGTTGATTAATGTAATTAATTTTAAATCAGAATCAAAAGCTACTAAAAATTAAAAACGTTTTTAAAGCCGTAACTTTTTTTTAATTGAAATTCTGACCATAAAAACATAAAAAGAATTCAATTCAATTTGGATCGAAAACCGACGGACCCGATCTCCTCGTTCCGCAAAAGTGACTCATGATGACTCGAAGGTCCGAGTTGATCTTCCTGAGGGCGACGTCCCTCGACGGGTCAAAAATCAAGGATTCCGCGAAGCACACGTCGACCCAAAAGGATCCTTCGTCGTCGTTCGGCAAACTTTTCCTGAGTACGACTTCTTTCGGTTGGAAGGAGGCGAGGATTTCTGGGGAGATGCTGCATTTTATGTTGAAGTAAATGTTCTGCAAAGTGAAATTAGGAATGAAAAGACATTTATCAATGCAGTTTATTAATGCAGTTCATTAATGCAGTTTATCAATGCAGTTTATGAATGCAGTTTATCAATGCAGCTGGTCTACAGAAATTCACTTCTTCAGGATTACATGCTGAACAAACAAGGCATCAAACAAATCAGTCGATCACCTGATGCAAGCGACCACGTTTCGCTTTTCAAAACAAAATTGTGGTGAGTTTTAAAATTGCAATAATTTTATTTAAAAGAAAAATGTAAAAGTTTCAGCACCAATTAAGCAATAATCGGTTCAAGGAAACCTTGTCAAGACTGCTCTTCGATGGCCCGTCGGACGCGGTCGAACGTTCTGCATCTTCCCCGAGAAATTCTTCTGCCAAATCGACCATCTTTACAAAAACAAAATGGTCGCAATTCGACTTGTCCACGTAGAGCCAGAATTTACTGGCAATTTGAACCACATGACGAAAAAGAACGTTCAGAGTGGCAGAAGGTTCTGCCGAGCGGATGTTGAACCTTCCAACGACACCCAGAAGATTCTGCTGCTTTGGAAATTCTTTTAGTACGGTGAGGTAGAAATCGCATTTGTTGATCAACCGTTGAAGCTTTTCGTCAGTCACTGATTTTTTCCTCGCTTTACGAAAATAGTTCGACTTGGAAAGTTCTGAATCGTTTGTCGTCTGCAAGTCTTCTGCCTCCAGAATCTCCTTCTCGGGTGCCAGGTTCAAATCTCTTTTCTCCAGGGAACTCAAGTCAATCCCGTCAAATGAGTTCCACGACAACTTTCTTCTTTTGGCGGCATCAAATCTCACGGGTCTCAAAGGCTTTCTCTTGAAATTCATCCTAAGCTCATGCATTTTCGATTTGGGAAAGTTTGAAACTTGCCATAAACCGTTTTCAGCACGGATCAAGCCATACGATCTGAGGTGTTTACAAAGACCTTTATGTTATTTGCTGAAAATAAACGTTGAGAATTTGGCTAAATATAGTGAATTAAAATTACCTACTACTTTTTAATCGTGTTTATTTTTTAATTTAAAATTAAATAAATGTAAAAGAAGCATGATATTTTATCATGGATTCTCCGTTCAATTCTCAGTTAAATTTTAACTGGACTTTAATTTATAGTGATTTGAAAGGACCATAGTCTGCAATCATTGTCTGTTTCAACCACTGCTTTTGATCCAACGTAGAATTACCTCGAGACAAATTGAAAATTAGGAAATGGAAATGAATGAAAATGTTGTATAATGTATTACTGAGATGCAGCCCACGGTGTGTTTTAAGCGGAATTAAACTATTTATGCTTCAAGTTTCATGAGAATGAAAATAATTTAAAGCTGATGCGTCTTTTGATTTCTTTTTGAAGAATCCCTGGACTTTTCATTACTTAAAATCCATTAAGAATGAAACATGTCCATCTAGAAGATATTTTTAGGCACTGCTTATATTTTTCTTGATATTATTTTTATTTTTCAATAAATTATTTCCGTCTTGCATTTTGGAAATCAACATGAAATTTTCATCAAAATATTTTCAATCTCACAATATGAAAAATAAAACAAAGCACAACGACAAATGAAATAAAATGTAAAAAGAGAAAAACATCGAAGTTCGCTCCAAAATATCGACACTCCTTCGCATGCCTCAATTAAAATGTGATCATTTCGAGGCTTCTTTTTGTCTTTTAAATCATACGACGATGAAGGAACTCATTTGGAACAACAAAATTTCATTTTTGCTTCGGCGATTTAGACGTGGAAAATGATGGAAACGAATGAGAAAGAAGAATTCCATGAGGAGAGATGACACTTCTTAAAAATTATGAATTTTCAAAGGAAATTTGACCAAATTGAATCATTTGATCCGAGAATTCGAAACATTTTCGACTCTCAGAAAGGGAAGAAAATAAATTTATAAAACGGGAAATGATATGAAAGCACGAAATTAATCCGCACACGGAACCGATCGTGAAATGAAAGAAAAATTCTGCGGAGAAATTACAATCACATTTTCACGATTCCAGAAGCCAAAAAGCGACGAGACGATAGAAAGAATGGAATGGAAAAACTTGGAAAGGAAATCACACCTTCCTGCCACCTTCCGCTTCGCTCACCATTTTGAGTTTTCTTTTTTTAGTCAACGTTCGAAATCGAAGACTTTGCATATCACCAAATATACCTTTTTCTTTTTTTTAAATTAAATAAAGTATTAACAAATGTTTTTCGTTGATAAACAGAAAAAAAAAGAACAATTCGATTAAATTAGGCGAAGTAAATGACGAAAGTCGGCTTATTGGATTCGGTGAGCATGGCCAAAGATAGCACTGCGTGGATTAACTCTAATCTCCTTCTTTCTCTCATGTCAGGGGGCATTCCAGAGACCTGGAAAGGTCATGACCTATCGATAGCAGACGAGAAGAAAATCCTGTGTAATGTTCAAACCTTTCTGGCGATTGCTCAAATATGAAGTTTTCTCGCGACGACGAGAAAGTGATCGAAGGAGATTTTCCAGTGTTTTGAATTTAAAAGTGGATTACCACGAAAGGGTTAAGTTTGTATAAGATACACAATACCAATCACGACAATATAATTAGATTCTTCTATAAAAATTATTTATTTTATTATTATTGTTATACTCGAAAGACTATTTATTGTTTCAATATTACAATATACCTCTCATGTTATCTTATATATTAACCACCCTGCTTTAACTTCATTCCAACTTTAATTGATTAATGTGTGCAACAATAAAAAAATAATAATCCATAAATTGTAATTATTATTACGACAATTAATTATTTATATTGTTATTATTAAATAAATAAATCGGTAATTACACTTCGGAACGACCGAGAGAAGGGTGAACCGCGATTTCGACACTGAAACACAGATTTGCACCTTCACCGGTGACCTAAATGCACTCTTGACCTAGTTTTGGCGGGTGAACACCAGGAAGGAACGGGGTCGTGATCCTTCGAGTCCAATGTCCCCGGGTTCAAGGCCTGCGTTGATCCAAATCCATGACGTTCTCTGAACTTCGACTGCAAGAAATTGAATCCTCCGCTGCTTTCTGATTCCCCTCGTGGTAACTGAACGAATGGTGTCTTATGTAGGGCTGAAGGAGATTGGTAGAGTATTCCTCATTATTGAGTTTTTGGTGACCTTGATGCTGTTGATGTCCTTGATGTTGCGGATGTTGTTGTTGTACTTGTTGGTGGTGGTGGTGTTGTTGTTGTTGTTGTTGATAATGGTTGCGCCTCGTGGCTCTGTGGGGTAAGGAGTCGTAGCCCTCTTGACTTTGACGTTGGAAATGCATGTCCGAATATCTCTTGCTACTGGCGGGAGATTTGTGTACTACCGAATCTCCCATATCGACAGCCTTGAAAACATCAGCGAAGGGATGGAACTTGTGCAAACTTGTGCATTGATAGCACGTCATTTCAAATATTCAAATAAAGTCATTTTATACATTTAAACTATTAAAAGTAATTTTAAACAAATGGAAAAATAAAAAGAAAACTTCCAACATCCGATCAGCTAAGCTCTTCTCTAATCTATTGCAATGGAAAAAGTACTGGAAAACCCCTGTTCTAAAATGCTTTTCAGCAAAAGCCCACCTCGTGTTTGTGCTGAGGAGAATGTTTATTGGGCAGTGGAGTGTGGTGACTTTCAATGCTGCCCTTTCTATGTGACCGGGGTGAGGCCATCGAAGGTGCCCTGGGTACAGTTTCGTTGACGGGGTCCAATCGGCGGAGAGGGTTGCCAGCGACGCCCTTGAAGATAGAGTTCTGATTGGTCGACTGTGACCTCTGTGACCTCAGCTCTAGCTTCGGATCGTAGCGCAAGAACTCGTTGAAAACGGCGTCCGTTACTGAATCGATGCTGAAATCTCTAGCCGGAGCTCTGAATCTGATTATGGTGATGAGATGATCAGTGTTTAACATTTTATGCATTACTATTATAATAATATTATAATTGAAATATTATTATTATTATTATTATTATTATAATTATTGTTATCAATCCCTGGCCACAGAGCACTGCTATACGCTCATCAAAACTGCAAACGAAATACTTTAAGTTTAAAGTTAAAAAAAAATCTTAGAATTTATAAAGGTTTTTTTTTAAATATTTTATTTTGCTTTCATCTTGTTTCTACAGTCGTCATCGTCGTCGTCGTCATCATCTTTGTCGTCTTTACTATCATCATCATCATCATCATCATCATCATCTCAATTTCGAGTAAGAGAAGGAGAGAATGAAGAACAAGTCCAGTGATTTACACGTCAGACTTGATTAGTATTCATGACCTTGGGAACGATTTGCCGCCTGCACTTTCTATGGAGAATCTTTCTCAATCATCGCTCACCTCAACATCCTCTCATAAGAGTCCATAAAAACAACTTTAACCACACGCAAAATACTATGATGGATGTCAGCTAATTTAATATCACATGTTATAATTAAACATATTTCTATTTCTTCATTTATATAATAATTCCATTATTATTAGTGATATTACAGGCGATCTGAAAATGCAATTTTTATTATTGTTATTTAATTTACCGAAATGACGTGTGGCCAATCTATCAATCGGTCCCTTTGCGCTTCAGCAATGTTTTTGCTTCAGCAACGTCATCATCATCATCATCGTCATCATCGTCGTCGTCGTCGTCGTCATCATTGGCATCATCGGCCCTAAATAACCCCAGCGCTCTGAAGGTGCTGTGAGCATCCTGCCTGCAAAGACACTAAAAAGGACTGCAGGAAATGGGCGCCAAAACTCAGCGCTCCGATGTAGCGCCAAGGAAGTGGCCTATAACTGTAATGGCAAAGCACGCTTGTCTGAATAATTCACGAGCGCCTGGAAAGCTTCCACGTATACCTGCTCGACTGGCGCTTGTTGTTGTGGCGCATGAATCGCGAGAGAACGTGCAAGTTGGGCCTATAAGAGGGTCTGCCGTCGGCACAGTTCTGCCGTGGGAAGCCGGCGCCGCCATGTTCCAAATTCTCCGCGGCACCCTCCCTGGAATGCCCCTGCCGGATGCTGCTTCCCGGACCGCTTTTCTGGTCTTCGTGGAGGTAATCTTCATCAGGACTTCTGACGTCGCAAGACGAGGATCTGTAGTGGCTGTGTCTTTGTCGTGGGAGGAGTTGTGACGGGTGGTGGTGACTTTTCTGTGGGGTCCTGGGCTGATGGAGAGGCTCGTGATGGTTCAAGGTTTGTGTCTCCCGAAGATCTCCTAAAGACGAAGCGCCTCCTTCGAAATCCAAATCCTTGTCGGCTTTGTAACTCTTTCCATCATTTCTACTGGATTCATCCAGGTCGTGCGATTCGTGCACTTCTCCTTCCAACTTTCCGTCCATCCTCTGCAAGTTGCCTTCCCTTTCCAGTGGAAGTTCGGAGACTTCGTCCGGTGCTCTCCAGGTGCTTCTTTCCAGTTTGTAGAGTTTGCGCTTTTTGGAGGCGCTCGTGGAATTGCGCCTGTCGAACTTGGTGGACTTTGAGTCTTGCTGCTGAGTGTCCGAAATCAGCTGCTGCTGCTGCTGTTGTTGTTGTTTGAATTGATAGCTGCTTTGTTGTTGTTGTTGCTGCTTCAAGTGATGATCATTCTGCCTCAGCCTCTGCTTCTCCCAGTTCTGCTGGTCAAAGGATCTCTTGAAGTGATGGGAACTGACAGCTGGCTTTTCGAGGCGACTCGGTGACGCGACCCTCGTTCGAGTCTCAAAGCTTCGCGAAAAATCAGTCGCTCGTCTCGGCGGCCCGAAAGTCGTCGTCGTCGCTGAAGCTGTCGTCTGATGCTCCTGTTGGTCTCTGACTTGCTTCTGATCTCCGTCCGTGTTGTCTGTCGTCGTCGTCGTTGTCGTCGCCGTGGTAGTCGAGTCGAATGACGTCATGGCGGCGTCTGGCCGGCTGGCATCGGAGGCGTTCTCTTCGTCGATGCTCGATCGACCAATCAGATGAGGGGTCGCGGTTTCGGCCTCTTTCTGAGTCTCGCAGCTGTTGATCCTGAGCTCTGGAGCTGCCGACAGCCTGTAACTCCTGCGTCTACAGGCCGTGCAGTCCACTTCCGGCGACGGGTGGCGGTTCGAGCCACGGTCGGGTTGTGAGTCGTCCGCGGCGTGCGTCGGTGAAGTCACGATATGTCCGCCAAACGACGGAGAGCAGCTTATCAACCTGGAGTTGAATCTGGGCGAATGATGGCGGGCCGGATGATCGCCGTACGTGTTTCTGATGTCATGGTAGCTGCCGCCATGCTTGGTGGACGAGTAGAACTGACCGGAAGTTGGCGATTTTTGCTTGGTATCGGTGACGCCGGACTCGAAAGATGATTGGTTGTGCTGTCCGTGTTGTTGTTGTTGCTGTTGTTGTTGATCGACTGACCACCTGTCTTCGTCCTCTTGCTCGTCTGCCGAGGTCAGCGTCGCATTATCGTCCATCCTGATGACGTCACTGAAGGCTTCCGTTTCCTCTAGGGTGGTCCTTAATCTCCACAAATCCCTGTACCTGCTCATTAGCATAATTAATTAGGGTTTTCTGAGGTTATTAATACTGGGCGTGCATTTTATGTACTTTAACATGGACTCGAAATGCCTCCATTTGTCATCTTGATTTTGAAAACCATTCAATTTTGAAATTTAAATTTTATTATTTTATATTTATTATTATTTATATAATAATTATTGTTATGTTGAATAATTATTGAAAATTATATATAATAATTATAAATAATATAAATATATAAATGTTTTTCAAATGAAATTAGGCCATTTGCAGTACAACCAAATATAATGTGAGCTTTGTTGTACCAAAGAATGGCTTCAATCAGGCTTCCAATCAGCCACGAAAAAATATTTAAATAACATTTTTTTTTTCAAAATTAATTAAAAAGAAAACGAAAAACACAGACTCTCCATTTTCGTCCTAATTCATTCATCCCTCACCAAGGGATTCCGCACTCAATTCATCGCACCTGTGTTGCGTCAAATCATGCTGACAGCACTTCTTTGAGCCTCCGTTCTCCTCAAAATCCATCTCCGGACGCCCTCTGGTGACCATGGAAACGACCCTTCCGTCCACTTCCGTTTTGCCGCCAGGGTACCTGGAACTGCGCAGGTTGTCACGTGATCTGGAGACGTTCGGTCCGCCGCCGGTCGCCATGTTGCTGTTCTGTTTCAAGATGGCGGCCGCAGCGGCCGAGTTGCTGCGCCTGTACTTCCGGTCGCCTGAGTCGATGTCACCCAGGAGCAGTTCGACCTTGACCTCATCGACCTCTTCGAAACTTCCGGTGTCGTTGTATCGCACCTGCAGTAGGCAATCGATTCCATCTTAAGACTCGTGTTGATTTATAACAAGTACGTATATTCGGTTTGTTTCAGTACAGACGTAAGGAAGATAAACACAAATGTTTAATGAATAGGCCTAAAGGTAATTATCAAAATTAAGGCAAGTTTAGAATGTATGTTTTAAATATGTTTAATATATTTTTTTAAATTTTAAAATATGTTTAATATAAATTATTTAAACGAACCTGAATATTAACCTGAAGAATAACGACAATATTAATAATAACAATGAAATATTATTGAATATATTAATTAAAAATAATTTATGACTTAATCAATAAAAAGTGCTTTTCGTCAGAAAACAATCAGTTGTGATACGAGGTTTGCATGACTTTGGGTTTGATTGGAATAAAACCCTTTTTTTTTTAATTGTTTTTATTTAATTATATTTATTATAAATAATGTATATTTATTATAAGGTTTTATTATTTATTATATATAAACCAGGACGTATTAGATTTTTAAATAATTTTATTATTTTATTTGGAAATTTATTCATTTTTTCATGATTTTTCTGAAAATTTCTTAAAAATCTTAACTCGTTTAATTTAATATGTAATGTATTAAAAATAATGTTAGCATCGTTAAAAATATTTAATTATGAAAACATATTAAATTCTAAAGTGGCTAAAATTTATACCAACATAATGTACATGTATGACCAACATAATGTCAATAATCTTAAATCTCTGGTTTTAATTAAACAAAATAATTTACAAAAAAAAATTTTAAAAAATTTAATAAGTTAATAAATAAATTAAAAATGAAACCTTAACGGTATCGGGCGGGTCGTCCAAATTGCTTGCAGGTCCCCTAATGAACTGCGTGATTTGGAACCTATCGTAATCCTGGTTACCATGGAAATCGTTTGACCTTGGATGACCTCTGTCGAGGCTCTTTCGCGCCCTCTGTCGAAGGGCGGAAGAACTTTGCGTCTCCTCGTAACTTCTGACCTTCCGTGCGTTGTACAAAGGACTCGATCTTCTCGTCAGTGGAGCGTCCGTTTCCAAACTCCTCGATTGTCGCCTGCAACGATGAAGGATGGTGATGACGACGACGACGACGAGGAGGAGGAGGAGGATGACGATGATGATGATGATGATGAGAGTAAAGACGCCAGCAAATTACCTGATCTGTCGAGGGACATAATACAGTCATGCCTTAGTCATCTTCACAACAACAACAACAACATCATCATCGTCGTCGTCGTCACCGTGTGTCCACGACGTCATTATCTTAAAACGCTGCGAGGACTATTTGGTTATTACTGCTGGCTGGATCCGATGGAAACACCATCATCGTCGTCATCATCATCATCATCATCGTCATCATCATCATTATTTTACATAAATATATATGAAAGTCAATTCTACGATGAATAAGGAGATTAATTCAAATTATTCATTAAAGCGTTGATAATTAAATGTATTTAATATTATTAACGTTATTATTATTATTGTTATTATTATTATTATTATTTTCAGTTTTTATTGCTTAATTTTTATTATTGTTAAAGGTCGTCTTTCGTGTTGTGAAAGCGACGCTACTGATGCAACCAAAGATTAATTTTAAAAATTTCGCTCGATTAAACGCCATTATTCGGAAATATTTATTTTAACTAAAAACAAAAAAAAAAGAATTTTATTTGGACAAAAATTATTTGCAAATAATGCATTTCGCCAGGGAATGCCCTCGGATGAAGCGCTATATGAATGACTATCGATTAAGAAGTGCTTTCACTTCCTATTAGGATGCATACAAGCACGCATACATACATACCGCTAAATACAAACACACACACACAAACACACACGCACACACATAATTTAATTCCAATATTAAAAAATAATTGAAATACATTTTTTAAAATATCAATGTTTTTATGCAATCCGCCATCTTGGGCAGAATTTTCGGCTTTTAATTGACGAGGAAACGTTAAAAAATAATATTAAAAACATTTAATTAATATATAATTTAAAATAACATTTAAATACTTTTTTAATTCGTGATTAATGAAATATTTTGCAGTTATTTGTTTAAAAATTGTTAAATTTATTTGTTTAAAATAAATTAAAACAATTTCTGGAAAAATTGCGAAAATAATTGAAAGGTGGCAGCACAAGTTGTTTATGTTTTCAAAGTCGATCCACGTCTCAAATAAATGGAATTTTAAAAGAATTTATTCTTTTTATTGCAACAAATTATTTCTCAAATTATTTACGAGTATCATGTTTCGAAAATTATGGTGATGTAATTCATAACAATTATTCATAATAATAATAATTATAATTATAATTATAATATAAAATAATAATTATTATTATGATTTTATATTAATAATGCGTTGTTGTTTGTTATTAATATTAATATTTTATTATTAATAAATATTTAAAATATTTAAATTCTTTTAAAATTATATTTAAACAAATATTATTAATTTTTGTACATATTTTCGTTATTAAAACATTTAAAATGTTGAAATAAATTTGCGAATTCAACTCAAAGTTTAATCTTTTTTTGTTCTTTTGTGAACAATTTGTTTTAATTATTTTGAAATATTTGACTTTTTAATTCAATAAACGACGTTGGACTTAAAATGGTGATTGAATGAAATGCAATTGAATCAATCAATTTCAATCAAGTTCAATCAAGTTCTTTTGTCATCGCAGGAATTAATTTTTAAATAAAATTATTTTAAATAAAATTAATTTATAAATAAAATTAATTCGTTTTTATTTCAAAACTTTTCGTCACAAAGAGGTTTGGGTGTCTGCCATAATTTATGTTAATTCCTAGGAATATTCATGAATGATGAATAATTAAATTCCTTCTTAAAAAGTTCAGATTTGCTGACCATTGCATGGAAGAATTTGAATAATTCATGAGTGGATTGCAATAATTACCTTCATTCATCGAAAGATGGAGCTAATCAGATTCACAACTGTAATGTCTGGTCGTATCAGATCATTCGATAAGGGAACATTTCAGTCACACTCTGTCACACTCTGTCATGCTCTGTCATGCTCTGTCATGCTCTGTCACACTCTGTCATGCTCTGTCATGCTCTGTCATGCTTTGTCTCGTTCTGTCACGATGCTTCTAACTCCATGACATTTAATGAATGCCCCAACTATTTTGAAGAGACGATCTGTCAGCGTGTGACATGCTGCATGACATTATGTACGTCACGTGACATGCTGCATGACATTATGTACGTCACGTGACAGGTTCGTGATATGATTGATTTGAAACCTTCCTTCGTTACCTGCCAATTTCATGACGTCATCGTCGACACGTCATCAATGACGTCACTTCTGATTGTAAGATTATATTTCATCTTAATTTGAGATTTATTCGAATTATCATTTAAAAATATTTAATTATTATTTCATTATAAGTGGATATCACATTAAGAATAATATGATTCTCTTACAATAATTAAAATAAATGAATTGCCTGCATATATTATTATTATTATTTTATTTTATTTTTTTTATTATTATTTTATTTTTTTATATATTATTATTATTATTATTATTATTATGCGTAATTAAAGATGCCATGAATTTCCGGAGCCATTGTTCTAAATTCCTCTTCCGCATCTTGCACTTGAACAATTACCTCTGCTAAAATATGCAACGCTCATCATGATGATCGTGATGGTGATGATGACGATGACGATGATGATAGTGATGATGATGATGGTGGTGATGGTGATGATGATGATGATGATGATGATGAAGACGAAGACGACGAAGATGGCGGCAATAGCAAACAGAACGGCATGATCAAACACGTAGAAAGCTTGTAACAAAGAAATGAAAAAAAAAAAGTAAATCTGATTCCATCTTTCAGGAAATAAAAATTATATTTCCTATAAATATTTAAAAAAAGAATATATATAAATTCTGTTTCAAAACTTTTTAATAATTTAAAAAAATAATTGTATTTTCTCCATAAATCACGTAAATTCGCGTGAGAAGTTGCATAAAAATATTTTAATAAACAGCATAAAAACTGCATCTTTGCAGAACACCTGTCGAAAGATGTCGCGTTCATAACCCAGAAGGGTGAAATGATAATTAAAAACCCCTAGTCACGTGGATAATCATGTCCAAGCTGATTGGTCGAACGTGTTGGTGTTAATTTTGGCTCGAAATATTTCTCTCTTTCGAGGAAAAATGTCTTTAAAGAAATTTCCCTTCTAAAAAAAAAAAGCTAACAATTTCCATCATCGTCATCGTCGTCATCGTCATCGTCGTCGTCATCATCATCAAGACCACGAAGACTTCCGGTACAACAAGAAGGCGAGTTTAAGCTGCAACATCTTTTCAGAGCACCGTTTCTTGCTATGCTTCGTCTTTTGTGTGGATTCTATTTGTTTTATGGTCGAGCTTTGTTTGCCTTTCGTTTTATGCTTTGCTTTGTTTGTGCGTTGTTTATGTTATGCTTTGTTTTGCGTGTTTTTTTCCATGTTTGCATCTTTTGATCGACACGCGTTTGGATCGCTTTCGTTCATTGCATTGTATTGTTTTGTATGGTATTGCATTGCATTGTATTGTATTGTATTGTATTGTATCCTGTCAACGAATGTTTTTTGATGGTTTTTCAGATTTTAATTTTAATTTTAATTGTTTTAATCTTTCAATTGTTGCTCAAATGGAAATAAATTCATTCGATGTCTCGAAACGACGAACTGACAACAATTTCCATCATCATCATCATCATCACCGTCATCGTTGCCATGACGACCGCGACGCGAACCTGTTTCTGGAATGCCTGACGGCCTCCTCCACTTCCGTGTCGGTGATGACGTCATCGTCGTCGTGGGTGGGCACCCTGGGTGGTCCGCCGTAGTAGACCTCGGGTGCCCTGAGTTTCGTGAAGGAGAGACGCCGTGGGTGGTCGGGTACAGACCTGCGTGTGACGTCATCGTCGTCTGGCGTCTGCTCGACGTAGATTTCGATCGCCGCCTGTCGCTGTGGCTGCCAATTGTGTCGCGAGGTGTCGCCACCGACGGTCTTTCTACTGTTGTTGTTGTTGTTGTTGCTATAGTGCTGTTGCTGGGATACGATGGTTGCAGAGGAGGAAATGTTGCTGTTTTTGTTGGTTTTTTGTTGCTGTTGTTGTTGTTGTTGTTTGTAGTAGGAATCTATTTGTTGGGGTTTTTGAAGATTAGAATGATTTTTGGCATGCAGCACATTTTGGTGTTATAAATTTATTTTTAATTATTTAATTCTGATAATTTAGTAAAAGTAATAGTAATGATGCTCTCGTTCTTGAACCGCCATCATCATCATCATGATCATCATCATCATCATCATCTTACCATCAAAACTTGATGACATGTGGTTACGACCAGCTCGGCTGCAGCTAGCATCTCCTGATAATGATCTCTGAGAGGTCATCTGAGTGCAACCACTTGCACCACCACCGACAACACCTGTACTTTTACCTTTGAACCCGTCGGAGGGCGAAAGGTCGATTCGACTTGTCTTCCGGTGATGAGGTTCACCTCGGGTGAGTCTAAAAAGGCGACGATGATGACGACGACGACGATGGTAATGATGATGATAATGATGATTGCAAAAACAATGGGAACTATAAAGGTTTGGTAATGGAATACTTTAAGCGCGGAGACATTAACGCCGTCGGAATCGACGATGATGATGACGACGACGACGATGACGATGATGATGATGATGATGATGATGATGATGATGATGATGATGATGATGATGATGATGATGATGATGATGATGATGATGATGACGACGACGACGATGATGATGATGATGATGACGCAATCAAGAATAAAATATTTATAAGCCCAACCATATTATGAGCTCACTTACGTTTTTTTGAATACTTTAAATGACAAATTTTTCTTGAATATTTAATAAAGTAATTGACATATTAAATTATTATTATTATTATTATTATTATTACTCTTGAATATTTAATAAAGTAATTGACATTAATATTATTATTATTATTGTTATTATTATTATTATTATTATCTTGAATATTTAATAAAGTAATTGACATTAATATTATTATTATTATTATTATTATTATTATTGGAGAAGAGTCATGCATCCTCGTCAGGCCCATTGAATAGTTCTAATGAACCCATTAACCCGAGATCACGTGACGTAATATTTCAACTTCCGCTTCAAAGTCGAATTTCTTGAAGAAATTTGGGCGATAGATGATGATGATGGGTCGATCAATTGACCTTTGTTGATGATCGATTTGTTGATGAATTTGAAAATTATTTTAAATTCAATTCAGAATATTTGTAAATAAAAATTATTAAAAAAATATAATTATTCTTGCATATTTTATTTTATAATTAATTCATCAACGGTTTTACTGCCACTTTGTTGCTTGAGATTTATGCTAATTTATGCATGGAATACGTACTGAGAACAGGTCTTGTTGGCGAGTACCCCACCTGGCGCATCTTCGCTCGTGCTTCTATCAGGGCTGTTGATTGGTTGGTTGGTTGATTGATTGATTGATTGATTGGTTTATTGATTGATTGGTTTATTGATTGATTGAACAAAAAAGGATTATTGCTTTGTCACGTATAGTTTGAATAATTAATTGTAATTAAAATTCAGGTTTCATTATTAAACATTACTTTTAATATCGCTTTAATTTAATATTGTGCTGCTTATTTATTCAAAATATTTATATAAAAATAAATTATAAATTATAAAAACATCACTCCAAAGGTCCCAAAACTGACGCAGGGTTTGTTCTCCTGGGTTCGCTGTATCCGCCAAAGCTGCAGGCTCTTTCTGATTGCATGAAGCTTTCATGTCTTTGCCACCAATCAGATCCCTGATCAGGCAATTGAAGACACGATCTGTCCTGCGATTCGTTGCAGAACGAACCAACTGGAGAAGGGGTATTGGCGTGAGAGCGCTGATTGGTCCTGCCCTTTTGAGTTTGAGGGCTTTGCCCCGGCTCTTCGAATTGCATCGATATTTGCTTAGCTGAGGATTTTAGGATAATAAATATTTTTGTTTGGGAATTTAATTAATTAAAATTAAAATTAAATATATTTCAAACTTTTAAGAATAACTTTTGACGAAAGCAATTAACAATAAAATTAACAGTAAATTGCCAATAAATTGCCAATAAATTGCCAATAAATTGCCAATTAATTACCAATAAATTGCCAATAAATTGCCAATAAATTGCCAATTAATTACCAATAAATTGCCAATAAATTGCCAATAATTAACAATAAATTACCAGTAAATTACCAATAAATTGCCAATAATTAACAATAAATTACCAATAAATTACCAAGAACACTTTGCTTGTACGAGGCCACAACTAGGTCAATATTGTCAGGAGATGATGACCTGTGGAATTAAGTAATAATTAACTGACAAGTGATTGATTAAAATATAATTAACGTAAAATAATAAAAATGTTTCGTAACTCAGGCACGTAACTCTTCATTTGGAATCGTTGAAAACATTATAAAATACTTTATAACTTCATTTTGTCTTATAAAGTTATTTTAAATATTTTAAAAATATTTCTTTCATCTGCTGTCGTGGCCCTATCAATGGAAAGCACACATATCTTCTGTTGCACTTAGATAACCTGCCCTCAGCGTCCAGCCAATCAGAGACGAGTATTTAAATCGCAATTCAATGTGTTTTCGAGAAATTCGAATCCTCGCTGTTTGTAGAAAAGATTTTATTTGTTTTTAATTGCAATTTGCATTTTAAATGTTATTTAATCAACAAAGTTTTGTATAAAAGATGGTGTTTACGAGTTTTATTTTCAACATTATTCTGTAATTAAATTTAAAACAAATTTTTTAAAAATTCACCTCGTTTCCATATCGCCATCTCCGTCATGTCTACTTCCTCTTTTATCGCCACCGGAAGCTCTGGCGCTGGTCGTGTCACGTGACACATAACTTGATTATATTTATTTTATTATTTATTAATGAAATTAGATGGATTAATAAAAAAATTACATTTAATTTAGACAATGAATTTGTCGGTTAAATGAGAATCAATGCCATTGGATGAAAACAATTTTTAAAATATATTTTACCGATTTATTGTTATTAATGTAATTAATGTTTTAAAAATAAATTAAATCATCCGTTATAAATGTGCTAAAATTTAAATAATATTAATAATAAAAAGTGTTTAATATATTCAAGGATAATAAAAATATTTACGTGTTTTCACTGATGACCTCAGGAAACGGGGTCAACTTGAGTTCAAGGTTTTCGTAGCGACCTTTGCCCTCGGAAGATTCTGATCTTCTGCGTTGAAGGAACTTGGAACTGTAATGATGGATGCGACGATGACGACGACGATGACGATGATGATGATGATGATGACGATGACGACGATTACGATGATGATGATGATGATGATGATGATGATGATGATGATGATGATGATGATGATGATGATGATGATGATGATGATGATGATGAAGCTTCTTGTGTTGTTGACAGCTTACAACCGATGGTGATGTAAGCCGTCCACGTGATCATGAATTTCATTCACGTTGAGGTTCTACACGTAAGTCTTCAGTTTATCAAGTTTTATGAGATAATAAAAATTTAAATAACAAAACAAAGCAATATTTTGAGAATTTCTTTTTAATTTAAAAAATAAATGCGTATAAGATAGAAGGTCCGTCTTATCTCTGAAGGGCAAACAACTTGTTTGCATCTCTTCAACCAATCACTTCTTTTTGACTTCAATTCAAAAGTCTCGGGTTCAATTCCAGGTCCAAGCAGAGGAACAAGCAAAAGATACGGCCGTGGCTTTTGAAGACTGCGTTCCAAAGATGATGACGACGATGATGATCGGTCCACACCCACCCAAATACCCACCCATCTCAGTCCCCAGCGCTACCCAATCATTGCCGAAGATCATAAATCGTCAAGATGATACTAAACTCTGATCATTTCCGGTATGCTTCATCAACTATGTTGGTGCTTTTCGTGACGTCATCATGTTTCCTAATTTGGTATATAATAATATTAACAATATAATAATAATAATAATAATAATAATAATAATAATAATAATAATATGAGTAATAATAAAATAATAATAATAATATTAATTTTTATTATTGCAATAACATCGTGGCTGTTTTACGAGCAGAGAGGCTTATAATGGTGCGACATTCTCATCGTCCAGGACATTCTTTTGATCTCTTTCCGGCTGTTGATGATGATGATGATGATGGTGATGATGACGATGACGATGATGATAGCAGTTTGAGAGGTTTAACATGCTTTTAATATTTGATTATCACCATCATCGCCATAATCAATCATCGTCATGATCTTTATTATTATTATCAAAATAATATTAATAATAATAATAATAATATTTATAATAACATATTCTTCCACATTCATATTATCTTCATCGATCAGAAAAGCATTGTTGCACGGTTTTGAATGAGCAGGTTTACGGCGAGTGGTTATGATGACGATGATGACGACGACGATGGCGATGATGATGATGATGATGATGATGATGATGGTGAGTATTATGATGATAATGGTGGTTATGATAACAGTTATTATTGTTGCTATTTCTAATGAATGATTATACGAGCAAAACATGTACCAGATGTTATATAATATAAAAATTATTAATTATTATGACTATAATTTACAGCACCTGTGGGCGTGATTAATGTACTCGTTGTCATGGCAACGAATAATTTTCCCCTGACAATGGAACGGCAGTGGACCGGGACAACTTCGGTGACGACGACGACGACGATGAACTTGGAGGTGGTGATAATGATGTTATTGTTATTATCATAATGATTTCACTATTATTAATATGATATTATTGAAACTATTTTTATGGTATAATTATTATTATTATGTTATTATTATTATTATATTATTATTATCTTATTGTAATTATGACTGTTGTTATTATAGCCTTCATAATAAACTGATCAACTGTTTCAACTTAACGACAGCTTCGTTAGCACTGGAGACATTAAATTCAAAGAAAATGCCTTTATCATCGTTAGGCAAGAAAGGGCCAAATCATAAATTTTGCTTCGGCCTATTTCATCCATCCGTCCATCCGTCTGTCATTCATTCGTCCGCAGAACCCTCCATCCATCTGTCCATCCATCCATCCATTCACCTTACGTGAATTGCAATGCGATGCATTGTGCCATCGACTTCAACGTTGGAAACCACGTTGCTATGGAAACGGAAACGTTTTTAAAAGAACACTTGGAATGAATCGCGCTGCCAATTCCTGAATGGGGGATGGATGGATGGACGGGCGGATGAATGGATGAATAGAAGGATGGACGGATGGAAGGATGGAAGAATGGAAGGATGGAAGAATGGATGAATGGAAGGATGGAAGGATGGAAGAATATATTTGTCACGGAATCGTCTTAAGATCATATCGAAGCTGCTTCTTGAAAATTGGACGGGAAGCAGGTGTTGATGATGATGATGACGATGACGACAGTGATGACTATGATGATTACGATGATGATGACGATTGTCAGGGTGATGTACAATTATGCATCGATCGGACAATTTAACAATCCTTCAAAAAAGAGTGAAATTTTTCAAAGATGATATTTTGAGGGAAAAATGATTTTCTCAATTTATATTTTTAATTAATATAAATTAATTTATTTTTATATTTTATTCATAAATTAATTTATTTTTATACTTTCGGTGCAAACGATCTGAAAGTTTAAAGATCTGAACAGGACAAAAATGAGACAAGATTATTTAGAAAATTTAGAATCAAAGAAAAAATTAATAATAATAATAATAATAATAATAAATATTATATTATTATTATAAATATTTTTAGTAAATGAAAGCACTTTCATTTGACATTAATACCAACGTTAGATATTATTATTAAGTTTATATTTATTAATAAATTATTAATAAAATTTAAAATATTATTTTAACTTAATTTAAAAAATACGTTTTGAAATTCAACTAACACGTAGAAGCTCTTCCGCCTTGCAATCCACTTGTAGCAGGGTTTGCAAAAGAAAATGGCGGACAGCACCACAACCAAACCCCCCAAAACTCCGGCAATGAGGACCCCGACGGATATAAATGGAGGCAGACCATTTGTACCGCTGGTCGTGCCCTGGTTTGGTCTGACGGACTGAAAGAGAATTTTAAATTTTCATTGGATTTATATTTATTTTTTATTTTTTTTTATCTTAATTTGATTTAAGAGCTGACAGAAAATATGCAAGTCCATTTGAAATGAATTGTTTTCAGATGATGTTTCGGCGGATTTAAAAAGATGGAGGTCAGTCATCATCATCATCGCCATCATCATCATCATCGTCGTCGTCTTCTTCAGCAGCAGAGTGACTCAAAAGCATTTTAACGACTTCGAAGAGATAATTGAAAGAACATTTCGAACTGCTTCACTTTCGGCAACAATTTGCATCTTTGATGCCATGGACTGTGAAACTTGGTGACTATGATAATGATTACGATAACGATTACAGCGATGATGATGATGATCATGATGATGACGACGACGATGATGGTGGTAACCTGCCTCGGTTGCCCTTGGTGCTCAGAAGCATGATAACCATAATCATCATCACCACCATCATCAGCCTCATCATCATCGTCGTCGTAGTCATGATGTCATAGCACCAGTTCATTTATTGAATTAAATGTTTTTTAGAACGAAAATGGGGAAAATTCCAACGTTTTTGACTTGTTTTGAGTTGATCCTCGTGAGCATACTTCGCAATTTCTGGAAAATAAATCGACAAATCATTTTAAATATTTAAAAATATATATCTAAATAATAGGTACAATACAAATTCAATTTAAAAGATGAAAATTTTATGAAATTATTTATTAATTCATTTATTTTAGGTACTTACTTAAATGCGTAAATCTAGAAAACATAAAATGTCCTTTATGGCCAAAAGCAAGGATTTAATGAGATTTGTAAGCACGGGGTTTGTTGGCTCGTTGAGTGAATTGTTGGTGAATTAATGGGTGGCCAATTGGGTGAACGTTGCAATGTCGGAATGTGGGGGGTGAATGGGGGAATTTGGGTAGGAAATGAGGCGTGCCATTTGAAGACCATTTGAGGGTCTTTTATGAAAATAAATTCATAATCGGGTGATTATCAGCAGCTCAGAGAAGTTCTTAGAAGCATTTAATTCTTTCATATTCTGTCATGGCTGCTGTGACGTTACAAATCGGTTTGTGGCTCTTGTTTGTCACATGATCTGCTCATCAGGATGCTCAATTTTAAGCTATTTCCTGCCACGTTTTTCGTGATTTTTGAAGAAAAATATTTTTAAAAAAAACTCGAAATAATTGCCTAGTTGCATTTGCTTGGTGGGTTTTGGTAATCAAGTTGAATGTATCTGTACATATCTGTAGATATCTGTAGATATCTGTGGATATCTGTGGATATCTGTGGATATCTGTGGATGTCTCTGGATTCTTGTGATGTTGTCAGCGTTTGTTGTGCGTGTGTTTCCGTGACAAGCACTTCAAGTTAACGAAATTTTCTTCGTTTAAAAACGTTTAAAAGTCATTTTTAAAAATTATTTTCCACCTCAAAAAACTCAAACAACACAACATTTCCAAATCCACCGACAAAAAAAAAAACATTTTTTTTGTGTTAACTTTTGTTGTTTAATTGACATTTTAATGAATTTATGTCCCATTAAATTACATTTTATATTATATCATTTAATATATAACAATTATAACCGACATTGCTCACCGTAAATGTTATTATTATTAATATTTATTATTATTATCATTATTATCATTATTATTATTATTATTATTGTTATTATTATTATTATTGTTATTATTATTATTATTATTATTATTATTATTATTATTATTATTATTATTATTGGCGGATTTCCGGGATGAAGGTAATGGTTTATATAAAGACAATATAAATCTTTGGAGGAAATGAAATGGTATTAAACTGCCATCTGTCCATGAGTTGAAATTTTAAATTTTTAAACAAAACCTGTTATTAATAATTACAATTATCAAATATTTTTATGATATTTACGCCAAAAATATCGACTTAATTAAGCAGTAAATTTCTTTAAAATGTTTATTTCCAATTGCTGACGTCATCGAACTACCGCAAACAAAAGTGAAAAATAAAAAATGGGCCCAGCTCTGGTTTCGAACCTCTAGCCTCTCGATTGGATTTACGAGGATGTTTTAAGAATTCAATACAAAAGACCAGGTCTGTCAAAGTCCCGTGTAAACAATGTGTCTCCTTTCTCAAGATCTCAGACTGTCCTTGTCCTATGCAATAATGGTCCTTCAAGTGCCAGGTGCGATTCTGGCCATGGCCATGGTCTGGGGGGGTGTGAAAATCAAGAACACCCTCGATGATTACAACGAAATCACAGGCGAACATCTCAGAGAATACTTTCCAGTTACACTCATCGTAGCTGGAGTTCTGCTCTTTTTTCTGCATGGCGTTGCCATCCAGGTTTAAACTCGTTCTCTCTGATGATGATGATGATGATGATGATGATGATGATGATGATGATGATGATGATGATGATGATGATCATCATGGAATTAGTTAAAACATTATTATTAATATTTGTATTAACTGATCGAATGACTGATTGATTGGTTGATTGATAGTTCAACCACTGACGCAGGCGTCTTTGTCTTTCATCGACTGGAAGAAAAATTTAAGGAGGAAATCCTTCTACCAATTTCTGAACACCCTCTTCCTGTTTGGCATCCTCATTTTCATCATCGCCATCTTCATCATCGGCATCCAGTTGGTAGGGTACCAGGAACATATGAGACTGGCCTGGTTGAAAGTCATGGAAGAGGCCATGAAAATGTATTCATCGAATCCCAGCTCAAAGAATTTGGTGGACAAACTCCAGTCTGAACATCGTTGCTGTGGCTTCACGGGGCCAATTGATTGGCACAGAATACCTTGGTTCAGGAGTGAAACGTATCCCAGGGACGAGAATTATCATTATTTAATGGAGTGAGTCCATTAAAGTCCAGAACTCATTAAAATAATTTATTAATTTATTTATTTAACCCAATTAAATTAATTGATGGATTGTGGTTAGTGTTAAAGGTCAGGTCAATTATTTAATGGTCTGACCTAATTCTTAACCTTAAGTCTAATCACAACCTTAACTTCTATTGACTAGGGTTATGGTTACGAGCTAGGGTTAAAGTCAGGTCTTTAAATAATTGACCGATAACGTTGACTCTTAATTGATTTTTTATATTAAGGAGGAAAAGAGAAAAACATCGTGCAGCAGATTCGAAAAACTAATTTTCCCTTCATGAATTTATTTTTTTTTTTAATATTAAATTAAAATTTAAAACGTTTTTATATCCAAATATTCGGAATAATTAACGACTTGAATCCTTTTAAGAGCCAAAGTCCAATAAAATGGAGGCTGTTAGGCTTAATGTCAGGTCTTCATCATCGAAATCTCCGACATCTTTTTCCCATCATCATCGTCGTCGTCATCATCATTATCACCATCACTACCAGCATCACTACCAGCACCACCACCATCGTCATCATCATCATCATCATCAACAAAGGAACACACACGACGGCTACTTCCTGGGATCCGCTGTACCCCTGAGTTGTTGCGATCCATCATCAACGAGGGCCTGCATAAACATCTTCTACGACGACCCAACAAAGCATCCCAACTACCATCCCAACACCGACATCACTATCAGCACCACCGGATGTGCCGAAGCCTTTTCCAGGAACGCGTCCTATTCGCTGGGAGTTCTGGGTCAAGCATGCATATGGTTCATTCTAGTGGAGGTTGGAGCGATTATTAAATCGAATTAAATCAGTTCATGAAAATTAATTAATTAATTTGTTACATTAAGACGGTTAACTAGTTAATAGTTAGCTAATGGTTAGTTAGGCTTTGCATGCTGCACTTAACGTCAAATGTCACAATATATTTGTAGATCCTGTCTCTGATTCTCTTCCGATTGGTTCAAACTTCCACAGACCTTGCCCTGTCCTGGGGTGACCCCAAACAAGACGCTCAGTGCTACATCTTCTCATTTGGGGCAAAGCCGGTGCCTCCAGGGGCTGATTTGGATCCGAAGTTGCAGGCAGCCAAGATGGAGATACTGAATGATCTCGCTTTCAACGGTCAGAACCAAACAAGACACAAATATATGCAAGCCCAACCACGTGCAACACCAAACAACAGGGCATAAATATATACAAGCATAACCATAAACATTCTTCACAACACCAAACAAAGCCAAACAAGGCCAATACAAAGCCATCAAATGTAAACCTACAAGTATAAATTGATAAAATTAATTTAAAATCTAAAAAACTTTAAATTATTCCTTCTTTACTTCGAACAGAAAGATTGAATTCATTGGCAAAGAGGTCTGCAACATCGGAAGAGGAATACGACTTTGAACAATTAAAGGGTGGCTACGAAGACATACCGTTGGTAGGAAAATCTGCCTCTCGACCTCGTTCACTCCATCTGTCGAACAATGCACGCAGTTCCGGCAGAAGATCTCGACGTTCCAGAAGGGAAGGAAGGCTCTCGAAAGTTTCCACTTCTGTGACGACTTCAACTTCCGGTGAAGAAGAAGAAGACGACGACGACGATGAAGGCGATAGTGATGACGACGACGACGACGACAAAGAATTCTCGCCGAGATATTCGGAGGAGGTCAAAGGTGAAAGGTTTTTGAAATCGAGTCATAGCGAAGGATCGCATCGAAACGACAACAACTCCGGTGAAGCGATAAGAGACTCGAAATTGAAAGTCGATTCCAGGAATCAGAAGAGGACGAGGAAGATAAACGTTGGAAAAGATGGAGTCAGACTCATGATCCACGCCGATGACATCACACCCGTCGTGGTAAACCTTTCTTTGGCAGGTGCGGGGCAGAAGACAAACAAGTCTGTCGGTGGTTCGAACCAGCGTAACAGGAAAAGTCCGTCATCGGAACGCCACGAAAACGATGAAGAAGACTACGACGAGGACAAAGAGGAGGAGGAGGAAGAAGAAGCGGACGACGACGACGACGACGATGTCTCCCCATCGACTCTCAATTCCTCAGCTCCACCATCATCATCATCATCATCCGCAGCAGCAGCATCGGAACGCAGTTTCTCGACCAGGACTCTTCACTATCCCGTCACAACAGCTCCGAGTTCCCGATTATCGCTACCTAACGAAGCGCCATCTGGCGTCTTCCCGGGAGTTCTGCAGACAACGAGAGTGGCAAAGTTCGTCGCATCCCCAGATCTTCTGCCAGCCAATTCCGCTTTCTCCATGTCCACCGTTTGCAGTTCCGGAAGCTTCCAGAGTTCAGGTTCGCCCAGTCGGAGAGGGGGTCAGGCACCCCCGGTACCTCCTAATTGTCCCCCGAGATCGGCCCGGGTACCCATCGTTCCACCAAGTAGGACGAATGAATATTTTTTCTAAGGAACTCGAAACCCACACTCGGTTTCAAAATGGCGCACAAAAATGTGTCAATTTAGAATAAAAATCAGGATTCTTGTTTTTCAGACATTTTCGAAGCTTTCTGACATTTTTTGATGAATTTATTCTCTGAGATTGATTTTGTCCCGGGATTTTATAAAGAAAAAAAACAAAATAGAATTTAAAAAAAACTCGATTTTTATGGTTAATTTTTTTAAAAACCAATTCCAAACGTCCCAGTGAAACAAGTCACAACAATTCAACAACGTTTCAACACAATTCAACAACAATTCCACAACGATTCAACAACGTTTCAACACAATTCAACAACAATTCCACAACAATTCCACAACGTTTCAACAACAATTCCACAACATTTCAACACAATTCCACAACATTTCAACAACAATTCCACAACAATTCCACAACATTTCAACACAATTCCACAACAATTCAACAACGTTTCAACAACAATTCCACAACAATTCAACAACATTTCAACACAATTCCACAACGTTTCAACAACATTTCAACAACGTTTCAACACAATTCCATTACAGTCTGTTCATGTGCCAGACGAACTTTTAAAATACTTGATTTTTGTTGTTTATGTTTATGTATATTTCGTTAACTTTTACCAAATAACTGCAGCAATTAAATAACAATTAATCATAAATAATCGTAATTAATCATAAATAATAAATATGAATAAAATAACCTATCATTCCAAATGCACAAACAATTGTGAATAAATTGAAGGGCAGTCTAATTCGTCTGAATTAGTGATGTAAACATTTCCTGATAAATAAATAATAAAATAAATAAATAAATGATAAATAAATAATAAATAAATAATAAATAAGTAATAAATAAATGATTTCCTAAAACTACACAAAAAAAATCTTATTTTCGTGAGTTTTATGGTCACCCGGTTAACGAAGACATGAAAGTGAACACATATTATCGCCATACTTGAAAATTGTGTCGCTTCCGATCGTAATCCCCTTTTATTTATTTCTATGTTTTCGTTTCTATGCATCATTTTTTGCGATTCTTTATGATTTCAGTTTAATTATGAAAATAATTTCTCTGAAATTATGACGTGATTATGAAATTATAATAAAGACGATGATGATGATGAAGACGACGACGACAATGATGATGATGATGAATCATCTTTCTTTTAGAAAACCGAAACACTCGATATTAAGCTATGGAATTATTTCGAGACTTTAAAAATTTAAATCTCAAAAATTGAAGCAAAAACTTTAAAAATTGAATTTAAAATCAGCCAATGGTTTCTCAAAAAGTTAAAAATTTTAGCAGAAAATATTTTCTTAAATTTAAATGTTTCAACAAGAATTGCGTGTTTTTTTGCTGTAAAATTAAACAACATTAAAAATATAAAATTTAATTAAATATATTAAATCATATTAAATAAATATATATTAAATATATTAAGGGTTAGGGTTAGGGTTAGAGTTAGGAGTTAGGATTATATATTAAATGTTTTAAAAACAAAATATTTTTAATTAAAATATATTTCGAAATATAAATAATCATTTGGAATAATTCGAGTTTTGAATTAAGATTTTAAGTCCTTCTTTCAATAAAAATTCTTAACTTTGAATTGAATTTTAAAAGAAAATGTTTAAAAACAAATTCATTAAATCTCGATTGAAACGATAAAATTGATTGATTGAATGCATTTATGGGAGGTGATTGAAATGCATTTGTTGAAGTTGATTGAAATGCAACAATTCAATCATTAGACAGGTGTATTTCAGGTTGATTGATATAAACACACACGTAGTCTCACTATTTAAGTTGAGATGTTGGGTAGCTGGGTGGAGAATGGGTGGCTGGGGAGGAGTTGGGGAGGAAATTGCATCCGATTTTAACTCGAATATTAGAAATGAGAAAATAATTTTTTTGAAAAATTATTTCGCCAAAGAACAACAACAACAAGAATATCAACAACAACAACAATAACATCATCAACAACAACAACAACAATAACAATAACAACAATAACATCAACAACAACATCATCAACAACAACAACAACAACAAGGATATCAATTGAGACGCAGTTTTTAAAAGGTCGAATAAGTTCAAATGGAATGGAATATTCAAGATAAATGTTGATTAAAATATAATAATAATATTATTATATTATATTATATTATATTATATTATATTATATTATATTATATTATATTATATTATATTATATTATATTATATTATATTATATTATATTATATTATATTATATTATATTATATTATATTATATTATATTATATTATATTATATTATATTATATTATATTATATTATATTATATTATATTATTATAACATTAATAATGTTTAAATATTACAGTAGAAAATATTAAAATGTGGATGAAACGCTTGCGTTAGGAGCTTAAGAGTGAATCTCAGGAAATTTCCACAAATATCGGAACAGGTGAAAGCACAGGAATTCGGGAACTACTGCATCTAGACGAGTGAACGAGTGAACGAACGAACGAACGAACGTACGAACGAACGAACGAACGAACGAACGTACGAACGAACGAACGAACGAACGAACGAATGAATGAATGAATGAATGAATGAATCGGTGAAAGAATAAATGAGTTTATGGAGGATCACAGAGTGAATGGATGGAGAATATTCTTAAAGGTTTTTTCTAGTTTTTTTCTCACAAGAGACATCTCCGAATATGATGATGATGATGACGACGATGATGAAGACGATGATGATGCCATGGAAGCAGGAATTGGGTTGGAGTGACTTCCTTTCATTATGCATCAGGTGTGTTGATGGGTGGACGGACGGATGGACGGATGGATTTAAGGAAAACATTATGATGGTAAAACCAGTGCCGCGTTACATTAGTTTGTATCAGCACGTCTTTTTAATTAATAATCACGATGTAACATCATCATAATCACTATCATCATCATCATCGTCGTCATCATCATCACGATCAATGATGTCATCGTAATCATAGTCATCATCATCATCATCGTCGTCGTCGTCACCAGTTTTAATAAGCGATATAAACGTCATCAGCGATTGAGTCTATGCAACTGCAGGGAAGCCTTTATGAGGTGCACTTTGTGCAAGTGCAACGGTTATGATGACGATGTTCGGGATGATGATGACGACGACGTGGTGGAACTTGTTGTTGTTGTTGGCCTTGTTTGTTTGTTTGTATTTTATGTTGATATCAACACAACTGCTCTTGTTGTTGTTGCTGTTGTTGTTGAGAAATCAGTTCATGAATGATTAATTTGGTTTACGTGACACGTGACTCTGGGCGGCTATCTCTATATTATCGTCGATAACGATGTCAATGGCCTAGTGTGATGATGATGATGATGATTATTATTATTATGAGGAGGAGGAGGAGGATGAGGAGGAGGGCAGGCGATGATAATGATTACAATCTTTGAAGTCAGAGATGGATAGCATCTTCGTCTAAAATTTGTCTCTAGGAGCTCGTCACGCTTCACTGGCTGCAGGTACTCGGAACGAATCGCTCGAGCGTAACAGGCGAATTGCCGTCGTCATGGAAACGATTGATGCGTGACCTTCTATGCGACCGCAGCGTCTTTGCCGACACTGTTGTTAATGCCTTATTATTATTATTATTATTTATTATTATTATTATTATTATTATTATTATTATTATTATTATTATTTATAATTTAATTTTTTTTAAATTCGATCATTTACTTTATTCATATATTACATTAAATTTTAAAAACCATTTATGATTTTATTTAAAATGCGATGAAATATCAATTAAATATAAATTTAAATATTAATTTTAATATTGATTAAATATAAATTTAAATATCAATTTTAGCCTTTATTTTGTTCATGTATTTGTTAGGTAATGATTGAAATGTTGACCTCCAAAATAATGAATTCAACTTCAAGAAAGTATTTTCAGGATTTAAAATCATTTTACAAATTTCAAACAAAATTTGATCAAAAACCGTGGAATAACAAAAGAAAATTCGAGTGAAACTTGAAATAAAAACATGACATTCATCAAAGATTACGTGACGAATTGTATTATGGCGACGATGACGATGGTGATGATGACGGTGATGACGATGACGACGACGATGATGATGATGATGATGATGATGACGATGACGGTGATGATGATGACGACGATGATGGTGTTGAAGTGGAACATTGATCCATCAACCACATTGGAAGGCGATCAGGTGCCAGTTGAAGCATCTCTTTTGTGCTCCATTATCGATCATTTAAGCTAACGACGACGACGACGACGATGATGATGACGGTGATGTTTTTATTATTTTCTTTTTATTTATTTATTCATTTGTATATTTATTTATTTATTTATTTTATTTATTTAAAAAATAAATTGTTTCAATGCTTTCTGTAGCAGCCTGTCACGTTAAAAGTGCAATCGTAGAATGGAGATACGCAGTTGGAGACTGATGATGATTATGATGATGATGACGTCGGATGTGGTGATGGTAATGATGATGAGGCCTGAGTATTTGTTGAGCAAACAACATCGATGCAACAAGAATTTTTCGGAGGCTTTGCTGCTTCGTGATTTTGTTCGTTTCTGTGCTTTTGATGATGATGATGATGACGATGATGACGATGATGATGATGACGATGATGGTGACGAGGACGACGACGATAATGATGATGATGATGATGATGATGATGATGATGATGATGATGATGAGGTTGATATAGACATAATTTATCATAATTATTACTTTGAAGATGTTGATGGAAAATCTTAATGAACGTTTCCTGGTACCTGAAGTAATAAATCACCATGTCTTTCTATCCACTCACCATTTTCCAACAATCCATCCATCCATCCGTCCATCCGTCCATCCGTCCATCCATCCATCCATTCATCCATCCGTCCATCCATCCATCCATCCATCCATCCATCCATCCATCCATCCATCCATCCATCCATTCATCCATCCATTCATCCATCCGTCCATCCATCCATCCATCCATCCATCCATCCTTCCATTACTGCAAATATTTCAAAAAGACGAAAAACGTTATCTAACAGTGCTCCTACATTTATCGGAAAAAGACTCAAAAGACCACAATGTATTTTATGATAATTTTATGATAATTTTATGATAATGTTGTGATAATGTTGTGATATTATTGTGATAATACAAGCAATGAAAATAATGTTATTGTTAGCGTCCTTAATGGCAACCTGTGTATTCAGCGCCATTACATCATTTATTTGGCGCATCCCACGTGACTTCTGAAATGAATTATTCATTAATATTCAATGTTTATTATAATTATTTTTTATTTTAATATTACAATTATTGTCATTGTTAATGCCAATGTTTTTAAATACAAATTTACGTAAATATATTATTTTTTTAATATTATTATTATTATTATTTTATTATTATTATTATTAAATAATTATTTTCATTTGACAAAAACATATTTAAACAAGGGCTTCATCAACAATCTCGTCACGTGATCATAACTAAAGGAAAAGAAAGTATTTTAAATGTTTTTTGAAGAAATTGAATGAATTTGAAAATTATTTACAAAAAAATAAGGAATATTTAATTATATTTTTAATTATATATTCTCTTAACTTAAAGACATTTGATTGATTATAAAAGATTAAATTATGGAAGCTAATGGTATTAAATTTAATAAACATAAATTATATTCTTAATAATAATAATCATCACCATCAACATCGTCATCGTCATCATCACCATCGTCATCGTCATCATCACCATCGTCATCATCATCGTCATCGTCATCAGCATCATCATCATCGTCATCAACATCATCGTCGTCGTCGTCAACATCATCATCGTCATCATCATCGTCATTGTCATCGTCATCAACATCATCATCAACACCATCAACATCATCGTCGTCGTCATCGTCGTCGTCGTCTTGGAAATAGGAATGATCGTAACCTCATTCCATGAAATCCATCAAACATGAAACGGTCTCCTATATAAACTCGTGGGACTAATTACCATCGTCGTTGTCATCGTCATCGTCGTTGTCATCGTCATCGTCGTCGTCGTCATCACGTCATCATTTCAGTAATGTAATTTTAACAATATCACCTCGAATATCATGAATATTTTTGTGATTAATATTTAAATTTGATTTCAAAAGTAAATAAAATTCAAAAGGTTTTCAAATAAAATTATTTTTCACCGAAATGAAAATAAATGACTTTTAAAACTTTTCTTTGCAATATTTTTAATTTATTATGAAATATAATTAATTTATTATTAAAATCAATTTCGGTTGCAAATTAAAGTGAAGAATGTTTAAAAGTTAATTAATTTAATTCCACATTATTTCAATATTTTTGAAACAAATCGCAGTTAATTTAAAATGGTGATAATTATATTAAATTAATATTTTTATTAAATATTGAGAATAATTTAGATTAAAATATTGAAATAATAAAAAATAATATAATATAAATAAATATAATAATATAAAAATAGGTGATGAATTATTCAGTAAAACCACCGAATTAAACGTTTATCTTTTACTTCCGGTCACGTTTGAAATATTTAAAATTTATTTATTTAAATTTCTTTTATTTATATTTAAAAATTTATAAAATATATTTATAACAAACAATAAATTATTAAATCAATTTGAATAATTAATGATTGTTTAAACACTTTTAATGATTCAAATTATTACTATATTAAATGTAATATTATTAAATTATAATATTAATAAATTATAATATTATTAAATTATAAAATAGAATTAAATATCCATTTGTAAAACCAACCTTGTATTTTAACCAAGTTCGAATTGGCCTTGAAATTTAAAAGTTTATTTTAAACATTATTTTTCTTAATTGTTTCTTAAATAATTTAAATTATTTCGAGTTATTTTTAAGCATTTCTTTTCAGAATTAAAGCGAAACATTATTTGTAAAATAGATTAAAATAAAAAATTATTTAAAGATTAAAATGTTTGAAATTAATTAAATTTTCGTGCGACTTTTCCAACGTTTTGCGTGTTCCTTGATTCCGACACGTGATTCCCTTGTCTTCCTGCTCCTTATAAGAACACGTGATCAACACGCATCAACCGTTGTCAGTGGCAACAATGCCTTGTTTTCTCAAAAGCTTTATTCGTCTACGTTTTGATGGATGGACGGATGGACGGACGGATGGATGGATGGACGGATGGATGGATGGATGGATGGATGGATGGATGGATGGTTGGATGGATGGATGGATGGACGGACGGATGGATGGATGGATGGATGGATGGATGGATGGATGGATGGATGGATGGATGGATGGATGGATGGATGATGGATGGATGGATGGATGGATGGATGGATGGACGGATGAATTGGTTGTTTAAATTGATGGATGGACGAAAGCAGGAGGTGGCAGAAAGAAAACCTCACTTAACAGAGTCGTGCTCCGTTACTCAGCAATCCATCATCAAAAATTTTCCCCCGAAAATCATTTTAATTCCAAAGTAAATAATTAAAATTTAAATGAAATAATTAAAATTTAAAATTTAAAACAACGACTTTGAAAATGAAAGAAAAAAAATTAAATGGAACTTCATGAATGATGGTAGTGCACGATCAGATGGATGGATGGACGGATGGACGGATGGACGGATGGACGGATGGATGGACGGAAGGACGGATGGACGGATGGACGGATGGATGGATGGACGGATACGGATCGACGGATGGATGAACGGATGTTGCTAAAAGTGGATGTGCAACCGGTTGATAGGACAAGCACATAATGGAGTGAAAAGATGGAAAAGTCTTTGAAAAGAAGTGTTTTATGTTCATCTGATGAATGTTTGAATGTTTGAATGTTTGCAGACATTTAAATGAGGTCCGTGACGTTGTGCCCTTGTGTGTGTTCTAACCAATGGATTTGGACTTTTCTCACCTTCAAGCAATTTATTGAATGAACAATGCACTGGCATGCATGCCAACAATTCACTATGAAAAGAAACACATGCGTAATCGATAATTAGATTTATATAGCGGATAATTAAATCTTTAATAATTTATGCTCGGAAGAAATAATTTCAGCTAATTGTTCTGAAATGACGTTTTAAAAACTTTAAAATTTAAAAATTTTAATCGATAATAATTCTTTAATTTGATAATTCTAATAAACAATATTTTCACAAATAATCTTCAAAAAACCGTTTCAAAGGTTCTAATTCTTCAGCTGACCAGTTGTTTCTTTGTTTATTTTCTCCCATTTCCTTGTCTAATTTTTATGCCCCGTTTTTAGAGGTTCTATTTCGTGAACATGATTGGTGAATTGCACTGATGAGATAAAGGACTCATGGATAGGGAAATGAATGGATGGATGTATGGTCGGACGGACGGACAGACGAACAATGGATGAAAGGAAGCATAAATGGTCAGACGGACGGACAGACGAACAATGGATAAAAGGAAGCATAAATGGTCAGACGGACAGACCGAAGAACGGACGGACGGACGAATGTGTGGGTGGACACGTGGACGAGTGCGTGGGAAAATGGAAAGATGGAAGTGAAGGATGAATGAAGAAAAACCTACGATGGTCGTTTCGTGGCGGGTTTACAACTTGAAGCAGTTGGTTTTTCTCCAGTTGAGAAAATTTAAAGTCGAATAAAATTCAAGAATTTTTGGGGAACCCTTCAAAGTTATCGTCTCCTAATGGATGGGTGGGTGGAAATGAACAGCAGCCTCAATCGTCATCATCATCGTCATCATCATCATTATCGTTATTTATAATATTTTATTGTAATTATAATTATTTTATTATTATCCATCGAGATGAATAGAAGACTGTTGTGGAATAACGAGAGAATTCGCTCAAACGGACACATTCGATCCGTGCATCCAATAAATTTTCCATTAATAGATGTCGCTGTCTGCTGGAGTAATTGAAATAAATATACCTTGTGGTCTGTAAATAAAAACGCTTTGAGCTATTAATGACTTCATTAACTTCCGAATTATTATTATTATTATTGTTATTATTTAATTGTAATAAATAATAACAAATAAATAACAAATAAGTTATTCATTATTATATAATTAATAATAATAATAATAATAATAATGATAATAATAATAATATTAATAATAATAATAATAATAATAATAATAATAATAATAATAATAATAATAATAATAATAATAATAATAATAATAAATGGCGTCACGTATTAAGTCTAGAAATCCATTTGAATAATCCCAAAAGATTGGGGGTTTCAACACCTGGTTCTCCTTCACCCGATCTTCCATCCATCTTGATTCCACGGCGACACCTGAAAGTGAAAAGGTCCGCCATTTTGGCATGTTTACTGCTCCTTACAATGGAAGGCCATCACTCCTCTGGTAACCATGACAACCGTTGAAGCTACGATTTCCCGTGAGGGCACATCCCGGAAATCCTTCAGGAAATCTGAGTTCCTTTGTTGAACAGGATTTCGACTGCATGGCCAAGAAAGTATTGAATTCAATTCTTTCGCAGGTGTAAATATCGATGTTTCTGAAAAAAATATTGCTGCGCTTTTTTATTTAGTTTTTTGTTTAAATATTTTCGAGATATTTAATAAATGCTATTTTATCAAATATTATTTTATAAATTTAAAGATTAGCAGAAACGAGCCAAATATATAAATGATGTTTAAAAAACCGGTGTTCTATCTTTATAACTTTTAAAATGCTTCATTTTAACCCTTTTAACTTCTACCCTAACCTAACCTTAAAAACTAACTAAAATGGACATTAAATATTTCTTCCCATAACCCTAACCCTAACCCTAACCCTAGTTCTAATTCCAACTCTAACCCTAACTCCTAACTTAATCCTAACCCTAAACATAAAAATCCTAACCTGACTCTGACCCTAACTCCTAACCCTAGTCTTAAAACCCCTCACAAAAGAAAAAGGACATTACATTTTTATTTTGATAACCCTAACCGTAACCTAACCCTAACCCAACACTAACCCTAACCCAACCTCTAACTTTAACCCTAAAGTTAAAACCTCTCATAAAACAAAAGGACGGTAAATTTTTATTCCTTGAAGGATCTCTTTTTTGTTTAGAAAAAATAATGTATATAAATTTATTATCTTATCCTTTTTTGAAATAATATATAGATTTATTATCTTATCCCTAACCCTAACCCTAACGCATCTTAACTAGCAACCTAACCCTAACCTTACAAGCCCTGCAAATGAGCCAAATGTAGAAGAGTATTTTTAAAAACTAATGGTATGTTCTGTCGAGGCAAAATTTATAATGTTTCACCTTAAATTACTAACCTTAACAGCCTAACCCTAACTCTTGGCCTTGAAACCCGTAACATAAAAGGGGCATTAAAATTTTATTACTTGGCCGTGCACGACCCACTTTTTTTAGAAATATAAATTACACAAACATTTCGAATTACTTTCAAGTTTTCTTTTAAAATTTATTTTTTAAATAAATACAAAAATTGGCACTAATTTCCATCTAGCGAATAAATATTTTTTTTTGCCAAGCATGGCGCCACCTCTCGAACATAAACTAATAAATGTTGTACGACTAGCGATTGAAAAATAGATTTCGATAAAAATTTGAGTACAACTCTCATTGGATCTCTTTCGAATATTTGTGCTTCTTTGCATGGGTGATGAGGTTTGAGGACTGAGTGAATCTCTTTCCACATTCCTGGCAAACGTAGGGTCGCTCGCCTGGAAGAAAATTTCTATTATTAAAAGCAACTCTTAACTTTTGTCTCATAAAAATAATTTTTGCTTGCATTTAATATTCATGGCAACGATTGTGATATATCGAATATATAGTGATCACGTGTTCCTACCTGTGTGAGTGTAGGTATGTTTTTTCATGTCGGATTTTTGGTGAAAACATTTAGCACAATAGGGACATTGGAAAGGTCTGATTCCGGCATGGATCATTGAATGTGTGGAGAGTGTGGACGCCCTTTTGAAAACCTTTCCACATTCGAGACACGAGTGCAATTTGATCGCTTGAGTCGACGAGACTTGTGGCCGAATCGAATAAGAGGTTGCTGGATGGCAAGCAAACTTTGCACCAGACCGTTCTCTTAATTGCCATGGCTCGACCTCTGCCAAAGGTTCTGCATTTAGAGCAAGAAAAGTGTCTTGAAATGACGAAGCACTTCTGTCGCAGAAACAGTAGGAACATCGAGTTCCATCGAATTTATCCTCGTTGGGGGTTGGCCTTTCTGTGCCTCGATAAGTCGTCCACTTAGTTCTTAAGAGTGCATTTCCTGGAAAATTAAACACTTGGACGTCCTCTTCGTCAAAGTTGTAAAAGAGATTGTAAGGGACGTTTGTTGGAAAACTCGTACTTAGACTGCCGTTCTGAAAATAGTTTGAGTGCTGACGGTTGGACACATCATGAAGAGATTTATGCCTTTCAATGGAAATAGGGTCTGAATATGCTTTCTTGGTGGAGTCTCTTGTGAAAGCTGAATCTCTTTCGAGAGAAAAAGCGGGATTCCAAATTTTATTTTTGCGAAACATTTATTTTTTTTTTAGGAGAATATTGACTATATTGAAATAAAAACAATTATTTAAAATTCCGACTAACCATATAGAGTTTCATTCGGAGAAGCTTTTATACTAACCAGACCCTCCACCGGTTTCCCATTCGTCCAATAAAATTCATACTGCCCAATCAAACATAGGACTACTTCAGTTCCATCAATAAATCAGCCAATTACCCAGTTAATTTCTTCACGTGACTTCAAAATTGAATTCCATTGGCTCTGAGGAACCATACTAAAAGCCAATCGGCACAGTGAATTAAAAAATATTTCGATAGTTTTAAAAAAAAATACCAACAAACGGCAAACTAAAATCAGACCTCGTGCATGGATCCATCTGTAATTTTCCAAAAATGCATCCAATAAAGCTTATGCACTTTCAACAATTTCTGCGGAACTCCCTCTCAGTCGGAAAGGACTTCCGTTTGTCCTGGAATCACGCAAGCGGCACTACAAACGAGAAGCTTAAACGATTTCAATCGAAATGCTTCCACAACGGAGATAATCAACGCCTGGAAAACGATTAACAAAGAGGATCCTCAGAAGCCCTTTCCATCCTCTGGGACCATTAGCAGTTTTATTCTGCAGTTTTATTCTGCCACTTCTCGATGGACTTTGGTCACGAAGCTCTTTTCCTCTTCCGTGTGTTCATCTTCCATGCACTTCTTCTTCTCTGACATTGGAACGATGTTCGGTGTCCGCCAATTAATTTAAGACTGGTATTAATCAACAGTCAAAAAGGTCATTGGGTGCATCGCTGAGTAAGTAAGTGACTGAAGCGCACCAATTCTTATAATAACATTTTATAATACTAAAGCGTCACATTCTTCGATACATATCGAGTCGGTTGCAACACGTAGACCGTGCAACCCACAATATAACGATACAACAAAAATTACAAACACAAACAATTGCTAAAAATATTAAAGCAAGTATTTACAATTCGATCGACAGAGGGCGACAAAAATGCAGCGTGGAAAAACCATAACCCTTCATTCCCAAATTTCCCCATCGATAAAATGTTTCTTTATCGAGATATTATTTTTTATTTGGTTTGATTCACTCAAATATTTCTGTAAATCAAATCGAGTTATAAACTTTCTCGAGTCTCGAAAGGACTCCTTTAATAAACATCATTTCATTTAACGAACGACCGCTTCTGCAACGACAACATGTCGGATGAACAGAAGTCAACGTCTCCTTCAAAATTCATCTCTCGACTCCGTAACAATTTAGAATGTTTAAAATTCCACTCGAAAAGCAAACGAAAAAACGTACGCGCGGTCCCTCGAAAACGAGAAATGCACGGGAAACGAAAACCCCGATCGACGCGTCTCGAAGATCGAAAAACGCCGACGAAGCGAGGAAGACCTCGGAACGACCGCGCCCTCCCCTCCGACCCGGAGACGATCGCAGGCGAATCGCCCTCCGCGGCGGGAATCAGGAGTTGTAATCGTTGTCGTCGTCGTTGGCGGAGTCGGTGCTCGGAGGTTGTCGTTGTTGTTGCTGTTCTTCTTGTAGTCTCAGTTGCATCTCCTGCCATTCTCGCTGTTCCATCTGCTCCATCTGCATGCGTGCCTGTCGCAAAAGAAAGGTTTTGAGATACATTAGCAAGGGGGTCCGATAACTGATTGAATTGTAACAAAAAAAGAAAATAATTCTATTTGATAATAAATCGTGCGTAATCAGCAAATATTTATTTCGTAAAGATTAAATTGGAAAAACAGCCTAAACAGATGAAACCAACCTCAGCAAAAAGTTGTTGTTGCATCTGAAGTAACTGCTCCTCCGGGATTCCAAGGTTTTCCAGTCTCGACTTCTTCTGCCTCTTCGACGTGGCGACCTTCTTTGCCTCCTCCACCACTGCACGGGCCTCTGGCTGGTAACTGCCAAAGCCCAGATTTTCGAGAGCTGACGATTAAAGTTAAAACACACTTGTTTTTCTATAACAGTAATCACATGGAACATACACAAAATTCTGTGATACATGCATTTATTTTATTTGTAAAGCTTTTTACAGTTACATCTGTAAAACAATCCTGCACAACAGAAAATGTTTTGAACAAAACAAGCAATAGCATCACAACTAGCCACATCAAATATATTTATAGTCGAAACAATAAACTCATTCGTTACCTTCCAACACATGCTCATGGGAAATGGTTTTCTTTTGCTGTTTGTTACACAAATCATTTGCTTCGGTAGATATTAACTTAATAAATTCGTTGCAACAATTTAAAATCAGTTCTCTTGATTCGTTGGCAACTCTTATGTTCGGTGTTAACTCTTTAATCATTTTATTCAAAGCTGCTCTGGGAATGCTAAGCTCATCATCGTCTCTATCGGCATTGTTCTGTGCATTGTTACCGTTCCCTGATGGAACAGCTCTCGAAGTTGAACCGGAATCTTGGTATTCATCGTCAGACTCTACTTCCATTTGTGACATCTTTTTTAAGTTAATCGCGTATACTACTAATAATCCGAACGTAATACGGATCAACTGTCTAATATTTACATGGACACTGGGATGTAACTTTTAGTGCCCACGAAAAGTATTAGATTTAAAAATATAAAATAACATAACTATATTTAATGCTAAATGTAATATTTTAAAACAATTCAATTATGCAATATAATTTTAAAACAAAGAGCCTGAATTAGATCACTTTTCTATGTGTTTTGTTTACGATTTCTTCGGACGAAGTATTTTAATACTGATTTCTGTTTTAGAAAGATTTTCACGGGGCATCAAACTAAGTAATTAAAATTGTTGAAGATTTTTTAAACGTTGTGATGATACAAAACGCAGTTTTTGACCTAGAGATACTTTCTGAACTTTCAGAAGACTATACAACAATCAAAATGAAGAGAAATAAAAAACATGACATATTCAAGAGAGATCCGGCGACATTGTACAATTACATGTACAAAGAAGTTGAAATTACTACCTCCACCAAAGAACTTTTCAAAGGACGTGTTTACACAGTTGATCCAGTTTCGTACAGCTTTATTTTATTTGACTGCAATGGATCAGCTGATAGTAATGTCGAATTTGAGTCCAGAGAAATTTTAACCATGGTGATAGGGCACAACATTGTTGATGTAAAAATTACAAATGATGAAGTAACTCAGGAATTGAAGGATAGAATTGATAACATATGCAACAGTTCATCTGATGAAGCCAAAGCATTGGACGTCCATCAGTTAACAGAACGAAAAAGGAAGTTAATTGAATGGTTTGAGTCAAATCACATTTCCATCCAAGCTTCAAAATGTGATGAAAGTGTTCTGTCCCTCAATGACTTGGTCGAAATAAGGCCTCCTTACACCAGGGATAATTGCTACTGCACTAATCATCTCGTTCTTGGAAAAATCATTGACTTAATGGACAAAATGCCAAATTAGGATCAATCTATAAGCATATTTATGGATAGAGCTGTGTACATATTTGTATGAAATATTGCATTATCTGTTTTGCTTTGAATAAATCTAAACAGCCTGATATTTGTCAGATTATTTGTGCAATCATAAATACCTGATTCTGTTTTTTCTCTAATTGGTAATTGATGTTTAGTAAGTGCTTCTATTATACATCCAGCATGGCATGCAAATCCCTAAACATCTGCATTCAATTTTGTATCAAAAAATGAATCAGGATTCCCTGACGTCCGAAGTCCCCTTCGGAATTTGACCGTCTGGCAAATATCGGCCTCTCTTTCTGAACTTATAAGTTACTTTTATTGAATTAAATGGTGACCGTTGAGCAGAAAATGCAATCCTTTTGTTCACAGGAAGTTTTTGAAGCCTCGTTTTATTCCACAAAAAAGAACCGACACTCGACTTTGCACGACAAAATATTTTATTTTTTTCCTGTTTCTGTTCGCGGAAGTTCTTTCCAATCACCGGAATTTCGGCGAGCAAAGAAAAATAATTGCCTCAATTCGCAGAAAGCTCGACATTAAGCAGCTCCGATTTCTGCTGGAAATGATGAACGAATGTCATTTGTTTTCGACCCTTGTTCAACTAAGATATTGTTTTATTGGAAAATATACATACGTAGTTGATTTTGGTGCGCGTTCAGTACGATTTTCACATTCTGCAATTGGCGTTAAATGACAATAATGAAGCTAGAGTGTCGTAGCGGACCAGACTCACACGTTCACTTGTGAATGGTTGGGGCGTACGTGGGATAAAGGAGGATTAGAAGGGAGGATAATGTCATCAAGGTGCAGATTAACCAGAAGAAGAGGCGATCGAGGACTCTCACGAGATCTTTCCACTCGTCCTGAACGGTTATCTCTTCGACGTCGGCCAAGGACTGCACTTCGCGACTGAAGTCGTCGTCGTCTTCGCTTGGAGCGACGACGTATCCCTTCTTGCGGCAGGCAACTTGTTCGACTTCCCTTTTTCTGGTTGGATTCGGTGAAAGATTCGACCTCGGTCTCAGATCGACGGAGGTTCTCGAAGATCTTTCGTTCGAAATGAAGTCGATGCTATTGTTGGTCTTGTCCGCGAAACAATCGTCCGCTTGATGCCTTCGACACCACAGTTGACTGCCGTCCTGGTTTTGTTTCTGGCTTTGATTGGTTCTCGAGTTGTTCTCGCTGTTGTCGTTGTTGTTCGGTTTCAAGTTCTGACGACTGCTCGAATTACTCTTGCTCAGTCTCTTGATTGGCTTGCTTCGATCGGTAAGGCCAATCATCTCCACTTTGAGATCGTCTCGGGCGTTCAGTGAGTTCTTAGTCGTCAGTTTGTGCTGATTGTCAAGGCGACAACCGGACGACATTGGAAGCATTCCGTTGGCACGAATTTGAGGTGCCTGGAACTGCTGTTTTTGCTTGACGAAAATTTGATCCGTTTTGGGATGTTGGTGTTCATCGAACGTGGGTTTCATGTCGTTCTCGCCCGTCGAATGCCTCTTTTTCCAAATGTTGTTGATTAAAAAGGGATTTCCCAGGTTCGTTTGATACTTTCCGGTCTTGGCTTCTTTGGAGAGCGGATAGACGGCTTGAACCCATTCGCTGTCTCCATCCACGGAGAGGATCGATGGTTTGTCCATGCAGAAGGATGGATTGGTGAAGGGCCGAGCATCTCCTCTGTGCTCGGCTGCCGATGCGTGCATCTTTGGCGACTTTTGTTTGCCGGGCAAACCGAGCTGCTTCAGCGGGCCGTCATTATTTTGCAGGTCTTTGATCAAAGGCTCTCCATTAACAGACTTTATCTTGCTCATCTTTTGAAAATTCTCTTTCCAGTAGTTGCTGATGTTGGCGGGGGAGTAGCCGCTCTGCTGGACGTCTCTTTCTTGACAAGCCTTTTCAGCTTCCAGTCTTTTGAGGTTTTTGCTAAAGTTTCGACTGTGAGCCGTGCTGATGCTTAAGAACCTGGCAGTATGGACCAGGACCAAACTTCTCATGAAGGGACTCAGCCTAGCTGTCCTCGGGTCTCGATGATGGACGTTCAAGACGAGAACAGTCATGCAGATGGATATCGTGCCCAACGTCATCGTCGTCATCAGATAAACAACTGATTTAAAATTAAATGAAAATATTGAATATATATGCATTAGATTCCAATAATGACGATGGCACAAGAAGCCACAAGCCTGTCGTGACCCAAAAATCGAACCTATGAGGGGTATAGCGAGAGATGTCCTCGGGATGTTGTCAGCGATCATGAGAAGGAAAACTGTGAAAGCCAGGAGAACGGAAATGCCCAGGGAGATCTTTTCCCCTGCCTCAGGAGGCAAAAAGAAGCCGACCATGATGAGGGTGGAGAGCATGATGCAGGGTAGAACTATGTTCATCAGATAGAACCTTTTTAGGAGGATGAGAGAATGGATTTCATTGTTGGTTTTAATTCAATTTTTACGCATTCATCATTGGCGATAAATGATTTTATAAATTATCTGTATATATTATTAAATTAAGCAAATAACGTTTTATATATGACGTGATTTCCTGGCTTATTTTCGAACATATTAATGTCAAAATATTGACTAATGTCGCTAAAGCGATGGAACTCGCGAGATTATTTTTTGGGAATAACTTTTTGACGTTCGACGTATTTTTCCATGTTGCATCGTCAGGCCATCCATCATCATCGACATTCCCTTTCCAGACGTTTCCAGCAAAAGCGCTCCGCACGTTCAATCACTCGGCCATTTCAATCAGACAAACGATTCAATCATCGATTGAACGAGTGAAAGAAAATCAATGAATGATTGAATAAAATAATTCCTGGAATTATTCCAAAATAACTTAATTATATTCATATACAGGTATAAAGCAATGAAGAAGGTCATTTTCGACCAATGAAATTCGAGCACTTGACCTGCAACGTCGACGCAATTGGAGCGTGAAGACCACGTGAGAGTATCCGTTGCCAGGACAACAGTCCAATATTGTGAGATTCCTCGTGGCTCCCGTGTTCTCTACTTGCCATTCTCCATTTTCCTGCGATTTTGATGATGATGACGACGACGACGACGATGATGATAATGATTGTCATTGCGATGATAATCACCATGGAGCTAAGCTAAACATGGATGCTATTATGAGCTTCCGGGAACGAACGCAAACGAATTGGTTGCAAAGTACAAATGTTTTAAATGTTCATTTTTATTTTATCATTAAGCATCTTGCTACTCTTCCTCCTCTCCTTCTTCCTCCTCTTCATCATCATCATCATCACCCTCAGAAGCAACCACCCACCTGGAACCCGTAGGTGGAGATGTAGTCGACAGCGGCGCTGATATTCATGC
Organism: Hirudinaria manillensis; assembly: GCA_034509925.1. Taxonomy (NCBI): domain Eukaryota; kingdom Metazoa; phylum Annelida; class Clitellata; order Hirudinida; family Hirudinidae; genus Hirudinaria; species Hirudinaria manillensis. Next base: position 9,841,143 of record CM067533.1, read on the forward strand.
GGTTGCTGTAGTAGGAATAAGCCCCGATGAGGATCGGACATGTTTGGACGTCGAAAGGAAAGTAAGCTATGTCGATGTCGCAGGTTGTTCTGAAGATTCCACCAGGTTCCCAGTGCAACTGTCCGCCGTGACTCAGCAGGATTCTGATCCGGTCAAAGTCCGGCATCAACTCCTCAGCCCTGGAAGGTCAAAGTTCGATCGGGGTCACGCGACGCACGAGGTAACCATGGTGACGAACACAGTGCAACGTGCTGCTAACGTTCGCCCATAAATACCTTTGGTGTTCCGGTAAACAGCGGGTCACTTTTTAGTCCAAAGTCGAAAGGTTGAACAAAAGACACCGTCGTCGTCATCATCATCATCATCATCAACATCATCATCAGCATCGTCGTCGTCGTCCACACAGACGTCATCACAGTCGAGGCTCTAATAAAAAGCTGTAATAATAATGTTATTACGGCGGAATTATACACTGCGCAAGAACTCCGAGGAAATAATTCCACTCGTTCGTTACCATGACGACCTGTAAAACCATCGAAAGCTGGGTATGGGCGGCCGTTAGATCCACCCTCGAGATTCTGACGTCATTGCAGTTGCTGGGGGCAACGGTGGAGAATATTTTCAAAGTCTTCGGTCGGAGGCGGTAACACACTGAAAGGAATTCTGGCGGATTATTGCAATTCCCTGCCGTTTGCAGTCCGTAAAGACATCTTAATGGAAGCATAACTTTACTTTGCATTGGAGAATATGGTGTTTTGCGCTGAACTACTGCTTGTGTGGTCGTCACTGAATTTATTTTCAATCCAATCATCATTTCAGTAAACTTTTCAATCACTTTCAATCAGTCGGTCAATCACGATTTGAAATCAAAACAAAGCAGTTACTTAAAAATCAGGTTGAAGAAAAAAATACTGAAATTAAGCAAATAATAACGACCTTCCAAATGCATTATTTGATGCTGGGTTCAGAGTTCAAATCACTGGATTAAAATAAGGATCGAGAAGTTAATTTGTGAATTTTTTGGGTTTGGTTTTGGAGGTGCAATTCTCGTGGGGTCAGTGGTGCAGCCCTCGTTGGGTGGTGCAAAGATTCCAATTCTTTCCATGTACTGAGGACATAAATCACCTCCGAATGTCACCTTTCTGGAAGGAGAAAGTGATTAGACTGGAAAGTAGAAGATGCCGATGAAGGAGAGAGTGAAGGAAGAAAAAAGAAAGGATGAGAAGTGGATGACAAGATGAACTTGAATTGATGTCATCATTGTCGCCATTTTGACCTTCAAGGGTTAACGAATTATTAAATTTTTGGTGACCTTCAAATAATTGTCAGTCTATTATAGAAAAAGGAGCAGCTGTTGACGTATCAATTTATTGATGATAAGGATGACACAAATTATCTGATAAATAATTTAATTAATTAATTAATTTAATAAATAATAAATTTAATAAAATAATATTACATTAATTAGTAAATTCATGAACCAACTCGTCCGGATCTCATGAAATTAGAAAAGTTTAAAATGTTGAAATGAAAACACAAAACTCAATGATTGGTCGACCCAATTAAGGAATTAATGGGACGATTTGTTATTGGATGGCAACTTTCGACACCCCGTCGCTGATTGGTCAAAGGTGTAGTGATGGATGGACGGAGCAGCTGGAGTCGCAGACGTTTCCGGAAACAAATGGAAAGAAAAATTCATCTCCATCTTCGCAAGTGCACATCGTTTGTAGAAGTTTGAATTTGGATTAGTGCTCTGATGTCACAGAGGAAATTTATGGGCCCAGTGAAATGGTGAACACAATTGGATGAATGAGGTGATGGACGGATGGACAGATGGATGAAAGGGTGAATGAACGAACGAATGAACGAATGAATGGATGAATGAATGGATGAATGGATGGAAGTATGTATAGGTTGCTAAATGGTCAGACGTCACGTGTCTGTGGGGGGGGGTTGGGTTGTTGAGTGCGTGGCGATTAAGTTTCATTTGGAACCGCGTTGGAAGATCACAAATGACGCACATGGACATTAAGAAGGCCTGTCCTTTGGGTCAACAAGTGCATTGTTGGAGTTGAATTAATTTTTAATAATTATTCATGAATAATTGGACAAATAAATTAATTCTAGGAAACAGAAAAATGCAATGAAAAATCTGCTATGTTGAAATTAAATTAGAAACTGAAAATTTAAATTCTTTGTACTTAAATTTAAAAATAACTTTTTCAATTCTTCATGAGACACGTTTTAATGCGTTAGGTTTCAAAGGCATCGTCATCATCACCGTCTAAAAGATTACATGTTGTAAATAATGTATCACACTATTTAATTATATTTTCCAAGAAAAAACATTTAAAATATGCTGTTAAAACTAATAAAATAAGGAATATTACTTGCATTTATAACGTAAAAAAAATAAATGGCCTTTGAAATTTTTTTGACCCGAGTACAAATTTCCCTTCGTGTGAACAAATTTACTCTTAATACACTTCTGAGGGAGACATTTTTAAAAAATTAAGTTCCAGCCCCATCCATCCATCCGTCCGTCCGTCCGTCCGTCCATCCATCCATCCATCCATCCATCCATCCATCCATCCATCCATCCATCCATCCATCCATCCATCCATCTATCTATCCATCCATCCATCCATCTATCCATCCATCCATCCATCCATCCATCCATCCATCCATCCATCCATCCATCCATCCATCTATCCATCCATCCATCCATCCGTCCGTCCATCCATCCATCCGTCCATCCGTCCATCCATCCATCCATCCATCCATCCATCCATCCATCCATCCGTCCGTCCATCCATCCATCCACTCACCCGTTCATGACTGCCAGTTCCGGTAGCCACACCATTTCTGACTTGAGTATGACATCTCTCACGTGACCAAACTTTTCAGGCTCCCAAACCAATCTTTCGTCGATCCACTCCTAACAAGATAAATTATGATAATCAGGAATGGCTGTTATATTATGAATATTCATGTTATATCAATATAATTATTATATAATATCAATATTATGAATATATCATGTTAATTTATGATAGCAATGTATTGACATTATTTCTATAAATGTTTTTTATTGTTTACTTATTTTGGAATTGTATTTGATTAGAATTTTATCGTAAAATGAAAGTTATGGACACCATTTAAAACAAGATATATTATCCAAATATATAATTTTATTATTACTGAAACTGTGGTTAATAATTTTATTTTTGTTGTGACAAGAAAGTGAAATTTAAGGCCTCTAAATGAAGACACAAGAGACAATAATGAAGGCGGGAAGTGTCCTCATTACGATCTTCAAGAGGCTTTGCGAACTTACTCACTCACTCACACTCACTCACTCACTCACTCACTCACTCACTCACTCACTCACTCACTCACTCACTCACTCACTCACTCACTCACTCACTCACTCACTCACTCACTCACTCACTCACTCACTCACTCACTCACTCACTCACTCACTCACTCACTCACTCACTCACTCACTCACTCACTCACTCACTCACTCACTCACTCACTCACTCACTCACTCACTCACTCACTCACTCTCTCACTCACTCACTCACTCACTCACTCACTCACTCACTCACTCACTCACTCACTCACTCACTCACTCACTCACTCACTCACTCACTCACTCACTCACTCACTCACTCACTCACTCACAACAACTCACTCACTCACTCACTCACTCACTCACTCACTCACTCACTCACTCACTCACTCACTCACTCACTCACTCACTCACTCACTCACTCACTCACTCACTCACTCACTCACTCACTCACTCACTCACTCACTCACTCACTCACTCACTCACTCACTCACACTCACTCACTCACTCACTCACTCACTCACTCACTCACTCACTCACTCACTCACTCACTCACTCACTCACTCACTCACTCACTCACTCACTCACTCACTCACTCACTCACTCACTCACTCACTCACTCACTCACTCACTCACTCACTCACTCACTCACTCACTCACTCACTCACTCACTCACTCACTCACTCACTCACTCACTCACTCACTCACTCACTCACTCACTCACTCACTCACTCACTCACTCACTCACTCACTCACTCACTCACTCACTCACTCACTCACTCACTCACTCACTCACTCACTCACTCACTCACTCACTCACTCACTCACTCACAGTGGAAACGATTAACCATGTTCCACGAACATCCACATGAACCTTCCTTCCCCTCAATTTCCGAGGTGTCAAAATCCATAAAATATTCCAACGCAAAAAAAAATGTTTAAAAAAAATGGAAAAATTACAAAATAAAAATAAGAAAAATAACGAAACACGAAGTCGTTCCAAAAGACTTTTTTGTGTCAAGAGTTGGAATCAATTTTTAAAATATTTTCTGCGAATTAACTTTTTAAATGTCAAAATGTCTTTCCGTTGCCAGGAAATGAATTTTAAAACGTTTTAGAAACTTTCAACAGATAATAATAATAATAATAATAATAATAATAATAATAATAATAATAATAATAATAATAATAATAATAATAATAATAATAATAATAATAATAATAATAATAATATGTCATTTATATAGCGCCGTGCCCCTGACTACATGGTCGCTGAAAGAATGCTCGGTGCAAATGTCAGTTAGTATGAGTGAATAATTTCATTTGTATTAATAATTCAATTTATATAGCGCTTCTTCATCTATTCATATTTTTGGAAATTTTACTTTAAGCAAAACCATTCAGCATGGAATATTTCTGAAGTAATTGAAGCAAAATTTTTAATAAATTTATTAAACATATAAATTTATTTTTTAATAAATTTATTTTTAATATAAATTTATTTTTAATATATTTATTTGTACAATGTATGAACTTTCGTTGAAATTCGGCTTTTTGCCAAAATTTTAAAGTTTGTTTACAAATTCAACTTATTACGTGATGCTTCTCTCATCGATTTCTAGAAAATGTGGAAATAATAATAATTGAAAACATAAAAATAATATTGGAAAATATTTAAATAACTTGCATTCGCCAGAAATATGAGTGAATGAAAGAGTGAGTAAATGAATTAATTGAAATTAAAATTAATTTTAAATTAATTAATTTTAAATGAAATTAATATTGAATGGAAATATTAAATCTGGAGAATAATTAAAGTGAAAGTTTTATAATCTCAGTTTCATGTTCATATTTTGTTAATTTACGAAATAATCTTCTTAATGTTCATCTTTTCAATGGGGTTTCATGATATTACAATGCATAATATGGCATTTCATAATATTTTTTTTTGTTAAAGGAAAATATTTTTAGGAATTCATTGAAATAATTTAATAAATTCAATAAAAAAATATTTAAATATAAACTGTTAAATTATAAATATAATTACTAATATAATAATTCAAATTATAAATATAATTACTAAAAAAGTAATTATTATCAACAGAACATGAAATTAAAATCACTCACAGCTATTATTAGACCAGTCGTCGTTAGCACTTGGTTCCTTTCTTCCTGTTTATTTTTTAATATTTAATTAAATAATATTTAAAATTATTTAAATAATAAATGAACGATATTCATAATGTGTTTCAGAAGATGGTGTTAAACAGCATTTACATTTTAATATTATAAATAAATAGTGAAATATAAATTATTTTTAAAACAATTCAACTAAAATAATATATAAAATAATATTCATTTACGAAATCTTTATTTACCTTTGAATCCATCTCTGCAACAAGTGTAAGAAATGGTGATGACGATGGTGATGATGATGATGATGGTGATGATGATGATGACTTTGGCGGTGGTGTTAATCGTTCATTCATGACTAATGACGATGATTCGTCCATCAACCCATTTATCGATCAATTCATCAATCAATTCATCAATCAATTCATCAGTCAATCCATGTCAATCGATTCATCAATCCATTAAAATCGTGATGATGATAACAGCATATGTACTACGTTCATCACATAATAAAAATTCATTTTCATGAAAATTAAGAAAAAACAATTTTTCTTTTAAATTACTCCGAAGCCAAAATGTTTTAAATCATGATTTAAAATTATAAAATACAAAGTAAAATACGATTTATAAAAAATTTAAGGAAATTAATTAAAAATATTTCACGAAATATTCTCATAAAATCGCTAATACTTTCTGGAGGATTTCACACATTTCAATTTTTAATAATGTTTTAACGTGACATTAAAATTATTCAACATTGAAAAATATTAGAATTTGTTAATTAAATTTAGAATTATTTGCAAATGATTTCAATCAATCAATCAATCGATCAATCGATCAATCGATCAACCAATCAATCAATCAATCAATCAATCAATCAATCAATCAATCAATCAATCAATCAATCAATCAATCAATCAATCAATCAATCAATCAATCAATCGTTATTATTATTATTATTATTATTATTATTATTATTATTATTATTATTATTATTATTATTATTACTAGTGCGGTTATTGTTGCTTTCATTCAATTTCCAGTCCATTATGTTAGGAACACGCGATCTAATGCAATTTGTTGCTAATCATTTTATGTTTTCTGATGAAATGATGGTGTTTTGACGTATCAAATGAGTGGATGGATGGACAGACGGATGGATGGATGGATGGACGGATGGATGGATGGAGGGATGGATGGACGGTAGTAATAAGGTTTGAGCAATACCATGCAATATTATAAGCATGGATTTTTTCCAATTGATGTTAGCTCATGGTTGTGTGGATGAATGTACACAGCACAAGAGCCAATGTTTGGAATTTTTTTTATCCCATATTTACACAGCATAAATTGAATGAGTGAGTGAATGGGTGGCTTGATGGGTGGGTATTCGAAGGCCTATAGAGAGCTGATATCACTCCATCTATCGTGTCACTTCTTGACCTCTTACCTTTCGCCTTTGACCCGACGGTTGATTGGTTCGTGATTTTAGTCTCCTTAGGCAATATGTTTTGATTTTTATAACGTATTCATCATCATTTCAGAAACAATTAAAAGCCATTTAAAACGAAAATCGCAGAAAATCGTCCGAAAACAGAAGTTTTATTTTATTTACGAGATTGGCGTTTCCATAGTCACGTGACTTCCTGTTTAAATTGAGAAAGGTGGAAAATTACTTGCCTGGAATATTTAATGGTCTTCCTAAGGAGTCTTTCATCCGCAAATCTTTATCCATCCATCCATCCATCCATCCATCCATCCATCCATCCATCCATCCATCCATCCATCCATCCATCCATCCATCCATCCATCCATCCATCCATCCATCCATCCATCCATCCATCCATCCATCCATCCATCCATCCATCCATCCATCCATCCATCCATCCATCCATCCATCCATCCATCCATCCATCCATCCATCCATCCATCCATCCATCCATCCATCCATCCATCCATCCATCCATCCATCCATCCATCCATCCATCCATCCATCCATCCATCCATCCATCCATCCATCCATCCATCCCATCTCCATCCACCCATCCATCCATCCATCCATCCATCCATCCATCCATCCATCCATCCATCCATCCATCCATCCATCCATCCATCCATCCATCCATCCATCCATCCATCCATCCATCCATCCATCCATCCATCCATCCATCCATCCATCCATCCATCCATCCATCCATCCATCCATCCATCCATCCATCCATCCATCCATCCATCCATCCATCCATCCATCCATCCATCCATCCAGCAAAATCATTGCATATTTGGTTCAGTGGTTCCATGTTCGAAACCGACTGCGGAAGGAAGCTCTTCGGTGACAAAGATTGACATTAGGAAGTTAATGAAATATTAAAATTACTTCTTAAATTATAACAATTCAACCATTCATCAAGAAAGGTCGAGTGAACAGATCAATCAGTCAATCAATCAATCGATGAATCGGTCGATCGATCAATCAATCAATCAATCAGTGCATCGATCGAAAAGTCAATCAATTCCTCCGAAATTTCCTACAAAAACATGAAGTTGACGCGTTAGGCCGCCACATTAGGCTGAGAAGTTCAGTAGGCCGAAGTTGAATGTTCAGAGGTCAACGAGTTCAAGCCCTGTCGCGGGTCGTTTACTTCCGAAAATTAATGACGTGAGATTTATTTCCGGTTGTGATTGAAAATGGAATGATGATGACGACGATGATGACGTTGTTGATGAGGATGATGACGACGAAGATGACCAGTAAAAGCTCATTGATTATATGTAGAAATGAGATAAAATAAAATTCTTAAAATTTATCAGCAAATATATTTTAAAAAATGAATTTGAAAAAAGATATTTTAAGAATTTATTTTAAATTTAGAAATACTCTCAAAAATAAAAAGAAACCGAATTTATGACTCATGTTTGACGACAACCATAAACTTCCGGTTGTGCAACTTCTTCGCGAGTAATATTTTAAATTTATTTTAAATTTATCTTTTTAAACTTTTTAATGCAATAAAAATTACTTATCAGTGCAGTTATTGATACAACGTATGGAGAAATTGAATAGGATGGATATCATCCATTCCTCAGTCCATTCCTCAGTCCTACCCATTCTACTACCCATCTCAGCACCCACCAAACTCACCACTCGTCGCGCCACTCACCCTCTTCCGAAATTCCCCCTCCACAAACCGAGGTTGTCCTGGGATCGAAACACAATGGAAATTGGAAAAAGTCATTTCTGAATGAAACGACCACATTTCACGACAGATGTCCTCAAAATCACTCGGAATTAAATTGATTTTAAATGTTTATTTTTAAATTTAACATTTTAAAGTTGTAATTTGAGCAAAAATGTTGAGTTTGGATTGCAATGAATTCCAATTGTTTTGCAATTTAAGAGAATTATAATGGAAAGTTCAAAGTGGAAATGCAAAAAGGAGGTGTGTGTTGAGGTCTCCACCTGTGAATTGACGTAAAAAAAAATAGGTTGAATTTTAAAATCTCGAAAGTGAAAAATATTCCAGAAATACAAAAGAACGACAAAATGGAATTAATCGTCGAGAAGAAAAAGTGAAACTCTTGGAAAATCCATTCGTAACCCACTTTCGGAAAAAGTGAAACTCTTGGAAAATCCATTCCAAACCCACTTTCGAAAGTTCGACGAAAGCAAAAGAAATGGATTCTTCTGGAATTTTAAGATTTTAAGAAAATATTTTGGTCTTTGAAGTTGCAGAGGAATTGAAAATTTAATAATAAATCTGTTTAATTATGGATGATATTTTTAAATATTTCAGGTTTAAAAAAAAATTGTTCCAATATTTCCAAAAGATTTAATAATTTTTAATGAATTTAAAAGAAAATGTAAAACTTAAAAGTAATTGTTAATAAACATTTATTGTTTTATTGCAATTTTAATTGCTACATTTGCCTTTCAATCATTTAAACATTTTCCAGAAATTTTTCACAAATTTAAAAAAAATAAACTTAAATTGACAGAAAAAAGGAGATGTTGATGAATGAGTTTCAAAACTCGTTGTTGAATTCATTATTCATGGAAACCATTGCAGGTGGCATGCATCAGATGATGCATTAGAGGTGGATGCATGGACAAAATGGAGGATGAATGGACGGATGGACAGATGGATGGATGGATGGATGGATGGATGGATGGATGGATGGATGGATGGATGGATGGATGGATGGATGGATGGATGGACGGATGGACGGACGGACGGATGGACGGGTGGATGGTATGAATTTCATAACATTAAAATTAAAGTTTAGCTTCTAAAACCCAAATTTTAGTGGATTTTTGATGACATCCGGGACAGATTAATGGAAATATTAAATATTTTATTATTTTAATTATTTTAATATAAGCATTTATTCTAAAAAAACATGTCATTTAATTCATATGGTAAAAATTTGAAAATAATTTTTGAAGTCCAAATAACAAAATTTAATTTAGAATCTCTTTTAAAATATTTTAAAATTAAATGATGACAATTTAATTATTTTCTTTCAATTCTTATAAAATGTAAATAAATTGGTTTTCAATTAAATTATAATTACTTCCAAATGCATTTAAATTGAATTTATTTTTAAATTTTAAATATCTCCTTGTGACGTCATTTCCTTTCATCTCCGTTTCAGGAGCAGCAATCCTTTGAGTCACTAATTGTTCATTTAAAACGTTCTCATCCATCAATCCGTCCATCCATCCATCCATCCATCCATCCATCCATCCATCCATCCATCCATCCGTCCATCCGTCCATCCGTCCGTCCGTCCATCCATCCATCCATCCATCCATCCATCCATCCATCCATCCGTCCATCCGTCCGTCCGTCCGTCCATCCATCCATCCATCCATCCATCCGTCCATCCATCCATCCATCCATCCATCCATCCGTCCATCCGTCCGTCCGTCCGTCCATCCATCCATCCATCCATCCATCCATCCATCCGTCCATCCGTCCATCCATCCGTCCGTCCATCCATCCATCCATCCATCCATCCATCCGTCCATCCGTCCATCCGTCCATCCGTCCATCCATCCATCCATCCATCCATCCATCCATCCATCCATCCATCCATCCATCCATCCATCCATCCATCCATCCATCCATCCATCCATCCATCCATCCATCCATCCATCCATCCATCCATCCATCCATCCATCCATCCATCCATCCATCCATCTCCATCCATCCATCCATCCATCCATCCATCCATCCATCCATCCATCCATCCATCCATCCATCCATCCATCCATCCATCCATCCATCCATCCATCCATCCATCCGTCCATCCATCCATCCATCCATCCATCCATCCATCCATCCATCCATCCATCCATCCATCCATCCATCCATCCATCCATCCATCCATCCATCCATCCACTAACCAATCCGTGTATCCTGAGCAGAACGAAGCTGACCGACACCTCGACAGTCCTGTTGACATCCAAAACTGCCCTCGCAACAGGTTCATAGTCTTGGAACAGGAAGGCCAGCAGTCTCTCCTCGTGGGTTGCATTTCGAAATTCAAACTTTGCTGAACGATTATTTAAAAATAAATGTTTTTGTGGTTATAATAAATTATTAGTTATAATCATAAATTAACAATATTTTAAAATCATATTGCTTATAATATTTTTAAAGCTATTTTAGTATTTTTAGTCGTTTTTAACTTTAAATTTGAAATTAAATTTTACTGTTTTATTTATTTTTTTTTAATTTCAAATGTTCTTCTGGACTTTAGAAAAGTTTTAAGAAAATTTCTGGAAAAGAATTTCATTAAAAGAATGTTTTTCTTGGTATTTTCACGGAAAGAATTTCGGTTTCTTTCGGAAACACCTGGATTGAAATCGCACGATTGAAACAACTGGAGGAGTACGTTGTTGTTGTTGTTGTTGACAAAAAAACCCGACCATCCCCAAACATACCCCTCAGAAATCCACCCACCCAACTCCCCACACCACGTGACGTGTTCAGTCGTGGGTTCAATTTATCGTCTGCGGGAGCACATGTCCAGACACTTCTTGAGATTTCAAAGTAAATCAAGGAAACTATGCAGTGCACGGTACATTGTGTACATATGCACTTGTACATTGTGTACATGCACTTGTACATACACTTGTACATGCACTTGTACATTGTGTACATGCACATGTACATGCACTTGTACACACTGTACACTGTACACGACTGTCTCACGGATCCCTTCCACGGTTGGAGATACACCATCGGAGGGAGCTTTATGGATGCGATAAAGATGCATTATAAAAACAATAATAATAATGACAATAATGACAATAACAAATAATAATAACAATAATAATAATAATACTTACAGTATAGGTCTAATAAAGAATTATTTTGACAAAATATTGCTTAAATATGACAAAAATAAATATTTTCGACGGGTAACGTAATTTATGTCAGGAGAGATTTGGCCGGAAGAAAATGGCCGGAAGAATTGGAAATTCAAAGAGGAATGAATGAATGAACGAACGAATGAATGAATGAATGAATGAACGAATGAACGAGTGAATGTTCGGTTAAGGAGATAAGAAGGAGATAGGATTTGATATGGGGTCACAATGAGACATGGAAAATGCTATGCTATGCTTTTTTGAACGGTGATTGTGTATAAATTATGATAAAGATTGTCGAAATAAATAGAAATAAATATAAATAATAATAAATATTATTAATTGTTAGGTGATAAATATTAATAAATAATTTGTTAGGTGATAAATATTAATAAGTAGGAGGAAGGCAGTACTTTAGCAAAAGGAGTTGGCAGTTCAACTTTTAAACTCATCAATTATTCATGACCGACTGAACGAACAACAGGGTAACGATGTCCTGATGATGATGATGATGGTTATGATTATAGTGTAAAGCATAATAACAATTAATTCTTGAATAATAATATCTAATAATAATTCTAATAATTCATCGATTATTATTATTTATTTAAGCAAATAATTTCAATAAAATTGATTAAAATAATCCTTAAACTCACTGATTACTTGGAGTTTATCTTCTGGTGATGATGACGACGACGACGAGGAGGATGACGTCATCATCCTCAACTTTTCACGCGAGTCCGCTTTCGGTCTCTTGATTGGTCGCAATTTTGCGGCTTTTAAAATAAAGGTAATTTAATTAAATAAAATTAATTAAATGTTAAAAACAACTTATTTATTAATTATAATTATTTATTTTAATAAATATAATTATTAATGTATTCATTCAATTAGATTAATTATTAATTTGTTCTTCATATTTTCAGATTTATCAACAAATCGATTAATAATTTCTTTCTAAATATCCTTCCAAAAATCCATCTCGTTGAAGTGGTTTACAATAAAAACAACAATTTCTGATTAATTAATTATTAATTAATTTAATTCAACTAACGGTTAATACTTAATTAATTATTAGTTCAATAATTACTTAATAATTAGTTATTAATTAAATTAATTTAATTACTTCCTAATTAATAAATAATTTTTTCAATTTCTTCATAAATTCAGGTTTATAAACTTTTATGTCTTTTTAAAAGGAAAAATTGTTGCAAACGTAGCAAAGAACAAATTTCATTATTCACCATCATCGTCATCATCATCATCATCATCATCATCATCATCATCATCATCATCATCATCATCATCATCGTCATCGTCGTCGAGGTCTTCATCATGTCTCCATAACAAATCTTATCAGAGGATGCTGAGTTCATAATGAATGTGATGTAAACTATAAAATACATAAATTAATTATTTAAAATATTTATATTAAATTATTCTATTTTTATTTTGATAAATTTACAAGTATTGACGCTGTACAATATAAGGTCCTTTAAAGAGATTATATTTTTTGTTATTACTATTATTTTATTTATTATTATTATTACTATTATTATTATTTATTATTAATTTATTATTATTTATTTTATTAAATTTAATTTCGGTTTTATTAAATTTTTAACCATCAAAATTTGACGCGTGAAACGTCAACGTATTTAAATGAAACTTTGAAGGAAAAAAAAAATGATTTTTGTAAAAATTTTTGCAAAACTTTTTGAATGGCATTTCTTTGCATTTCATTTGCATAATTTGTTTTGTATTTCTGCGTATTTTGTTTGTATTTATTTATTTTAAGCATTAATATTTCTGTTGGTGTTTGTTTGTTTGTTTATGTATGCCACATGCTTATGCCATACATTCCCGTGCTGCTGACGAACATGGAGCTCAAATTTTTCGTTTTTTTTTTTAAATTTGAAAATAGTTTTTTCATTTTTAAAATATTATTTTCATTTCATTGATTTTTAATTCAATTTTATGAAATGGAATTAAAATTATTTTGAAGCTTTTGCGTCGAAATTCATTTGACATTCAGAGATTTTCAACTTTTGAAATTCGTATAAAAAAAATTAAAATTGCCAAACTTTACGAATGACACAAAAATAATTTTTAAAAAATTTTCTTAATAAAATATATTATTATTATTATTTAAAGGTACTATTTTATGCAAAATTTCTTCTAAAATATTCATGATCTTTGGCAAGTTCAGATGGCGCCATCTATCAGAGATTTAAATAAATCTTCATGTCACGCATCAAAGGATGTCTGAATAATGGGGCCGACAAAATTTTGAAGTCATGGTAATAAAAGTAACAAACGTTAACATTCATTTATAAATATTTATATAAAATTTAAACTAATTATTCTAATATCTTGTAATATATTATATTAAATTAAAAAAATGTTTAATTTTTGATCCACCAACAGCGGTACTAATAATAATAATAATAATATAAAATAATATTATGATAATTATTACGTGTTAATATTTATAAATTTGAATGTCCACGTGATCTAATTGTAGCAATCAAATCACGTGACGTCATCAATCAGAACAGAAATGGTTATTAATATTTATGACCTTGAAATTAATGAATCTATTTGCATATATTTCATATAATTGATAAACATGAGATGCAAGATTGAACGTGAGGTCACTGTTTATATTATTATTATTATTATTATTATTATTATTATTATTATTATTATTATTATTATTATTATTATTATTATTATTATTATTATTATTATTATTATTATAGTTGTTATTTGATAAATTATTAAACAATCAAATAATTATTAATGTTAATAGTAATAAATACTTAATGATTATTACTTGTTAACCATAAAAATACGTACAGATGCCCAAAGCTTCACCTTTTGCACTTGTCTGCTGCCAGTTGAGAAAGAGGAACAACAGGTATAGAACCACACCGGCGTTCATGGATGGATGGATGGATGGATGGATGGATGGATGGATGGATGGATGGATGGATGGATGGATGGATGGATGGATGGATGGATGGATGGATGGATGGATGGATGGATGGATGGATGGATGGATGGATGGATGGATGGATGGATGGATGGATGGATGGATGGATGGATGGATCGATGGATGGATGGATGGATGGATGGATGGATGGATGGATGGATGGATGGATGGATGGATGGATGGATGGATGGATGGATGGATGGATGGATGGATGGATGGATGGATGGATGGATGTGTTTGATATCGATCCAAGTTATTCTCCAGTGGATATCATGTTGTTGTTGTTGTTGATCATCATCATCATAGCTTGTTGCAAGCAGAGTTCAATAAAACCTTCTGGGATTCACTTCCTGTGGTAGCAATAAAATAAAAAAAAATTTATAAATATTTTTAAAATCAAATGTTTTGCTAAATTCTACGAACTTTGTTGGTATTTGGGATGCATTTCTTATCATTTCAAAAAGCGCTCCCTATAATTATTATTATTATTATTATTATTTATTGTTATTATTATTATTATTATTATTATTATTATTTATTGTTATTATTATTATTATTATTATTATTGTTGTTGTCGTTGTTATTATTATTATTATTATTACGAATGTGGCAAAAATATTGTGATGGTGGCAGATCACTCGAGAGATGGAAAAGTTCAACGATGCGTGACGAATTCATGCATCAGTGAATGGCAAAGTGAGGAACAGAACCTTGTCGAAGGAACATCATTTTACGATTATGAAGATAAATAAATAACCGAATAAATATTAAATAAATGTTAAATAAATAACAAATAAATATATAAAGTTTCCTAATCATGGAAATCATGTGCAAATTTTTGTTTTTAAATATTTTTATTGACAAAAATATTTATCAAACCACGTGCAACCAGTAAGCAATTTATGAAGCGCTGTTTTTTTATTTCCGACTGAAGGCAGTTTTAAAATCCGTCCATGAATTTGTAACAAGATTCACGCGAGCAAATTAAATTTTTAAATTTTAAAATTAATTTCATTTTTAGGAAAGATTTAAATAAGAAAATAATGAAAAGACATCCAAGGAAATATTCTGATGTTGACCCGATAAGGTCGTGTTGTTATGGACGCCAATGGTTTCATCTTTTGTCGCTAAAAAGCAATCAACGCTTAAATTTCTGGCAAAATGTTGTTTTTTCAATATGATACAAACTGATACAAATGACGATGTTTTGTATCTTCATTTGTATCAGTTAAGATACAAAACATCTTCATTTGTTTGCAAGAAAAGAAAAAATTTGTAAAAGTCGAAATTTGTGCGCCTCATAAATGACATCCTCGAGTTGTAACGAAGGCGAAGCAGTTGTTTGATTAGGTTGGGTCACGTGATCTTTCCAGTCAGGCATCGCTGACCATGCGTCACGTCACTTCCGCTGACGAAGCGTCATGGCTGCCATTCCTATCGGATCAAAAGTGTCGAGGTTGATTTCATATTATTGTTTCTAACAAAAATTATTATTAATAATTAATCTTATTAACATTTTAACAGTGATTAATAGAAGTTAATTGAAGTGGTGTCCATGAGGTCATAAGGTCATGACATCATCGTTTCAGAGAAATATTTTAATATTTGATTAAGTAATAACTTTTATTTAACTTAATAACTTTTATTTCTATTTCCATTAAATACTGTTTTATGTGGTATAATAGAAAAATAATAATATTCACGAAATATTGCTCATCATCATCATCGCGACTCGTCATGGAAATATTGCGTCCTTCATTTATGTAGCGCAGAATACGTAAAAAAAAGATGGCCGTTAATTGGTGTAATGAACTGGTTAATTGAATCACGTAATTGGTTTCATGATCAACAGAAGAAGGTTCCTTTAATGGCGACCATTCATGCGTGACGTTCCGTGTTGAGGAACGCTTCGAGCGGAATATTCAGTGAAGCGTGGAAGATTCGCCAAACATTCCAAATGCAATGGAGATGGTGCAGTCATCGTAAATAAATAAATAAATAAATAAATAAATAAATAAATAAAATAACAAATAAATAAATGAATAAATCGGTGAGTTTATAAATTACCGCCTCTGGTCACAGAAGACCTAACATTGCAATAAATCACTTCAACTTGGGTTTCGACCAGCACATGTTTTACCACGTGCTGAACCCAGGATAACTTGCATACATAGAAAGCTAACATCATCGTCATCAACATCATCGTCATCACCATCATCATCATCATCATCATCGTCATCATCATCGTCGTCGTCACCGTCATCAGCAACAGCAGCCTCATCGTCATCATCACTATCATCATCATCATCACCATCGACGCCACATCCTCGACGCTGTTATTTCATGCAAGCCTCTCGACATAAAAGTGGAACGGATGCTATCCCGAGGAGCATGACGACGATGATGATGATGATGATGATGATGACGATGATGATGATGATGTAGAATCCCCCCATCATGTGACTTGCACGTGATAAAAATCTCGGATTGTTCTTAAAAGACGGCATGTTCGGAACATCAGAACATCGTTTGGTTTAAATCATTAACGCACCAATTAACCTCCACGGCTTCCTGTGATAAATAAATTTAATAACATTTAATAAAATTTAATAAAATTTAATAAAATTTAATAAAATTTAATAAAATTTAATAAAATGTAATGAATACATGAAACTATTCTCAATGTTTTTTATGAAACATTTATTGGAACTGACAACAAACACGACTGGAATAATGAATCCAATATTCTGACATGCTTGGATGAATTTCTTTTGGGAATTATTTAATTATTTGTTATGTTATATTATTATTATTATTATTATTATTATTATTATTATTATATGACATGAATTAATAAAAATAATTAATTAATTAAAATCGATTATTTTAGTGAAAATATAATTCAAAAATACAAGGAAAATTACCATGACATTATTAGCAACATAAACATCACAACATCACAACATCACAACATGACACCTCATTGCAGTAAATTATTTCGTTGCTTCGGGATTTGAAATAGAAAAAAATTTGCTGAAATTATGAAGTTAATTATAAATGAAAATATGAAGTTAATTAAAAAGGAAGCCATCTTGGTCCGTCGAAGCAATTAATTGTTGGGCGCCAAACAAATGAGGTCCTCATTGATTAAATCCTCATTGGTTGTTGCAATGAATGGAAATTAACCGAGACTTAACCTTATTAAGGATTACATCGTGTTACAACAACAACATTGCAACAACCACATTACAACAACAACATTACAGATTACATCGTGTTACAACAAAAACAACGTTGCTTTATCCAATTTGTCGATTGGATGAAGCAAAATGAAGAGCTAATCAGTGCTTGATTTAATCACTTGGATCCAGGGGGGACTCTAAATATAGACCAAAGCAAAAGATGCCGATGACGACGACGACGACGACGATGACATCTTGAAAACGAAAGAAAAGGATGGAATGAGAATGAATGAAATTAAGAAGCAAAAGAGCTGCCTCGTGTTTTGTTCTCTTGGAAAGGACATAAAATCATTTTATTGTTCAGACTTCACAGTCCACGATGCCGAGCCTACTTCCGCCATCACGTGACATCATTATAACTTCCGGTTACAGCAACCAGCTTCTAATATCCCGTTTCTCGCTAAACGGATGATTTGAAATTGCAAAATAAAGGAGAAAATATAAAAAAATATAATAACTTGATAAATTTCAATTTTTATTTGAACGATGTTTTTTAAGATCATTTTGTTGAAAATTTGGAAATAAATTTTTATTTGAAAACAAAATTAAACTGAAAACCCTGCGAGATGGAAATTTATGAGGAAAATTATTAATTTTTATGCATTTCTCGGATCATTGCGTGCAAAATTTCAGCAGGGATTTGTTGGATTTTATGATTTTATTTTTATTTCGTAAATACAGAAAAAAAAACATTTTTAAACACATTTTTAATAATTTAATAATTAAAAAATGTAAATAAAAAAATAAAGTTTTATTTATTTTTTAATTGTTTGCAATTTAAAATAAAAATGGAATCCTTTTAATCAAAAGTTTTCCAACAATCTCTGCTTCATCATCATCATCATCATCATCAATACCTTCAACGTACAAACTGAACATTGTACAACAACAACTTTCAAGACTATCATCATCGTCGTCGTCGTCGTCAGCAACAAAACCAACAACAACATCGTCTCCATTGCATTCGACTCCAACAAATACATGTTTCCATGCGAACATAAGAAACGTGTTCAGTTTTCCAGATGATGATGATGATGACGATGATGATGACGACGATGATGATGATGATGATGATGATGACGATGACGATGACGATGATGATGATGATGACGATGACGATGACGATGATGATGAACATGAAAGTCATTACAGGTTACAAATAAAATGACATCAACTTCATCCTCGTCCTGCTCCTCTCCACCATAATTTTCATTACTAACATCATTATCACTACCACCGCCATAATAAGGATTATCGTCGTCATCATCATCATGACTGATTGCTGAAGACGTGGCGCGAATGCGGTCAATAGGGGCAGACGATTAATCGGGCTATATTTACAATTTATGTTTCGACGGATGAATGGACGGATGGATGGAAGAGCAGATGAAATGGAAGGATTGAAAGATAGGTAAATAAAGTCATCAATCAGTTCCATTTCTCACAATCACCCTAACCCTAACTTAGCTTTAACCTTAAATATAAACCATTATCCTAACTATTTCAATCCATTCTTCAGATATTCTTTCAACAAAATCAAAAAAACAGACAATCAATATCGGATATCACAAAAACAAGTGGGTTCCTCCCAAAATCAATTTTGAAGATAAATGGCAATTTGATTAAAAAAACCCTAACCCTAATCCAAGACCTTGAGCTTAACCTTAACACCATCTCAATCTCTAACAATAACACTAACCCTAACTATACTAGAATTTCAAAATTTAATTTTGCAATTTTAATAATTCAAACGTTAACCCTAATACTAACTTTAGACCTAACCTTAACCGCAATACTAACTTTAGACCTAACCCTAACCCTAACTCTGACTGATATAATTTAGTTAAGCTTCAAATATTCAATCATAGGAAAAAGCTTGATTTTTTTAACAGTATTTAAAATAAGAAATAAAATTGTATTAAAATTAAAAATAAATATTTTCAAATGAAAATTACCTTTCAAAACCTTTCCATGAATTCTCACAATTGAATTTGTTTCATCATGATCCAAGGATTATTGTTTGTATTATTTATTTTATTTTTGTAAATAAATATCCTTTTATTTTAAAATCTGATATATAATTTGTAACCAAAAAAAGACATTAACTTGAATTTGTGAGAATGACTTTTTCAGATTCCTAATCCTTCTGTAAGTCGAAAATCTTGTTTAATTCGTGATCTTCATTCGTTATTTGCATTAAATTCTTGCATTAAATTCTTGACGAATAATTTGTTGGAAATCTAATAAAATTATTTAAAATAATTATTTCCACAATTCGGTAAAACTGAAAATTATGACCACGAGGTGTTCCACGCAAGCGCCTTCCCCGCTACTCACGAGAAAGCAGACCCAGCATCTGCAAGACATGAGTCCTCCTCGTCGTCGTCATCATCCTCTTCCTTCTCCTTGTTTCTATCTTCTCGTCACTTCAATCTTCGTCATCATTACCATAACTACTGCTATTCCGATATTGAAATTCAAAGTCCGGCATTCATTAATTTATATCATCCGTATGCAAATTTATAACATCCATGTGCATATTTATTGATTTATACATCCATTCGTTTTCTTCTTCAATCTTTCATTCTTTCGTTTAGTCAAATAGCTATTCGCCATCCCAAGACTTAAGAAGGAATTTGAAATTAATTCAATTATTCAATTTAATTCGAAATTTAAATCTTTTACTTTTATTTATGTTTAATTGAATCCAAAAATTCAGAAAGGATTTTATTAGGATATAATTAGGAATTGTTATCATATTATTAGACATTATGAGGTTTTATTAGGTTTTATTAGGTATTGTTCGACGTTATTAGTTCTAATGGAGTCCAAGGCAATAACTTATGTTCAACCACGGATTAATGGCATTTCTATATACATTTATACATTTGTATATACATTTATACATTTATACATTTGCATATACATTTATATACATTTGTATATATGTTTTTTACATTTACATGTCATTTATTTCACTAAATATGTAAATAAGGATAAAAAAGATGCTTACTAATTTATAGCTGTGGTATTTTTAAAGGTAGAAATCACCATCATTATCATCATCGTCGTCGTCCTCATCATCATCCTCACCGAGTGAACCAAGCAATGAACTTGGATCTTCCTTGTGATCGTTCTTATCAATTCATGTCCAACCATGGTTTTTAAAAATAATTGCACGGGAAGCAATTTCTAAGAATGAGAAATATATTTATTAATATTTTATATTATTATTATTATTATATTATATCTATAAACATTTATTATTATTATTATTGTTATTTTTTCTTTTATTATCATTGCTGCTGTCGTTATTTTTGTATTTCTTTCAAATATATAGATAATAAATAAATAAGTTATTATTCGAGTATTCAACTTCTTCGTATGTCATTCATAATCTCATCCTGTCCGATCCTTGCAGGAACCTCGTAATTATTCACAAAGCTCATAAATATTCATCCAACTTTCATTCAACACTTATCTTTATTCATGAGGTTTTTATTTATTCATTCTTCCGCCGCCCGCGGCACCAGCAAGTGGTTGCATTCATATTATCATAATTTAACTCCCGCCTCGCATAAATAATTTTAATAAATTACTTTACACAAGCAATCTCCTGAATATTGATATTTTTTAAAGAAATGCATAAACATGTAAATGTATGGAAGTAGACGAAGAGCATTTACAATTTTAAATTATAAATATTTAAAAAAATGATTACATATTTGTACTATGATGATGATGGTGATGAAGATGACGACGAAGATGTAATGTCGCTGCTACAACGTCACTGCAGTGTGGCCATTTGCAGCCAATGAGATGCTTGCACTTTTATTCAGGTGTTCGTGATATTAGGATATCGTTTGTGTTTCTTAGAATATAAATATGGAAAAAGAAGAACAATTGTTCTTAGAATATAAATATGGAAAAAGAAGAACAATTGTTGTGATAAAAAAGACGTAAAAGAAAATTATTCGCAAGGAAGTCTCATTGATAATTCATCCAAAGATATTTGTCAACAAAAGAAATGCACTTTACAAGGACTCGAATGATGATGATGATGATGATGATGATGATGATGATGATGATGATGATGGCGACTGTGTAATGACTGCAGTGATATTCGTTCTGCAAACAAGTTAAACTAAGACTTAATAATAACCACTAAGCTATAAATTATAAATTTTAAGGAAATAATTTTAGAATTATTATTTAATGTCAGCTATGGAGATGTGAAATTGTTGATAAAATTGTTCCACAGACAATCTCAGAAAACGAAAGCGAAAACAAACGCCTGGGAATTTCCTGGAAGCGAAGGACTCTTTTGTTAGAAAATGAAGGAAATGAGAATCTATACCGCGGTGTTGCTTGGAAATTATACCGTATTTTATTGTAATTGCTTGATTTTAATATTTTGCATAATAATACAATTAATTAATATAATTATTAACCAACATTTTATTAAATAAATTCGTGGAATAGTACGAACGACAAGCAAAAAAAAGGAAGATTGAATTACGACCTCGTAACAAAGCAAAACAACAAACTAAGCGTTAAGACCTAGGGTTAAGATCTAGGGTTAGGACCTAGGGTTTAGATTGGGCGTTAGGGATACGGTTAGGGGTTAGGGTTAGGGTTAGTAGCAAGGGTAAAGATCTAGGGTTAAGGGTTAGGGTTAAGGTTTGGACGGAACTTATGGTAGCACTAAGGGTAAAGAACTAGGGTTAGGATGTAGGGTAAATTGTTGAGTTTGGATTAAGTATTTTTTCCCCATTTTTCACCATTTTTTCACCATCACCATTTTCCACCATTTTTTCACCATCACCATATTTTCGATCAATTTGATCAATCCATCAATATGGGTTACTGTTAGGGTTAGGGTTAGCGTTAAGATCAATGTTAGGGTTTATGGTCAAGGTTAGGGTTAGGGTTACTGTTAGGGTTAGTGTTAGAGCTAGGGTTAGCGTTAAGGGTTAGGGTTAGTGTTAGAGCTAGGGTTAGGGTTAGGGTAACTTTTAGGGTTAGTGTTAGAGCTAGGGTTAGCGTTAGGGGTTACTGCTAGGGTTAGTGTTAGAGCTAGGGTTAGCGTTAAGGGTTATGGTTAGGTTTAGGGTTAGTGTTAGGATTAGGTTTAGGTTTAGGGGTTTTCACAATCACCATTTTTTCACCAACACCATTTTCACCATTTTTCACCATTTTCACCATTTCCACCATTTTCACCATTTTCCACCATTTTTCACCATCACCATTTCGATCAATTTGATCAATCTATCAATATGGGTTACTGTTAGGGTCAGGGTTAGCGTTAAGATCAATGTTAGGGTTTATGGTCAGGGATAGGGTTATGGTTAATGTTACGGTCAGTGTTAGAGCTAGGGTTAGGGTTAGGGTTAGGGTTAGCGTTATGAGTTAAGATTAGGGTTAGTGTTAGAGCTAGGGTTAGTGTTAGGGTTACTGTTAAGGTAAGTGTTAGAGCTAGGGTTAGCGTTATGGGTTAGGGTTAGGGTTAGGGTTAGTGTTACGATTAGTTTTAGGGGTTTTCACAATCACCATTTTTCACCATTTTCACCATTTTTCACCATTTTCACCATTTTCACCATTTTCCACCATTTTTCACCATTTTCCACCATTTTTTCACCATCACCATTTTTCACCATTTTCACCATTTTCACCATTTTCATCATTTTTCACCATTTTTCACCATCACCATTTTTTTCGATCAATTTGATCAATCCATCAATATGGGTTACTGTTAGGGTCAGGGTTAGCGTTAAGATCAATGTTAGGGTTTATGGTCAGGGTTAGCGTTAAGATCAATGTTAGGGTTTATGGTCAGGGTTAGGGTTAGGGTTAGGGTTAATGTTACGGTTAGTGTTAGAGCTAGGGTTAGGGTTAGGGTTACTGATAGGGTTTCTGTTAGAGCTAGGGTTAGCGTTAAGGGTTAGGGTTAGTGTTAGAGTTAGGGTTTGGGTAACTGTTAGGGTTAGTGTTAGAGCTAGGGTTAGCGTTATGGGTTAGGGTTAGGGTTAGTGTTAGTGTTAGAGCTAGGGTTAGGGTTAGGGTTAGGGTTAGGGTTACTGTTAGGGTTAGTGTTAGAACTAGGGTTAGCGTTATGGGTTAGGGTTAGGGTTAGTGTTACGATTAGTTTTAGGGGTTTTCACAATCACCATTTTTCATCATTTTCACCATTTTCACCATTTTTCACCATTTTCACCATTTTTCACCATTTTCAACATTTCCACCATTTTCACCATTTTTCACCATTTTCATCATTTTTCACCATTTTTCACCATCACCATTTTTTCGATCAATTTGATCAATCCATCAATATGGGTTACTGTTAGGGTCAGGGTTAGCGTTAAGATCAATGTTAGGGTTTATGGTCAGGGTTAGGGTTAGGGTTAGGGTTAATGTTACGGTTAGTGTTAGAGCCTGGGTTAGGGTTAGGGTTAGGGTTAGTGTTAGGGTTACTGTTAAGGTAAGTGTTAGAGCTAGGGTTAGCGTTATGGGTTAGGGTTAGGGTTAGGGTTAGTGTTACGATTAGTTTTAGGGGTTTTCACAATCACCATTTTTCACCATTTTCACCATTTTTCACCATTTTCACCATTTTCACCATTTTCCACCATTTTTCACCATTTTCCACCATTTTTTCACCATCACCATTTTCCACCATTTTCACCATTTTCATAATTTTCACCATTTTCATCATTTTTCACCATTTTTTTCACCATCACCATTTTCACCATTTTTTCACCATCACCATTTTCCACCATTTTCACCATTTTACCGTTTTTACCATTTTCCACCATTTTCCACAATTTTTTCACCATCACCATTTTCATCATTTTTCACCATTTTTTTCACCATCACCATTTTCCACCATTTTTTCACCATCACCATTTTCCACCATTTTCACCATTTTCACAATTTTCACCATTTTCATCATTTTTCACCATTTTTTTCACCATCACCATTTTCCACCATTTTTTCACCATCACCATTTTCACCATTTTTTCACCATCACCATTTTCCACCGTTTTTACCATTTCCACCATTTTCACAATTTTCACCATTTTCATCATTTTCCACCATTTTTCACCATTTTTTCACCATCACCATTTTCACCATTTTTTCACCATCACCATTTTCCACCATTTTCCACCATTTTTTCACCATTTTTCATCTTCACCAAGTTGGTCTTCAACGAACATGCAAAGGACGTGGAATATTTTCAGAGTTTTCTTCGAAATTTGGACAAAAAAATTTAAAATTTATTAACGCCAAGTCTGCACTGCCATTTCCATCTTTACAATGCTTTAAATTTTAAGACTTTTTGAATTTGTTTTGTAGTAAATACCTTTTTAAATGTTTATTTTTAGGCTTAAATACCTAATAAACATTCGGCTATCATTTTTTCAGATGTTGTGATCAAAGTCTGAATGGTAATCGAGAATAAATAGAATATTATTATTATTATTTTTATTATTATTATTATTATTATTATTATTATTATTATTATTATCATTATCATTATAATTATCATTATCATTATCATTATCATTATCATTATCATTACCATTACCATTATCATTACCATTATCATTACCATTATCATTATCATTATCATTATCATTATCATTATCATTATCATTATCATTATCATTATCATTATTATTATTATTATTATTATTATTATTATTATTATTATTATTATTATTATTATTATTATTATTATTATTATTATTATAAAAGTATTATTATTATTATGTATGAATTATTCAGCAGAACGTCAGGACTGCGATTGGCACTCGAAGAAGTTTTAAACGGTGGGTGCATCCTGGGTACTGATGGATTGAAGGATGGATTGCCATGTATTTACTGGTCAGTTAGTGATGAGGATGACGATGACGATGATGATCATGGTGATGGAAATATATCATCATCGTCGTTGACATCATCGTCGTCGTCATCGTGAATATTCATTTTATTGACCTCCAGAATAGTGATGAAGTTCTTTCAATTCCTCTTTTTCGAATTTGTTTCTAAAATTCAAGCATTTTTGTGAAAACATAAGCTGGAGATTTGCAATAAGATAAGTTAGATTAAAAGGATGGATAGCTGGATAAATGAACGGACGGACGTCGGATGGACGGATGGAAGGATGGATGAATGCAAGAACAACCCGACACGACAAAAAAAACTTCCTCGAAATGTTCGAAGTTTGAGAAACAAAAAGTTGAAATTCAATTTCCATCTCAATTTGTCTGACTTTGAAAGAAAGGCGCCGCTTGGAACGCTTTGTTTTTGTTGCTGCTTATTACTTTTCACATTATTAAAAGTAATTGTTTAAGTCAAAAAAATAATTAATTTGGTGGAAATATCGAACAATGCATAACATATTAGGTTATCATATTAATAATATTTTGAAATAACAGTTAAATATTGAATTAATTATATAGGCAATATCAGTCCTCCATTCAAGACAAACAGATTTATGTAGCGCAGACTGCAAGGCAGGAATGGAAGGGTCCATTTACAGCTGAAAAGGGGTGTCAGGATTTCTTTTACTTTCTCTGGAAGAGACCATAGAATCTATGAGCCACGTGTTCATGACGTCAATGATAACGTTGTAGTGACGATGATGATAGTGATGCCGATGATGATGATGATGACGATGACGATGATGATGGTGATAATCACAAATGCGCCGAAGATGGGTTGACGGGATGATGAAGAGCTTTCACAGAACCAAACAAGAAGATCTATAAATAGATTGGTTGCTGTCAGCTGCAGAGGGGGATTTTCACCTAATCAATTGTTTACATGAATAATTAAAACGTAATCAATTATTTTATTATTTAATTTAATAATTAATCACAAAAACCATGACGATGAAGACGATGATGATATGATGACGATGACGATGATGATATGATGACGACGACGATGATGATATGATGACGATGACGATGACGATGATTTGGCGAGGGACAAATCTCAGAGCAGTTAATTTATCTTTCCAAATCGCAATTTTCCCCGCCGATATTAACATCATCCCCGTTATCATCAACGACTTATCATTATCGTCGTCATCATCATCATCATCATCGTTACCATCGCCATCACTATCATCATCGTTGTCGCCGTTGTTGTTGTTGTCATCATCATCATCCATAAAAAGTGTGAGACTCCATTTCTCCAGGAGACGACAAGGAGATGAAACGCTTTTCGGATCCAACTCATCCAAGCGCTGGAGCATGATTGGCCAACTTAATGACCTGCCACAGGTGACGACGGTGATGATGACGATGACTATGGCGATGATGATGATGTTTAAAATCAAAGTGAGGATTTATCAGCACTTTGCAATTATTATTATTAATATTATTATTATTATTATTATTAATGTTTAATTATGACTCGGTTACAATTTGGTTACTTTACCTAAATAATCGGTATTGTCATTATTAGTGTTTTTATCATCGTCATCATCATCACCACCCTCTCCAAAGAACTCAGTAACCTGATTAGTCGTGCATAATGACTGCAATCCTTCTTTCATTCCCTGCTTTTCTTCCAAAACAAAGGGAAGCTGATAAACAGCATCATTATCATCATCGGCATCATTAGCAATCGTCGTCGTCATCAACATCAAGTTCACAAGCATCATTATCATCATCGTCATTGCGAACGGCCTATCAGTTATCACGTGGCCATTATCTTTATGAAAATTAACACTAAGAATATTATAACGCGGCAAATTAGGTCAAACTACGGGCTACATCACGTGATGTTGAAATCGCATGGATGGACGGATGGATGGATGGATGGACGGACGGACGGATGGATGGATGGATGGATGGATGGACGGACGTACGGACGGACGGATGGATGGATCGCATCATCCAAGAAAGTGGTAAACAAGGGGAAGTTCCAGATACATATCCATTGACAAATTGATGACATGCTCAAGACGACGACTCGTGATTTAAGATGACGCTTAATCATCATATTCTTAGTTATCACCGTCGGTACCAGCATCGTTATCAATGCTAATTGTTATTAATAGCATCGTTATCAATACTAATTGTTATTAACAGCATCGTTATCAATACTACCTACTAATGACAAAATGGTTCCACGTGGAAAGTGGACTGAAAACAAAGTGTTTCTGCAAGGTGTTTGTGAAAAAGAGATTCAAAGAACAACAATCAGAAGTTTGGTCTTCAAGTCAGACTGCTTATCAATCGACTCGTAGAATATTAAAATCCTATCCAGGCAATCATAACAAACACAATGATAAGCAAGAAATCTCTAAAATACCCACGATAATCAACCGAGTCTCTGTAGAAGTTGCAGAGCTTTTGAGATGCTCACTCACTCACTCATCCACCCACTCATCCATCCATCCATCCACCCACCCACTCACTCTATCAGTCTCTTCCAGCTACTCACTCCAGGCCTTCATTCGCAGTGCCCACTGCATTTAGGCCCAATCATTTATCGCCTACGAAATCATACCACATCGTTACAGACGTGCAGAGAGAGAAATATTCACACGTAGGCACAAATACTAAGACAAAGAACCGCAGTGAAAACTTCTCATCCAGCTGCAGAACTTTGCAGAAGAAGCAAGCAACGCTTGGAAAGCCAAGCAACTTGGAAAGCAACAACAACAACAACAACAACATTTTTCCATCTCCGAGTTGATTTTTCACGATCGCTTCTCGAGCTTCATTTCATGCGGTGAAAGAGCGATAATCGCTCCAATTGCGTCTTTCGTCTGCATCTCGTGGGAATCGAACTCCAGCTAACAGCTCTTATTCAATCAGAGTCAGCAACAACAACAACAACAACATTGACGACGACGACGAGTTTCTGGATATCTCGGAAATAGTTGCACAGATTCTGTTTGTAGTTGACGACACAAGGTTACACAAAGCATCGTCATCATGACCTCACAAGTTCAGTTCGAAAGCTTTGACATCGTCATAGACTCAAGTCCTCCTTATGGCTTCAGACTTGTCCAGAAACTCATGGACAACAGTTTGGTAGTCAGCAAGGTGAGTCATTGGTAATCATTGTAATCAATCAAGGTGAGTCATTGTAATCAATCGATCAATCAATCAAGGTAATCATTCAATTAACCAGCCAAAAAATGTTCAACAGCCTTAATAAATTAATAAATTTTATTGGGTTTAAATTATTAAGTTGGGTTGAGGTGGATTGTATTAAGTTGGGTTGTATTAAGCCCATATTAAGTTCATTTCAGATTGGCAAATTATTCATTTTATATCGTTTTTGGAATTCAAAAATAATTTTTTTTAAAATGAATTATGGAAAGGTTTTAATAAATTTTTAAATTGCTCAAAAATAAAAACCGAAACTGGAAATAATTGATCGTCGTCGTCTTCATAAACTTTTGTGCAGTTTTGTTGAAATTAAATGCGATTTCATTCCGGAGATTGTTGAAAAATACTTGATTTGTTTAAAAAATATAAAAAAATTCATAAAAAAAATTCCAACGAAATGATTAACTTGCTGGTGAATCTAGTTCATCATTATTGACCATTTGCCATCGATTTTGCTAAAGACACGAAGTTGTAAATATTTCACGACCATATTTAATATAATAAATAAATATTTTTAAAAATTTAATAAAAACAATTTTTAACTATTTCAATAAATCGACTCGTAATTATTTAATAACTTCTTTGAACAAATTGTAGCCCTTTAAAAAATATTGACAGCTCAGACAGGGTGGCAAAGCAGGAGAGGCGGGGCTAAAGGAAGGAGATGTCCTATTGGCTGTCAACAGCAGGTCATGTGGGGGCTTCAATTGTTCGCAAGCCCTCAACCTGATTGATTCTGCCAGTCAACCATTGGTTCTGACAGTAAAGAGGTAAAACTCTTTGTGAATGTTGATCGACTGCATGAATGGATTGATTGGTTGGTTGATTGATTGATTGATCGATTGATTGATTGATATCTTCCTCCTCGTTGAACATGCTGGACATCGACAGAGCCGTGGATTGTTATCGGAGATTAGATTCACCACATTCAAGAAGATAAAAGTTAATATACGGATGTATACAAAGTCTTAGCAGTACACAGTTTATGAAGCGCCACAAAAATTCAGTGCAAGACAGGATTTGAACTCATCAGAATAAACAGTCTCGAGTTTCTTCAATCTATTCATAACAACCGATTCGACGTTGCTAATAATATTTATAAATTGTATATGTAATAAAAAATATTTTCTATAGAATATTCATAACAATTATACTATTAATCGAACGTTTATATTAAAGAATATTATTTTAAATATTCTAAGATTCGGCACCTGGTAGAATCGAGATGTATACACTCAACAATTTTAGTACTCTGAACCTAAAAGGAGTTTAAAACAACATTATTTTCCTTTGAAATCTGATAATTGCATCAAATGAACTCTGCAAGGAACGTAAGCTGCTGATGCAACAACATCGTCATCTTCATTAACACTTTTACCATCGCTTTCACCTTTGTAAAAAAAATAATTAATTAAATTGTAGATAAATAATTATAATTAATAAATAATTAAATAATAATAATTAATAATCGTAAATAAATTACATGATTCAATGACACAAATTTTCAAAAATACATTTACCTAGCCGAGTCTTTAAATAGTAAAGTATTGCGTTGCTAATGACTACGTAAACATGTTTACATGTTGCAGACGAATACTTACATACAAGTGAATATATCAATTTATAAATAAATATATAAATAAATCTCGACTTTTGGAAGAGAGTCAACAATCTATGACTGCGTGACCAGCCTGAAGCCACCACGGTTCTTTGCCAACAAACATCACGGTGATCAGCTCCGACATGCCGTGACTTTTCAACGGACATCTTTTTAAGAGTCTCACAGTCCTGTCATCAAGGGTTCAAGTCTTGCTTTGCACCCTCGTAAATTTCAGCTTATGAAACATGGATGCACTTCAATGCGAAATCTGGTGGTTGCAAAGTCTTTATTATTATTATTATTAATAGTTATTAATTATTAATATTATTTTTGTTTTGTTATTATATGTTATTGTTACTATTCTTCGTAGGAGTTACTATTATGTTCGCTTAAAATGAGATTTGTTTGGACAGTTTTGTCACTTTAAATGTCAACATGAAAATTACCGAAATTTTCTTCGACTCTGAGAAAATTGCAACTTTTTGGAGTTTTTTGTGATTTGTCAGAGCTAAACGATAAATGTGATCATCTTGCTGAAAAGCAGCATCAGAAAATAATTTGTATAACATGTTAATATTTTAAATAAATAATTAATAACATGACATTTAAATAATAATTATAACTGTTAATATTAATCTTTTGAAAAACTCAGAAAGGCAGGGACGCATCCAAAACCTGTCAACCAGCCTGTTATAATTAGACAAACAAACTTCCTTCCTAAAAAGAAACCAAACCAACCGTCCCCTGTTCCCTTCAAACCGAGCATCGAGTCTTCTCCCGAACCTCCCAAAACCTCTCTCCTGGTACCAAGCACTCCAACTCAAGAGAAACCTGTAGAGCCGACGAAGATTTTCGTAGGAAGCACGATTCAGGAACCAAAGGAGGATGAAAAGAATCAGAAAGTCGAGTTTGGACTCAAGTCGTCCATCGTTGTGGAACAGCCTAGTTTCACTGATTCTCAAAGTAAAGTGGTTTAATACAGTTGTCATGGTCTATATTTATATGATCCATTTGTACTATGCAACATTTCTATATAAAATGAGCACATTTATTCAATTATAAACACGACTCGTATTATTTAAATTCATTTTTTATTCAGAAAAGACTTACACCGACTCGGCCTTCTTCAATGACCCCGGCCACAAGTACCCCACCTTAGAAGAACAAGTGCAACTGGCAAGACAAGTCGCCATGTCCGTCCTAGCGCCGGCGAACGCCAACTCCAAGGGCCACAAGATGTTCATGAGAGCCAAAGAAAGGGCGTGGAAGTACACCACCGGCGGAGCCGACGACGTCGACGAGGCACCGGCGGAGGCGACGGACGGTCTTCAGATCATGCCGAAGAAAATCGCCTTCGTTCCAAAACTGCCCGAAGAATCGACCGGCGAGAGAATGAATGCCATGAGCAACGAAGAACTGGAATTGATGAGATTACAGGGCCGGAAGACCACTCACACGAACGTGGCTCCCCAGGTCTGCTTCAGTTTGGCAGACGATCTCAAGAACATGAAAGGAAAAGGCGGGAAGCTGTTCGCCAAGAGGCAGGCGAAAGCGGACAGTTGGACCGTGGGCGGCGGATCGGAAGAGACGGGCGAAGGAGATTTAGCGGCCGAAGAGGAAAATCAAGCGACGAAGGAAAAAGAGCAGAGAAAGGTCATGGACAAATTATCTTCGAAACACCGAATGGAAAAGTTGATGAGCGGGGAAAACGATGCGGACGCGACTCCCAGAATGGGCTACGG
Source organism: Hirudinaria manillensis (assembly GCA_034509925.1). NCBI lineage: Eukaryota > Metazoa > Annelida > Clitellata > Hirudinida > Hirudinidae > Hirudinaria > Hirudinaria manillensis. The sequence goes on from CM067533.1 coordinate 9,873,721, forward strand.
GGGTACTCAGATAAATAAGCTCGACTCCATGGTCGCAGCGAACAAGGCAGCCATGACGCCCTGGCAGGCCGCGGAAGAATACGGCAACGTAAACAAAGCTTTCGAACATCTCGGAAAGACGGACTTTCAACATAATAACGACCCCCGACCTCAACAAGAATCGCAACGACCCCAAAATGTCAGACCCAATTCATGGACACCCAAGCAGCCCAAAGCCAGCGAAGGTTTCTTTACGTATTTACTTGTAATGTGTTTCTTTTATGCATTTTTTTTTGTCTGATTTGAATTCAATTTGATTTTAAATTCTGCTACAATAAATATTACGTATTTATTATTACGCATATATTATTACGTATTTATTATAACGTATATATTACGTATATAAAGCATATTTTTTATATTGTGAATCAATTTTATGATTAACTTAAAATTCTGCATCGGAAAGTAAAACTCACGAATTCTTGAGTCGATAACCATCACATCGGTCGACGATCATCTGTTCCGCATCCTCAAAGTGATCATAGCTCCAACGCCACAGCACCGATCCGTTACCTTTCACGACTTATTTTTCAGATTTTGCAAAAGTAAGAGTCCTCCAAGCCCGTTCTCCGGGATATCGTCCGATCAAGTTTCCTGCGACTTCCGTAGAACCCCCTGCCGGGATACCGATCAGCGACGCTTGACGAAACGTATTTCGCACGATCTCGTTAAGCTGTACACATTTTTGAGGCTCTTTATTCGTTGCATTCTCGTGTAAATAGTTTTTCAGAATCGCGAGCTTTTGTTTTGGATCCTTTATTGTTTTGTTGAACGATTTTTCACTATTTAATGAAAAAAGAGATGTAATGTTTTATTTTCAATAAACATTTACGACAAGCAAACAAACAACCATCAGAGTCAAAATCACCATTTGTCTCAGTTGAAATCTCAAAGCAAGTAAAGAATGTCACAGAAATAATTAATTTGAAATAATATGAAAGAAATGAATCATGACTCATAAGAGATGAAAAAGTAAGAAAACATATCAAATTGAAAACTGCTAGATATTATTATACAGAATGGTTTTGAGATATGTTTGAGAGACTTCAGGACTATGAACTTTTATGGCTGGGATTTTCACAAATAAACAACGTAGCATTGAAATCACTAAATAAATGCCTAAAACAACGACGACTGACGGGAGAGGATTTGAATCTATTTTTGGCACGGGAGCCGATGCAGACGAAAAACAGAAGGAGAAACGAGAGATCCGAGCAAGGCATTAAAAACGGGAACCGAGATCGGGGTCGTGGCAAAATATCACCCCTAAACGACGTCCTGAAGATGTGAGCCAAAAGTATGCAAAAATCTGAACGCCGTCTAGAAAAGAAAACGAAGATGCTCGCAGCAAATTTAATGCCGACGACTTAACAAATTAATCCCTTCGACGAAGAAGCAATTTAATTAATAATTTAATTAATAAAGCAATCATCAAAATATTACGATATCAAAGTTCCACAAAAATCACTTAAAAACCGATTTCAAATCGACCGACGAGTCGGAAAAAGCAAAACGCGTCCCGAAAGATTTCCTAAGCGTCGCCGGAGATCGAACGAAACGAGAAGTCAAGGCACGACGAAGAGAAGTTCGGGGAACGAAAACGGGTCGCGACCCTTCGACCCGAAACGTCGCAGAATATTTTCTTCCTCGAAAAATAAATGACGACGATCGCAGGCAAAATATCACCAAAGGCCCACAACATGTCGAAGTCCTGAAATCTATCTAGCAATAATATCTTTAATTCTAATTATTAAATTGTAATTCCTATCGTCACTACGACGCCCGTCTTAAAACTTCGAGGGTCGCTCCCGTCCGACCCCGCCCTTCGATCCGCCCGAAGAACCGAACCCGTCGAAGGACTTGGAAGAACCGCTCCTTCTGTCGCACCCCTTGTACGCTCCGCACCACCCTCTCCCGGACGAAGACGACTGCATTGCAGGTCGATTTCTGGAATAAAAGAAGAATTCGTTGTACGAACTCGTACCCGGATTAATCTCGACGAGTTCCTGAGGCGTCTGCCACAGACTCGACTCACCTGTGCTGCAGGATGAAACTGCTTCCAGGGAATCGCAACTGGTCGCTCTTCCTTTCTTCCACATTGAGGCGATGGCCGTTATCCAAATGGTACGGCTGGAAAGGTTCATAGTTTATCATTAATATTACTAATTCATTAAAATTAAAGTTCTTTATTACTAATTCATTAAAATCATACTATTGTAACACATATAGCCTTTGAAGAGACTCATCATCATCATCATCATCATCATCATTACCATCATATCGACATCAAGATTCAAACTCCAAAAGAGTTTGGTAATTATCAATCAATCAATCTCCAACCCTTGCTTCAAGTATTTTCTTGGCAGTTTCCACATTATCCAAGCTCATAAATCCAAAGTTCTGCAAAAGAACATTTTTGGTTTTAATTGTCTTAAAAGATTCCAATCCTCAAAATAATGAAAATAATTCATCAACATTCAAACCATTTAACCACCACTCACAGGCACGTCCCTGTTCGAGGAAACTTTCCGAACGATTCGAACTTCGAGCACTTCCCCGAATCCTAGAAGAAAAGACTCTTCTCAGAGGACCGATAAATTATATTAAATTATATTAAATTATTTTAAAATTCAAACGGAAAAGAATGAAGGTCGCCATGGAAATAAAATTTCAAAAACCGACTGCCGAAGATCTTCTTCAGAGTCGGGATCGACACGTCGTTCGGTAGGTTTCCGACGAACAGTTGCACCGAGTCGCGACGTCTCGAAACTTCCGCATTCCGAGAGTTCCTCGCGTCGATTTTTTCTTCGCGAATCGATTCTCGTCGAACTTCCGAGATTCTGAACGAACGAATCGAATTCAACTCCGAACTCCCGTCGATCTTAAAAACGAAATTCACCTGCGATCGTCCGACTTCTTCGTCGAAGACTCCGAGGGGAGACTCGGTCCGCCGTCGCCGCTCTCGTCTCGGTTCGAGGATCGGCCGTCGTCCGAGCGGCCGCAAAAAATCGCGGACCTCGACTTCTCGCTCGACGTGACGGACGCCCGCGACGGGAGGGTTTCCCCCCCGGAAAACGAGGGAGGGGTCTCGGGTCCCGGACCTTCGAAGCGCGAGACCGGAACTTCAAACGTTTGGCAAAACGATGACGACCGGATCCGCAAATTCGTAAAAAAAAATTCGAACCATTTTTGCATCCTTTCGAGTCGATGCAACTTCCGTCGACCTTCGAGTCCTCGCTTTGGTCGTTCGCAACCAGGTAACGAACGACGTTCAGGGATTCTCGTCTGTGGCCATTCGAACACTCATTCCTATCCCCTGCATCCATCCTCCTCCTTCCGTCCGATCGGTCCTCGGCTCGAATGCCCTCCTCGCACTCCGAAGGACCTCTACTTTGGACGGGCAGGGTCGCCTGACCGTCTATCATATTTGCCATCGAAGGTGAATTCGGTGGAGCATCAAAAACGTTTTGATTGGATGAACACTGGTGTTCCTGAGACCTTTGATTGCACAAAACCCTTATTTTTAAATTTATCATCAGAATGACTATGACCATTAAATCTATCTTTATCATCATAATTATCATCATAATTATATTACTATTATTATCATCATCATCATCATGAACGGAAACATCTTCATCCGAAGCTGTCAACTACAACTATAAGAATCCATGCAAACTCACTTGGAAATGTTAGATGAATAATAACTTTCAGGAGAATCTGCAAATATTTTAAAGATATTAATTTAAAAATACATTTTAATGTTAATTATTATTATTCTGCCATCGGTAATAACCGCCTACAAATCATCATCGCAAACGCCTCGTCAAAACCGAAAATCAAAAAACCTGCGGTCGGAGTGCAAAGCGCAGTCCCCGTGAAGTCGCGTCCGTCGACGAAGACCTCGTCTTGGTACCTGTCGTCGCGGTAACAACAACGTCGTCGTCAAAGATCCGAGTTTAGAACGTCGAAATGTTTTAAACGACGGACGTCGTCGTAGCAACGACCACCTGAAGATGTCGTTGTGGACGTAGTATTTCTTCGGCGACTGAGGCGCCAGCACGAAAGTCTGCACGAACCTCCTCATTGGTCGCCCGTCGTTCGACAGTTCGCCTGACACCTGGTGACGCCGCAAAGTTTCGTTGAAGGAAAGATCGACTATGCGACGAGATGATGCGACTCGATAAAGTGGACGAAAAACGAAAATAAACGGAAATTCACCTGCACGACGACCGCGTCGTCGACGGTTCCGAGACTGTCGACTTGTCCGATCCTGGCGTGACAGTCTCGGAAGTTGAGGGAGAGGATCTTCTTGTGAATGTTCTGAAGGTTGATGAACGGTTTCAAGAATTGAAACTGATTTTTATAAAATACAACTATGAAATATTTTCATTATCAACAACACAAAGTCAATACTTGAGGTTTTTAAAAGTTAAAAATGGACAATTGAATCATAAGGCAATGTCCTTACTATCTGCCCATGTACTGATCCATTAACAGGTCCTCCATGGATGAAACTGGAATCATGACTGTAAAACCTGGTTAATTTGTATGAAAACTTCACTTCAAACAAAAAATTAACTCTACCCATAAATTCAACATTTATCAAATTTGGAAATGGAGCGATAAATGAAGCAAATATTCACCTATGCATAAAGTCTGGTGCCTCGTGAAGCATTGTGTAATATTGCCTCACAAACTCCTGGCCAACGCACTGAGGGCTTGGAGAAATCATTTCAGAAACAAAACCTGCAGCAGGTAAGCTAATTTCAATAATGTCATCCATGGATGCTAGCATAAGCGTCTTCTGTAATCCCCAGTGCCATAAATAATTTATTTCAAACGACATGAGATATAACCATTCATATATTTGTCTTTAAATACAGTTATTAGATTCAAGAACATGAAGTTTTCAAAGCCTGTGCACATGAATGAGAGTCGCTAGAATTTTAACACTAACTTACCAAATTTCTAGTGCAAGCAAAATCAAAGATTGTGCACAAAAGAAACTTGAACTTTATGAACAAACGCAGAAGCAACAGAAACTGAAGCAACAAAATAAGCCGCTTCGATTTCACAAACGTTAGTAGGTAATCTCACTCGAAGCGCCGTTTTAAACTTTTTCTTCAAAATTTTCAGAATATTAAATTTATGAATTAATTTTTTACTGCTTTTTGGTTTGATGTTTTATTAAATTCTTGCAAAGCTTCACAGTTTACTAGGTCAAAACCGGCTAAATTTCCGTAAGTAATAGTTTGTTACAGGTAAAGGCTAATTATGTCACAAATAATAAAATTATTCTGACATTAAAAGAGAACACTAAAATAAAATTATGATGTTTATGAATGAAACGAAAACAAATGCATTTCAATGCTTTATTTGGGTCCTGCGTGTTTTCGCTTATTGGCCTTGAATTCGAGTTTAGGCTTGCGTATTTGGATGATTTACGTATGATTAAGCACTTAATTTTATAGTTACGATCAATGTTTATTAAAATGTCATTGTCGACCTCTAATCTGAGGAGTCAGGTGTTAAATATGTACCGTAAGACACTTCGATTCTCAAAGACATGGCAGGCAAAAGACCCCAATAATACAGAGGAAGAAAGGAAGTATATTTTGGACGAAGCCAGAACTCTTTTTCGACGTAATAAAAATGTACGACACCATTGTAGTGGCATTAATGTGGCTATGGAGAATTATTTTAAAACCAGACAATTAACATCTACATTGTCATTATAAGGAGTTGTATTAAATTAGTACTAATTTTCTATGGTTGATCAACATGACTGACTATTTCTCTTGAAGGTGAAGTCACCAGATGAAATAGTACAGCACTTGTTGGAAGCTGAAGCAAGAATTGGCATAGGTAGGTGAAAATCTTGCAATCACTAGATAAATGTTTATTTATAAATTATTTATAAAAGTAGTGCTGTAAGCTGTGCTTTGCATTACTTGTTAACTCGTGTGAACTTCGAAGATTAATATGAATGTTTCCTTTTGTAAACACAGCTGAACACTACAGGACACCCTACCCTAGGCCAGTTAGTAATTTAATTTCATTTAAAAATATTTTTAAGATTGATGACAAATATGACAAGTTTTTTTAATGCAATTTCTAAATATTTCTAAATCTAAATAACAAACATGTGCTCACTTGTTATTTATGAATTTTGTTTGGATTAAATTAATAAATGTTTTTATATTCTCGACAGGTGAATCTCCCTCAGACGACACTGTTGTCGGTCGCAAAAAAGAAAAAATCTCATTCACAGAAAGAGATCCAAAGATTATACAAACCTGTCTACTTGAAATCTTATGAAAATAAGTGATCCAATTAAGTCTTTAGAATCTTCTGGTGATTGCCAAATTGTCATTAATTGTACTTTCTTGCAAATGTCTTTTCCCTTGCAAACAAAACTGAATGTGTTTCTAGATTTTCGATTCCATGGTTTGGAAGTTTGAAGACGTTTTGAAATATTCATAACTTTTGTAACTTCTTTCAGGACTTTTAAAAGTTCACAAACGATCGAGGCTTCCAATTTAAGATTTTGTGCTTTTAATTAACTTTAAAGATCAAAGCGATCGGATTCTTGGCTGGCAATTCACGAGAGGTTGCAGACCGTAAAGTTTATGAAATTAATTTTCATTGTATTCGTATTGAATGAAGGAAAAGTATCCTCGAAGCTTGCATAAGCCTGGTGGTCGGGTGTCGGGAAATCTGTGGAATTGGAAAGAATTTAGGGTTTATTAAATTCCAGACTCTAGCGACATCTGTGGAGTCCTTAACAATCCTTCCTCGGAACTATTTTGCACCGATTAAATTTTGAAGACTTAATTTCTTGTAATTTTCTAGTGGTAGACTGTAGTAGCTATCCGCGTTTGAGAAATATCATCTTTATTACTATTATGTTCTTTTATGCCCCAGAGAATACTATTCGGATGTAGGTGGCCAATTAGGGGATAGCTCTTCGTCGCTTCCAGCATTTCCGTCGTCATGGCGACGCGGCAGGCAGTGCAGCAGATGGGAATGGCCGGTGGACGGAGAAGGCGCCGGGCATCAACCACGGCACGGCAATGAATACTTCCGGTAATTCGTCTCATTCCTTATGCAGGAGTTTGTTGTGAATTATTAAAGAGGAGTCGTCCTCGAGAAAAAGGATTGTCAATCCGGTCGTCGCTTCGCCGGTTCTTTATTAATATCGGCCGTGTTCTTTCCACGGACCGCACCCCGGTCTGTGGCTTCCATTGGCTCTTTTAAAAAACATTTTCCCTTACTATGATATGAATTATCAGTTTTTTTTTTTTGCTTTTTTCTGAAGGCGTTTTTTCAAATCCTTTTTGGACGAGAGGGTGAAATAAAGAGTGGATTGTTAAATGAATGAATGAAGGAGACGGAAAGCGAATGTTTATTGAATAAAGTGAATTAGAAAGACAGCCTAGGAGGATATAAATTATAACAGCGCATTGAATATTTCAGTGAGATTTTAACACTTTCCACTTGGACATAAAACTCTTTCCTAGTTACTTTCTGTTCCTCCGGATAGATGGCTGGATGTACATGTAGTCTCTGCAAAGATCGATCTGTTTCTGAATGGATGAATTAATTCATTACATTCTCTATTTAATAGTTAAGAATGCTGCATTTTTGATGAATTCATGATTGGTTTCACATTTTATAGCACCTTTGAACGTACTTAATGCGGACGTCGTGAACTAATCATACTGCAATGCACATAGATACAAATAAACATAGATATTATAAATATAGATATTAATGTCCCGTAGATGAATAATTGACAAGATATTCCATCAATACAAAAATAAACTTTTAGCCACAAGAAACAAATAGTCTCTCTTTTTTTTCGCTCTGTTCATTCCGGGGACCAGCCGCTATGCTGGAAATTGCCGAGGTATTTGTGGGATTAGCAAGCAATTTGTAGTTAATGATAATAAGAGCACCATTAATATTATTAATATAATTACTATTTTTATATTTTAATAATTTAGTAATAGCAATTTTTATAACTAATATTGTATTATTAATATAATTACTATTTTTATATTTTAATAATTTAGTAATAGCAATTTTTATAACTAATATTGTATTATTAATATAATTACTATTGTTATATTTCCGAGGGCGTTTCAGTGGACGAAAGCGGAATTGTTGAATTTGTTTCCACCTCCGTGAACTTTGAGGTGATTCAACCTGGATTGAATTCTCACTTGAAATGTTTAAAAAGGGATTTGCTTGTATTCAAGGACAATGCGCAAAATTAAAGCGAAGAAATTAAACTTGCAAACAAACAAACAAACATTTAAGCAAACTATCCAATAATACTATACAGTTTATGAAGTTAAACTATCCAGTTTATGGAATTAAACTATCCAGTTTGCCTTTACCAGCAGGTCAAAACAATGACGAAAGTGTTGGCATTCATAATTCATGCTCGTAATTTTCGATGTTTTTCCAAATTTCCAATGAAATTAAAAGTAATGACACATGATGATTGACCCATCATTGAAATATCATAATTATTTTAGTGCACTCATCATCTTGATGCACGAATGAATGGATAGATTGATGGATTGGTGGATGGATGAATGAATGGATTGATGGACGGAGTGCCCGCGAGGATGATGAGGAAGGACAGATGTATGATGGATGACCGTGCGGTGCTCAAGGAAAGTGGCGACTTATGAATACATTGATGTTCTACTGCAATATGAATGATCACAACTTTCCACTCCATAAGGCTCCTCGTCTTCGTCTTCCTCCTCTTCATTCTCCTCTCTCTTCTAATAGCATCTCTCCACTCATTTTTCAAATCTTTTACTTTAAATCAATTGCCGATCATCTTGTTTCAGGATGCTTCCACGTTGTCATGGAGACGGAAAATGGAGAAATTTTTGGGATCGATATTGGCCCGTGCGAAACCACCATGTCATACAACAATCATATTCTTTCATTCATAATAAAGATATTTATTATTATTATTATTATTATTATTGACTTTAAAATTAAATAATTTCCTAAAAGAATCGATGTAAATGTTTCGCTCAATCTTGGCTGACAAATGTTTTCAATTTTCTTAACCTGAAGAAAAAAAATTTGACCAAAGATCCTGGCAATCAATAACATGTGGAAAGTTTTTGTGCGAGGAAAATATTTATTTCAGGGATTCGTTTCTTTTATATTATTTTCAGGAATATTTATTTCTTTTATATTATTTTCAGGAATATTTATTTATTTCAGGGATGGACACCTCCTTGTAAGGAGTTAATTGATTTCAATTTGCTGACTAATGGATTGATGGATGGAAGTATGAATGGACGGATTCATTGATGGATGAATGGATTCATTGGCATACCCAGAGGAGATTTTGGAGGTTCGAACACCCCAGAACAATAAATAATTAAAAATTAATTATGAAAAAGTAATTGATAAGCGTAGTTTATTAACCGGTTTTAATGTTTAATTATTACAAATTTATTGGACATTTATTTCTTGCCAATTGCCGCAAAAGACGTTTCTCTGGCTGCTTCTCTGACCCGAGGTCGAGACTATGGGCAACCTTATCAATACCCCCCCGAAAAGGATTTCTGGGTATGTCCCAGGATGGACCGAAGGTTAACGGAAGAGGTGGATGTAAAAAAAAGTAAATTATCGAGTCTCGCAAAAGAGAATAAAAAAGCATGAAGATATAAAGTTAATGATTGCGCGTGACAAATGGTTTTAATTTAAAAGAATTTATAAAAAAAAAAAACAATTAATTGCACGAAACATGTTTTTGTGAAAGAAAAGCCACTCATGGCAGTATTAGTGAATCCTAATTATAATAATTAAGTATAATTATAGCATTCAGCTTAAATGACTGAATAAAAATAAATGAATGAATAAAAATAAATGAATGAATGAAGATAAATGAATGAATGAAGATAAATGAATGAATGTATTCAATGTAGGTATTCATCCTGGTCATTACAGACATCATCATCATCATCAGCATCGTGTCTATTTCGTCTCTCATTACATTACCCTTGTTTTCGAAACGGCCTTCATTCGTTAGCATAAATTATTTAAATGAGGCCATATCTCCAGTTCGTCTTGTCCGTAATTGATAATTGAATATTCATGAGCTGGTCATCAATATTAAATGAGAGCGTCCGGTCCGCGCGCGTTTTTCATTTGCAGGGTTTTACGTCTGTACGCGCAGAGTTTTACTCTGTTTTGTTTTTAAATTATCCACTTTCGATTTCTAAAAATAGTCCTGGGTTTATCCGGTTTTATTCACTTTGGACATTCAAATTTTCTGGTCGAATTCTTATTTTATTTTGAACGAACGAAAGGTTGAGAATGAATGATTGATTAACGTTTTCCAAAGCAACATTTGTGTTTTTAAAAGAGTTATTCACGTTAATGGGCAGATATTTAATCAAAATGTGTAATAATTAATAATAATTAATGATATAATATGCAATTCTCATCATGTGCAAACATGTTAGACGAGCGGGGGAAAGAAGGAAAATGAGCAAAAGAGAGACAATGAAGCATCGCGAGTGGAAGTAATAAAAAGTTGAGCTTGTGAAGTTGTGGCTTGCAGTGCAAATGTTATGGGGGCAGACACCCTGGCGTACTGACTGGATGTCTCGAGCAGGGGAGGCACGGATAGATGGATGGATTGATGACAGAAAAGAGAGATAGATGGATGGATGGACGGACGGACGGACGGACGGATGGGGGGATGGAAAGATGGTAACAAAAGGAAAGAGAGAGGTCTACGGACTCACGTGACTGCTCATCAATAATGTAAAGAGCTTGTGGGGAGGTTTAAAACGCAAAAGGTACATGTTTGAATATTTAGAATCTCCTCTTATTCACACCCTCTGAATAAATTATAAAGAGGAAGCATAACAGCAATAATACATTTCTTTTGACGAAAGAAAAATTTTGATCACTCATATTTAATGCCATTAATTAAATAATTGTATTTATTTCGGACTATTCAACAATTCAGTTCGTTGAGAATTTAATTTAATTTTTAAATTAATGTCGAAAATGTTTCTTCAAGAATTACAAAAAATAATTAATTGATTTTGCAATAATTCTAAACGTAATTGCTTTAACATTTGTCCGATAAAACACGATATAATATAAATTATTAAATAATTACTGTTTATTTGCCAATAATGAATTATTTAATATCAACTCGGCATTCATTTTGTCACCTGGATTTGAAAAAAAAACAGGTGAATGCACTTAAGAATGCAATTTCATATTCTACGGAAACATGGGGCGCATAATTAATGAAGATACTTTTGGAATACAATTAAACATTAATAATAACTAAATAATTTAATTAAATTAAATATTATTAATAACTAAATAATAAAATAAAATAAAATATTAATAATAACTAAATAATTAAATAAAATTAAATAAAATATTAATAATAACAACATTAAATTCAATAGCAATCGCCACAACTGCTCTCCGCGTCTCCGCTCGTTGGCGTCCGTTGGCAGCACGTCAAATTTGACGTTTCCAATGACGGGTCACGAAATTTAAATGTCAATGAATGACCTTCAGTCAACCGTCAATGAACCTCTTTCACCCTGAGGGCCATAACGGGGTAAGGGAGGTTGGGTTGGGTTGGGGTAGTTTAGAGTGGGTAGCGGATGGGGGCATAGGTTTGTTTAAAAAGAGCGAGTTAATGAAATATTAATCCAGCCCTAAGACAATGTTTTGAAGCGATGGACGTATTCAATTATTCATTCGCATTTGTTACTTTCTCTCTTCTTTCCCTTTCTCTCTCGTTAAGAAATTGAATGCACGTTCTTGTTATTGTTATTATTATTATTATTATTATTATTATTATTATTATTATTATTATTATTATTATTATTATTATTATTATTATTATTATTATTATTATTATTATTATTATTATTATTATTATTATTATTATTATTATTATTATTATTATTATTATTATTATATTATTATTATTATTATTATTATTATTATTATTTTTATTATTATTATTATTATTATTATTATTATTATTATTATTATTATTATTATTATTATTATTATTATTATTATTATTATTATGTTTAATTATTTCTATTTATGATATTATTTACAATTAATATTTGTTATCTTTAATAGTACGCATGCGTTCATGTATAAAGCACGTAATTAAATTAATAAATATTTTTATTATTTTAATTATTTTTAATTATTATTCAATCGAAAGATAATCTGTTGAGAGTTTGCAATAATTAATAAGAGTTTAAATTAATAAAAACTGCAAAAATATAAGAGTATGATCTTTAACTTATTTAAAACTTCAGATTTTTGACCAATCACGTCACGAGATGCTGACGAATAAAGCATTTAAAAATATTAATCGTTTTTAAATACAATTAATTTATAAATATAAAATAATAAATGTATAAAATTGTGAATTTCAGTCGTACAAATTAGCGACAAATTGAACAATTTCTTTGGGCGTTCATTAAAAATTCTGCCGTCCGTGAAAACATTTTATCGAAGAATTTCGAAGAATTTCTTTCGATTGCAACATTTAAGTTTTCTCGGACCATTTTATTTCGGCAATTTGAAGGAAAAGATAATTAATCGAAATGAGAAATTAATAAAATATGGAGTCGGGAATGTTCGAAAATCCTGCTTAAATGTTCAAGTGCATAAAGGTAGCAAGTATGCCTAATGTGCCTATCAATATTTACGAATTCTGGGATTGTTATAAAATCAAAACAGATTGCTTGTTCACTCGACAACAATCCATTCGTCCATCCACTCTTCTTCTCTCCATCCTTCTCCACCCACTCCATCATTCGGCCACCCACCCACCCATCCACCCATTCGCGTGGTAGCATAAATAATGGGGCCCGTGAATTATTAACAAGTGTTTAATGAGTGACTTTTTTCCTTTACAAGAACAATTCGCTCTGGCTTCGAGTCATTCATTTCGGGACAGGAAAGTCAGATTTAAAATTATTTATAAATAATATAATATAACCTTTCTTTTAGCACAATAATAACCATTTCAAATCACATGCTTTCTTTTAAAGCATTAACCACCGAGTAATGTAAATATTAATTTAGTAATAATAACAACAATTAAATTATTTTCTGAAAATTGAGCTCTAATACTGGCTAAAGACAAAGAATTCAGTCGATGTCAGCATGCAATAAGTTAAGCCTTAACTATTAGTAAAACATTATTTCCTATTAGCAACGGCAACAGTTAAGGGGCTTTCCCATCCATTCATTTATCCTTTCATCCATCCATCCATCCACAAGATATTTTCAATAAGAACTTCTTTTTATATTTCAACCGAGAGGATATATTTAATATATTTTAATAGTTTAATATTATTTCAACAAAATATGATTTCTTAGCAGTCCATTTGCATAACCATTTGCATATTCATTTGCATATTCATTTGCATATTTTTCATTTATCCTCATTTTTTCCTTCATTGTTATCATCAATTCATTAGGCTTATTTTTCAGGCTATGTTTCAGCCAATCAAGTTCTAAGATTTTTGTCACGTGATAGATCGGATGCGGCACGACCTCCAGCGAACAACAGAAAAACCAAAACGAATTTGTTTTTGTAATATTTTTAATTAAAAAAATATCAACTTATTGAAGTAATTCTCCTCAAATAATAAATTATTATTAGTATTATTATTATTATTATTATTAATTACATAACATTGAAATATCATTTAGAAAATATTACAAAAGAAATGATATGCACTCATAAAATGAGCAGCTGAGCCATTAATATGAATCATGTGTATGTTTGCAAACTCGAGCCTCGTTATATATTTTATCCTCTGTAATTTGAACTCTCATGAATTATTAACGACCCAGCATTACATATTCATAAGCAACTTCCTCCCGCCATCAATAAAAGTTTTTACCTTTTATTAGGTTCAAAATTATTTTTTTAAATATTCCAACGGAATTGGTCTCATTTCGCTTCTTTCCATGAATTTGTCGACCTATAAAATTTTAAGAAAAACATTCACATTTTAATTTATTTTCATTTTAATTCGTTGAAAATAAAATAATCCAATTAGAAATTATTACGTCGACCGTGAATAATATTTGATATATTGCGGCTGTGACAAATAACTAATCACGAGCTAATTAACTATTCACGAGCTAATTAACTATTCATGAGCTAATTAATAATTCATGAGACCATTAGTTATTAACGACCGAGTTAATTATTGATGGACGCACATTTAATTATTCATTGCGGACGTCGGAGCAGCCGCTAATGTCGTAGCAGCTGCTTTCGTTAATGGTGAGATTTGCTGATGTATCCATGGTGACGGATTGATGCCGACGTATCCATGGTGACGGATTGACGCCTATATTCAAATTTTAACAAAACATTGATATGACCATCAATAATACTGATATTATTAAGAAATTTAATTTTTGGAGTCCGATAATATAGGAAAATGAATAAGCATTGCATCATTTCATGTGTAAATTGATTACTTTAAATGATTACATCAAAGTAAATTGTAAAAGTTAACTAATATATTCATAATATATTCATAATATCATACGACCTTACAGTTAAAGGGATTGAAGTTGTTGTTCGATGAACAACTGCAAAGAAATGCCACCAATGTAACCATTGTTGGAGACGTTGCATGAATACATGCGCCCAAACGATTCCGCGGTAAGAAATAGTTCCTCGGTTTCCACAGTAACGGTGGCAACGGTAATGGTGTCGGAGGCAGGGCTTTTGGAGAGATATAGATAGGTCTCTTTGAATATTTAATGAGCTCCGTGCGCGCCTGCGACCGACGAAGCAGGTTCCCTTTCATATTAGTGTCGAGGATTATATTTCCACGTGTGATTGATCGTCCGTTTGATGCTCTCGGCGACTTCGGACTGCAGGCGCGACACGCGTATGTGATGATGACGATTACGATTATGATGATGATGATGACGATTATGATGATGATGATGACGATGATGATGATGATCATATCCACAGACCGTAATGTAAGGCTTTAATTACATTTTCTACGTCTTCCTTCTGCCTCTGAAAAAGCTACGCCGTTGCCATCGGCAACCAGGAGAGCATCCGTCCTTGGTGTTGATTGATTGGGGCGTCAAAAACAACGGAGGTGTGGTTCTGACGCCAGCACCGATGATCGAATGAAGTGAAAAATTGATCAACAGGTCCTGGGTTCGAGCCCCGGGTCTTGCCTTGGACAAATTCCACCTTCTCATTGGTCGGTCCACTCTTCCAATTAGAAAGTTGCGCACCCATTTAACGTAATATTTTTTTAAATGAAAAAATTCCCAGTGCAAAATATTTAAAAGATGCCACGGGATGACAAGGGTTCGAGAATTATTGCTAAATGTATTTGACTCCAAATTGTTAATTTGATATTTGAGAGTGCATGATGACATTTCTAACAACTTATGATGACCCTAAAAACTAAAGCTTCAAAAATTGTAATCGAATGTAGTTTTCGTAAGTTAGTTAGTTAACTAATAATTGTATAATAATTAATAATAATAATAATAATAATAATAATAATAATAATAATAATATAATTATTACATGAAATGCCTATTGTGAGGTGACAGGTCATCGAGTGCCATGTCAAACGTCAAACCATTTCATAAAGGGATTTTGGCAACTTTAAACTTTCATTCGATCGTAGGTAAACCTTACACATACAAAACATATACAAAACAATGCAACGCAATACAAAAGGAGACAAAAAGCTATCGGATGGACTGAAGAGGAGAAAATAAAGCTCTTTCGAGGGCACTTCTCAGGACGGTCTGGCAGAACCAGGGAGGTTGGAAGAGGATGGGTTTGGAATCATCCATCTTGTACGTGGAAAGTGAAACTATTAAGAATTCATCCCGCGCTGTTCAAGATCTTTGGAACAGCGGCCATTTGTTATCCGTTTTGACGTTCACCACACAAGCTCGGAAAATTGAAGCATTTCAGCTGTTGTGGAGCATTTCTTCTTTCTGTCACGTTCGTGTCTTCCCTTGTCATTGTACTTGCATTCTGCGCTCTATTGAGCTGAAGAGACACGGAGACAGGGCTACAACAATGGCCTTTGGCGACGATCTCCATTCATTGGAGATGTTCTTTCTTCAGTGGAAAATAAATTTAATATTTTAAACAATATTTTACAGTCATTCGATGGTGGTTATGATATTTCAAGCGTTCTAGTCGATATCGGTAATGACGTTTTAATAAACCACACGTGCACACGTACACGCGCACGCACACGCACACGCACACGGAGAAGAAAAATGTTGGGACGTCAATTATGGAAATTCCTGACATCTCCGTAAAATTTTCCTCCGTGAAAAGTTCGTTGTGGCAATTAGGAAGGAAGGGGAGGCAATAGAAACTGTCATCTTTTGAAATGTTCCCCCTTTAAAAGCCAACCTCGTTTTATTTCACCAATTACCAACGACTTTTAGTCACTTTTGCTGCTTATTCGAGAGGATCTTGCTTCAAGAACAGCAAGAGAAAGGTTGAGGTTCAAGGGTTGAAGCTCAAAGGTTGAAGTTCAAAAGTTGAGGGTCAAAGGTTGAAGCTCAAAGGTTGAAGTTTAAAAGTTGAAAATCAACTGTTAAAGGATTTTGAAGTCCCGTTGTGGTCCTTAAAAAGAACGATTTTGAAAAGAGTTTTTGATGAACTTGAAACTTTTTTATTTTAACTCGGTTCAATGAATGCTTCAAATGACTGATGGCCTTTCCATTATTGTGTCTCACATTGTTCCACTCAAATTGCCTACGAATTACACGGGGACGGTGCATAATTTAAATATAATTATAGCTTTAATTATAATTTCAGAATGCATTTAAATTTGAGGTAAAATAGCAGAATTTGTAAATATTAAAATTTTTATTTTCTCCCGATGAATTTTATTTGGAACATCTCGTGTCCATTCCTTCATTAAGGTCTCGACAGGACCTAGTACGAGACGAGCCATAAAGCTGACCTGGGATCTCCAGAAAAGAATTCCAACCATTCGGTTTTTGTTTGTTTTTCTCTTTTATCGCCCGCCAATCGCCCGCCTAGGGGCATTTCAGTTCTCTCCGTCACATTATCAATCATCTTTGGACCAATGAATAACTAACGACTCTCTGACGCATCTGAGAACAAAGCCAGTGACGTGGAGACAAATGAACTCTGGACGATAATTCGTTGCGCAAAAAGGTCGAAATTAATTGCTTTCCCAAGCCTGTACTTTTTAGCAGACCGAGGGACAAAACCGATGTTGATTTTTCTAGGCGCCATCTTACCTGCTTTTTTTTTCTGGTTCATCACTCTTTCCGAGCTTCGCTTTGGCGGATTTTGGCTCAATAGTGGATTTAAGTGTTTAAGTTATCGCTTAAGTTATTTCGATGGATTAAATTTCATGGTGATTTCTCAGTGAATTTTCAGCCGAGGAACTTATTCGTTGTTGTAGAATCAAGTCGAAGAACACAACACACACTCTCCTCCTTTAAATTTTTCACTCATTCCTTAACTTGAAACTTCGACTCGAAGGATCCAACAAGCGGAAGATATGAGCTCAGCGGAAGTGACATTCTCTTCACGCATGCGCACCCTCTCGTCCAGGTCTTGTTTGGAGCGATTTCAATGCCTCTCCCTGCAATAAAAGCTCTTGACAACTGAACAATTGCTGTGACAAGGGAGAATAATCGTAATAAACTACCACCAACAACTCATTAAATATTCAACAGGTCCGCGCAAAAGATCTTCTGACAGGGGGCGTTACTCTCAATATTCCACCCGGCCAGACCGACAACCCCTCTTGCCAGAAGTTAACCCCCCCTCCAGCTTACACTTGGGAGGGTCGAGGTTATGACGGAAGTTCAAGGTCAAGTTGAGTGCTAAAAATATTTTTTAAATAGGAATCAATTGTTTTACGGCTAATTTATTGAAATATTTTAAAAGTTGAAAATGATTCCCTAGTCGTGCAACTCTGTCATTTAGTATCTCTCCATCTTTTTTGCTTTTCTCAAAGCTCACTCGAGCGTGACCGATCGACAGAGGAACGAATAAAAGAGTGGAGACGAAGAATCTGATTCGCAGTGACGGTCGTAAGTTCATTGCTGGTTGGAGCAATATCATGCATAATATTTAGCAGTCGCTTCTCCAGAGGAAAAATAAAATTCGTTTACAAATTCATTTTTAAAACACTTCCGCCAAGAAGCTCCGTGCGTGGACGCGTTGAGCCGGTGCCGTGCGTGGACGCGTTGAGCCGGTGCCGTGCGCGAGAAGATCCACTCCGTGAAGCCGACTATAAAATAAACTCCACGATTGGGTTCCGAAGAAATGAAGATCCTTTCGATCAAAGTTCGTTCGAACAATTTCTAGTAAAGTCTTTAAGTCGAATTGATTTCTGAAGAGAAAAATTGACTGTATAAACAGTTTATTGTTGTTTATTGTTCTTCGAAGAATTTGTCAATATTTCGAGGTTGGTATAATTTTTATTATTATTATTATTATTATTATTATTATTTCAGAAACATTTCACAGATATTTCACCTTAAAATCAAAATCTAAATTTCCGTCTTTTAGTTTTCCCCTTAGTTAGGCTTTTATTCTTATTGAAATAATTAATTTTCTCAATCAACAAATATTAAAAAATCTATGTTAAATCAAGAAAAATGGAAGAAAAACTGGCAACCTCGAGCGGAAGTGGCACCACTCCGAGCCCCATTTCGGCCCTGGTTCTTGGTCACGTGACGGTCAAAGAAGAACTGAGAGAACTGGATGAGAGTCCACTCATGCAGCAGCAGCAACAACAGCAACAACAACAACAACAACAGCAGCAACAATCACTCGATCTCCAACAACAACAACAACAAATGGTGCTCCTGAACT
This sequence comes from Hirudinaria manillensis, assembly GCA_034509925.1. NCBI lineage: Eukaryota > Metazoa > Annelida > Clitellata > Hirudinida > Hirudinidae > Hirudinaria > Hirudinaria manillensis. The sequence goes on from CM067533.1 coordinate 9,892,700, forward strand.
CAAATACCATCCACGTCGTCCCGAGGAGACGACCTTATGTAAGATCAACCAACAGGAGTCAAGCTGAAACCTGTGTTTGCGAAGTGAGCAGCACTTGCTTCCTAACCTTTGGTTGTGATTATTTAAATAAATAAAACAATTCTGTTTATTTCTGAAGGGGATGGCATTAGTATTTCACCCTTGAAATGATTTTCTTTTCCAATCCAGGTTTGTCAAGGTGAGCTAAGCAGATTCGAGGCCTTGCTTCAGCACAAACTGCTGCACTTCAACAGCAGTCACGTCTGTTACGTTTGCGATTCTTACTTCGTCAGTGTGGAAAATCTTCTGCTTCACATGACCGGAGTTCACAGGGAAATCATGGGTTCGTACCCTAAGGGAGACGCCTTCGTGTGTCCCGTTTGCGTGCAGAGGTTTTCATCGAGCAAGTCGCTCTTGGTGCATCAGTCGCTTCATTCGCCTTCGAATAAGCAAGAAGACTTTTCTTGTACCATTTGCTCCGTGGACCTGCACAGTTGCAGGGGTCTGTTGGCTCATCTCGGCAGTTCGAGGCACAAAGAGATGAAGGTTGGCAGTACTTGGTCGACAAGATTCAAATTTTATTTTTAAGTAATCTTACGCATGTAAGATGTCTGTATGAAGATTTCTTGTGCGGACTTGTGGAGTCCGACTTCATCCTAGTTAATAGTGATCAGTCCCATTTGATGCTACGTAAATTTAGAAATTTAATATTATATTAGATAATTTCAATGTTTATTAATACATTTGGTTATTTCAGATTAAAATCCAAAGCATCTTCATCTGCATTGACTGCAGGTCGGTATTTGCCAACAGGGATTCGTACGCTTTCCACATGATGATGAGAGCACAAAACGAGGTTTGCGATTCCTCCCATAACAATCACAACGACAACAACAACCTCATGTTGTCCTCCAAGAATTCCTCTTCGGCTAACAGCAACAACAGCAACAACAACAACAGCGGCACCAGCAATTGCTACAACAGACTCGGAGATAGAAAATCAGCCACCTCTGGGGACGACATAAAACCATCTCCCCCTCAACCCGTTTTCCCTCAACCCACTTTCATGGCTACTTCAGAGGGCCTACAGCATTCACCCTTCTTGAAAACTTCAGAATCTTCTTCGGACCAGCTGTCTAACCCCTACCAACGCCAGCAACAAAAGCAACAAGAGCATCTTCAACAGCAGCAACAACAACAACAACAACAATTGAGACAACTAAAATCACCGACTAACCCTTCATCGGAATCTCATTCGTCCTTCCTTTCTGCAGACTCATCCAAAATGTCAGCTTTTCCCGACAGCTCATCCTACGGCCTTTCCATCCAGCAACAGTTTCAACAAAGACAACTTTTTCTCGATGAGTTGATGAGTTGGAATGCCTTGGTGAACGCCAGAGGTCTCGGTGCTTTGGCCTCCAGGGGAAATCTCGTGGCCAATCCTCAGTTGTTGGCCGCTTTTTCCGACACGAACAACTTGGTGGCGGGAAAACTAGGAAAGAAACGTTTGGAATCCTTTGTGTCCCCGACGCGTTTCGATGGAAAAGCTGGGAACGACGCCAGAAATTTGGAAGGTTTTTAATTTTTTGTTTCTGATTCTTTATTTCCAGTCGAGTTAAATAAAAATTCTGTTTAAAATTGCGATTTAATTGTCAGTGCAGCTTAAAGAATTCGATGAAATGTTGCTTTATTTATTTACAAGGTTCGAACACGAATGATGTCAACAACAGGCACAGCAACATTTCCTTACAACAACGACAACTGCTTTCCCATCAGCAGAACCTCATCAACCTGTGGATGCAAAGATTCGATTGCGAATTGTCCAACGTCGGTGGTCCCAGTGAGTGCACTTTGGTCATCTTTTTGTCGCTCGTTTTGGTTGCTTTGATCGAATAATGTTGATTTCAATTCTCTTTTCAGCCGATAGCAAGATACAAGAACATTTGAGAAAAAGACAAACTGAAGTGGATTTCCAGAGATCCGTTGACAACTCGAGTGAACGAAAACATCGAGGTTTAAATTTAAAAGAAGAGAACGACGAAGAAGAAGATGGAGAAGCCAATGCCGACGAAACTAATGATTTTGCAAACACGAACAAAAACAACGACGACGATGAAGATGGCAACTTGTTCAGTAGCGACGAAGAATCAAAAAGTCCCCCTTTGGAAGCAGGACTTGCGCCATCTTTGGAAGCAAGTACTTTAACGCGAAAATCCCTCGCAAGCCCTAATAAAGGTACAACGGTTAAAGTCAAAAGCTCGGAAAACAAATCTAGCCAAGCTAATTTGGTTCTAGGCGAATCGAGACACGTTAAAATGACAAAGAAGCAGAAATATTTGCAGGCGACAAAGAAAAAACTCGATTCCAATACGAAGCACTCTGACAAAGTTTGTCATTCCAGACGAAAAAGGAAACATTCGAACAGCCACTCAGAGGATGGACTTGCAGTAGAAAAAGAAGCGGAGAAATTGGACAAGATCTCGAGGAGAATGCCAAAGAAAGTCAAAACGAAAAAAAGTTTGATTGAAATCAAGGCATCGGAGTCATTGACGAAGGCTTTGAAATGGAAAGAAAAATCCAAGAAAAGGTTGTGGAGAAGTGCTTCGGTGAATTCGTTTTCGATACCTGAATACTCGGTGGCCGTGAAAAGACCTCGTTCCTTGGAAGTCATGGAAAACATCGGCAAAAAGCCATCGTTTGGAAAACATTTAAACCATGAAAATGATGGAGGGGGTTCTAATGGAAACATGTCCCACATTGCCGATGACTTTCGTCTCATTCATAAACAAAACGAAGCTTCAACGAAACAAGATGTCGTCAACGCAAAACCTGTAGGCTCACGAAAAAAGATGTCAGATGTTAATGCAAGATGTAACCAATCGAACGACTACGCTAAAACCTCCGAGATGGATTTGGATTCAATATTACTTGACCAACGACACAAGATTTACGCTGACGGCGAACGAGATAAAGTCTGCCTACAAAGGCGCAAGTTTCTTCTAAGTGGAAGGCATCTCTCGGATCTGAGCGTAGATGGTGTCGATATTGATTCTTTACTGAACATTTCGACGGCTGGAGGACAAGACGTCTTTGGATCTCGCGACCCTCTGGTACAAAGAAGAGCAGCAAGACTGACAGAGCAGGGCTTGGGAGACGTCGGGCACGGCGCGATCTCCCATTTGGCACGAGCCTCGTTTTTACCATCACCTCGCAATTTTTCTTCATCACCTCCTGAAGATCCCAGACCCCTAAATCTGAGTCTGCCATGTCTTTCATCGAGACAGGATAAGTCGGAGACCGAATTCGATTCTCAGAAACAGTTTCTACAATTTCCAATGCCATCCGCCGGAAGAATTTCCATCAACACGATGAGTGAGGAGTTTCGAGTTCTTTGACCGATTTCATAGAGATATGAAATAAGTCTGCCTTGAAATTTTCTAGTTTTTGTAAAAATCTTTTTTATTTCAGGTGCAGAGGAGTTGGGCAAACATTACGAATTGGTCAGCAAGCATTTCATTCCAGAAAAGAAAAGAGTCCAACGGTCGAGCGGCGTTTCGGACGTCGGTGACGGTGACGAGACTGCCAAAGTCACTCGCGTCGCGTCACCAGACGACGATGACATCGTCGAATTCGTGAAGGTCAATAGGTCGCGACTGTCGATGTGCCGACACTGCGGTCTGATATTCGCAGACAGGTTGGTCTTTTACCTTCACATGGGTCTACACAACCTCAACGATCCCTGGCAATGCAATCTTTGCGGAAAAATCTGCTCCAACTTGCAGGAGTTCTCGACGCACGTCATCCACTACTGATTATCATTGGCCATCGAGTCATGAATAATTTATTAGGTCATTAATTATGTCATCAACAGTTGTTCGTATTTAAAACTCTGAATCGTTCAGGAAATACCAGAACTTAAATTAAGATCTTCTGATGATTGTTTAAAAATGAATTTCATTCGAAAACATGGAATTTGCACGGAATTTCGGAAAATATTTTTGTGCCAAAACGTCAACCTGCAAAGTGACAATTCGTTCCTGATGTATTTTCAGCACATTTCTTTATATTTTAAATTAAATTGTATTTAAATTAAATTAAATTTAATATTTTCATTTCATCACTCCATGGCTGATGTTAAGTAATCTTTAAAAAGTCGTTTAAACGTCTATTTGTGTGAATATTTATGTAACCTCCATGTAAATGTAAATATTATTTGTTATTAATATTTGTGATTATTATGATTATTATGATTATTGTTATTATTATTACCATCATTTTTCAGTGTTTGTGTTCTGTGGTGTTGCGAAGAAAATACATTTTGCAAACATTTTGTTATTACAATCCGCTGATAAAGTTTATAAAACTTTGAATGAAACTTTAATTTGTGCGAATTAAACTTTGAATTATTTGGGAATGTTTTCATTTTGAATCAGGAATTGTAGCAAATATAGAAAAATAATGTTCTCCAGAAATCCAGTCACCGAATGAAAGTGTAATGCGGTCGTAACACAATGCAAGACGTAATCGTTAAAGTGAATAAAATTTAAATAATCGTTAAAGTGAATAAAATTTAAATAATCGTTAAAGTGAATAAAATTTAAATAATCGTTAAAGTGAATAAAATTTAAATAATCGTTAAAGTGAATAAAATTTAAATAATCATAAAATCGAAACAAAACTTCATCTCTTGGAGCCACAAACTTGGCTGAACGAGACAGAAGCGAGTTGAAAATATTCTGACAATTAAAGTTATTAATAGTTATTAAATTAATTAATTAGTAAAAGTTCAAATAATTAACAGTGGCTCGAATAAAAACACGGAAAAGTCATGAAGCGTTGCTGTTCTCATCTCCTGTCGGTGGAGTCCTGGAAAAGGACGTGGCCTGGTTCGGGAAGGAATCGTTGGGGAAGGAATCGTTGGAAAGATAAATTCCAAGAGCAGAAAAGATGTTGTCCGAGTCAAGAATTGATGTTGCTCGATTGTGGAGTTTTTTAAGGAAGGTTTCCCTCCTGATTGGCGGGGAGTGATGATGGTAGGTGGAACCAAGGGCAAGGTCAGAAGGTCGTCGAGTGCAATTGTTCTTCGAATAGATATTGCTTCTCTTCATCGTCGATGATTTTGATTCTGCAATTGGTTTGTTTGTCTGCAAGTATTTAGTGGTGAAATTAAATCAGCGATTTGAGAATAAAATCGTTTATTTATTTATTCTATTTAATTTATTTATTTTATTTATTTATTTGTTTGCGAAAATCATTAAATTCTCTTGGAAAGACTATAAAAATGTGATAAAACCAATGCAAATGACACTTATTTTGAAAAATAAAAATAAATTCCCAAATTTATGAATCCATAATGTTTATTAGCAACTGATTAATAAACATTAACCCTGGACGTCACGATCAGTGCATCGTTCCATCTGGCAAATGATTGAAAACATTCGTTTCGATTGAAAACATTTCTTTCTAGAATGTTCGATAGTTGGTCGTTGTTCATCTCTTCCGCCGAGAAGTCTCTTCTTCCTTCTTCTTCCTCCTCTTCCTCCTCCTCACCATCACCACCATCATCATCATCACCTCCACGATACTCATCGCAGGATCCAAGGTTTCTTTCGGAACTTGGAAAGAATGAGCGATTTGTGGCTTTCACTTCTTCGGAAATTGGATCCCAAGGGACAGGCCCCCCACGTGTCTCAACGTCGTAGTCTTCTTCCTCCTCTTCAGAATTTAAATCGTCGTCGTCAGCAGCTGCAAAGTTTCTGCAGCCTTTCTTTCTGTAAAGGATCGTCGGAGATGATATCGTCGGAGTGGGTCTCTTTGCGTTGCCATGGAGTCGCAGGTGCTTGTAACGATGGCGACGACGTCGACGTTTGACGCAGACGACGACGCCGGTTACGATGATTATGACGAACAGGATGACGATGACGACCGTGACGCTAGAGATGATGATGACGACGACGATAGCACTCTTACTACCAATGCTGGTGTCGAGGGCAGGAGGTCCAAGCCTCTCGTGGACTGAATAACATTTGATCGGAATGTAATTCAGTTGAATTTTTTTTATTAATTATCATCAATTATAATATAATTGCAATAAATTACGTTTAAATGTTGCTCTTTAATTCTGGAAATACAACTTTTTTTATGGCATAAATTAATGATACAATTGGTGAATAAATAGTATTTATTGAATTCTGATACCGTCATCATCGTCATCACCAGGGTCGTCGTCTTCACCGAGACTTGTGTAATGAAGCGAACGGTTTTTGACATGAGGCCACGCCATCATCATCATAATCGTGACGTCACCGTCGTCGTCATCAAAACTTTCTTTGTTTTCGAATTCATCGTAGGAATTTATGGTCGAAAAGTTCATTAATTTCTTTGTAGTTTCGTCGACCGAAATGCTCGAGATGGCGCTCTTGCTCATCTCGTCGTGGCTATTATTATCCACACCAACGTCGTCATCTTCGTCGTCGTCTTTTCTAGCGAGTACATCATCGTAATTATCGGACCACTCTTCATCCTCGTTCAGAACATTTCCGGTTGGTCTTCCATTTCCGGCCACTTCCACGTCACTTCCGCTGACGCGTCGATTTACTTTTTTTGTTTCCTCGAAATCCTGGGTTCGAAAGGAACTTCCTCCGTTCCGAGCGATGTTTGCGAACCTACTCTGTTCGTCCTTTGCCCTACATAGAGTTGACAGGAAATCGCTCCGATTGGCTGACCTAGTTAATGATCTGCTCGTTTCAGAGAATGATTCTGACGTCATCAGATCGACTTGATCTTCGTCCATTAGAGTCACGTGATGCAAGTCGTTCTCGTAGGCGACATCGATTGGATCAAAATGGCGGTCTTGAAATCTGATGTCTTTGATGAGACCTGCAAATCCATGTTCTGGAACAAACATTTTCATTTTAACGTAATTAAATTAATTATATTATAATTAAATTAATTATATTACGTACGAATACGAAGTTCACAGAAGGATGTGCAAATGACTATTATCATGACAACGAACTTCTTAAAAACACAACACGTATACCATTCTTCGAGGTGCCCGATGGTTGCTGACCAATCAGGAACCTTCTGACTATCGTGACGTCATTTTCAAAGTTGTGAGAGTACCTAGCAGATTCGTCTATTTCCACGTTTAACTTCCTGTGAATTATCATCATCATCATCATCATCCTCATCATCATCATCATCCTCATCATCATCATCATCGTCTTTATCATCGTCATCGTCGTCTTCGTCATACCTTTGAAATATGATGAATCGTATAAAGTGCCACTTGGAGTCGTTCAGTTTTTTTTTGAGTGGCACCCTCCACTCGCTCAGCACCTAATTAACATATTATAATAAGCTCTCGTCAGTGTCGATTGGCTTAAATAATCATTCTCATATAAATATTATATTCATTTCCTAATTTTTATTTAGTTCATTAACATAATTAAATTAGAAATCGATCAATGGTAACCGGTGGTGAGGTTGAAAATGATTCCTTTATCATTTCATTCCCTTCCAATCTGACGACGAGAACACGTTTGACAATCCGCAGCTGAAGATAAAATATTATTTTTAACAATAAAATTATTTTTTGTAACAATTTTTATTAATATCAATATCATCAAATCATTAAATCAAAAATTGAATCATGAAGCATTTCATTAAAGTCATCGACCTGAATATTTGTCCGCTGGAAAACTCCATTCGAGCAGTTTATTTGTCCAAAGTTCCTTCCACTCCTCCTGACCTTGCACGAATCACGTGATTCGGATTCAAGGTCGTTCTCTAGGAGGAGAGAGAAGAGCGTCACGTCATCACAGGTCGTCATAAATGACATGTTTACTGTGACACCAAGGTCGACGTCATCGTCATCCAAGTCACCAACGATATCATCATCATCGTCATCATCCTTGTCATCAACATCATCATCATCATTATCATCTGAATCATTCGATTCTTCCGGGAAGGTGCTTCCGGTGGCGTCTCCGATGACTCCACGTCCCTGTTCATCTCCTCGGATGACCTTGACATTCGTCGTCAGAGGGCGCTCGGAGTTTGTTGGATCATTTCTTACGAGGAAATGGACCTTCTTTACGAGTTTCTCATCCACGTTGGAATATGGCCAAGCGATTTTGATGTCTTTGGAAATGGAAGAAGATGATGTCGACGGTGATGATGATGGTAGTGTTGGTGGTGGTGGTGGTGGTGGTCGTGGTGATGATGGTGGTGGTGGGGAGAGATCCAAGTAGGAATAGGAATGACTTTGGAATAAGAATACCTATGGAAGTTAGTTAATAATAAATAATAACAATCATGATGATGAAGATGACGACGATAAACGATGATTTAGAATTGTTTTGATAAATCCACTGACTTTAATAATGCAAACTTAATCGTAAGACATACTGTTAAAACAATTTACAAAAATATTAGTTGACCTTGACTCCTGGAGCATGGCAACCGTTTCTAAGGCTGCCCGACGGAACTCCGCGTTGCCCCGTTGCCATGACGACGGCCCCTTCTTCCGGTTGGAAAGTGTTGCGCGGCACGAAGGAAAATGGCGTGTTGAGTATTGAAAGTCCGTTGAGAAACAAGCGACGTAAACAACCAATGAATGGCTTCCCTTTTGTATGCCGCACTTTTAACAATTATCAGAGTTTTAATGATAATAGTGATAATAATAATAATGTATTACCATAATTATATTATTGTTATTGGTAGTAAATATAGTATTATGACTTAAGAATGGCGATATAATTTTATCACTCGATCTTTCTGCGCTGATTGGTCCCCCGCCAAAGTAAACAAACTGAGGCCAATCCAGGTCATCGTGTTCTTCATCCAATAGCATCTTCTCTACGTGATCATCAAGGGTCACGTCAACGTGTTTACCCTGGTGGGTCATGGACACTCTGTGCCACCTGGAAGAAAGTAGCCGTCAACATCCTAGTCATCACCACCATCACCTTCACCACCATCATCGTGGGTAGCTCACTTGTCGTCATGGAGACGGTTGCCTAGGGATACGATTAGTTCGTTGAAGATCTCACTGCTCACGAAAATGGCCGACACGTGCAGTGAAGAATTGAAAAGAGCCAGAGTCACGTGGTTCCTATTCTGGAATTCGTGCACCGAGTGGAAGAGAAGACCCTCCCTTTTCAAGGTCTGAAAGGGATTCATGAATAATTAATTTGCGAATCGTTAGCAACATAAACAACGTAAACATGTTTACACGTAAAGAATACAAAACCAGTGAATTATTGGATATTCAATGAGTTAATAAAGAACCATAGCTTCCTGCACATGAAGTAGTTAATCTGTCGTTCGATCGGAATAATAATAATAATAATAATAATAATAATAATAATAATTTGTAAACCTGCGAGGAGCACAATTACCAATGGAAATCCATTCTAAAAACAAAAACCAGTGCAATCCATCAGGCATCGTTCCATTAGCGCTACATAAATGCATTATTCATTCAGGATCCTTCCTTTGTTTGCGAAGGATTTATGGACAGAGTTTGCGTCTCTCGACGGCCCCAGACTTTAAACCATTCGCACATGTTTGCGCGGGAAATTCCACGAGTGGAATGAGCAGGTGCTACTCGTCAGGTGATGGGGCCGATACGCATCATTGCTTGTGCTAAGCTTTCAAGTTATCCAACTTAAATCCATCTTAACCGGCCATGCTTTACACCCTACCCATCCATTTATCCACCTACCCACTCACCCACCTACCAATCCACCCACCACCCATTCACCTACCCACTCACTCACCTTGAACTCGAATGAGATTCCACTCAGCTTCGTCCACTCGAGCAGATATTTATGATCTTTGGTCGACACGCTTAAAAATTTACTTCCGGTCAACGTGATGGATTTATCGTCTGTCGAAGGAAAATGTTTTTCGTAGTTTGTTTTCAAGGATTTGCAACGATTATTTTGTTTAATGAAATAATATTTAATTAAATGTTTAATTAATTCATATTGTTCGGTTCATAATTCACATTATGAATACAATGCATTCATTTTAATCGTTTTATAAATCAAATTATTTAAAATACAAAAAAATCAAATTTGGTTTCATTTTTAGTGTTGCTTAATTATGGAATTATTAAAAATTAATTGTTAATTAAGTGTTAATTGTGCAAATAACAGAGATAAATTAGTCACGGAATCATTTACAAAATGTGGCGATGAAGATGGTGGATTTAATGATGATGATGATGATGATGATGTTAGGCTGGATGATGATGATCCATGTCAAGGCGATGACAATGATGATGAAGATGACGACGACGAGGAGGAGGAAGAGGAGGAAGAAGGTTGTGCCAGGACAGCATGCAATGAATTCTTAGGAGAACAAATGGGTCTCGTGAATAGCTATTTTCGATTGCAAAGTCCATTTCATCTCGAAACAATTATTTTCTTTCTTCGAATTCAAAATCAATAAAACACAAATAAATAAATATAATTAAATTGAAAATAATAATAATAAAGTTAGTAATTATAACAGCAATAAGAGTCAATGAGTCTAATTTTCCAGACCTATTTCCTCGCACCTTTGACCCAGAAAACCTGTGGCGTGACAATCGCAGGTGACGTGCGTGTAGTAGTTGAAGCAATGACCACCGTTTCTGCAGTAGCCCTCTGACGACGAGTTGCACAAATCGAGACATCCTTTTGTTACGCCCCTCGAGGAATAATGGCTGAGGTGAATCTTGAAGGAATAACTTCCAAGTGGTTTGAACCACTTTTTTCCAAGATTTGTACGACTCTTGGTACTGAAGAGTACTCTCGATTTCAAACGATTTGTACTGATATCTGATCCTCTTTCATGATTCTTTGAGGAATGTAGTGAAGATGATGACGACGATGATGAGGATGATGACGTAAGATGAGATTTTTGCGATGGTAATGATGATGATGATGATGATGATGGTGGTTTTATTGATAAAGTAGCCAACTCTTCAATCAAATCAAATCCATCTCTGGATGGCATATTGGAAGTGAATGAAGAAGACGAGGAGGAGGAGGAGGAGGAGGAAGAAACTGGGTTCCTGATCTCGAACAATTCCAAGTCTCTCATGCATCCGATGAAAGACATGTTTCCAATTGTATTTCTGAAACCTAGAAATTGTTCCTTGTTAGACATCTATCGGTGTCAGAGTATCAATCAATCAATCAATCACATCATACAAATCGATCAATCAATCCATCCATCCATCCATCCATCCATTCACTCCTTGGTGCACATTATTTGTCTATATTGCCTTCCGAGTGGTTTAATGATGATTTATTGGGAAGTTCCCTGACAAGAACATTTAGGAATTCAATTGATGGAGTGGAGTCAGTGATGATGATGATGATGATTATAGCGGTGGCGGTGTTGTTTATACCTAATCACTATAAAATTTACCATAAATTTTTATTTTACGGAAATTGCCAAATGAAAACTAATAAATGATGAAATTGCTACTAAATATGCAATAAATACAATAAATATATTCAAATCAATCTATGGAGAAAGAATTTGGACATCCCCAGCCATTAAAATCACAAAAAACCTCGTTGATTTTTCAATAATTGTTGAAAATGGATGTTAAATCAACTTCCGTGACCTTTGAACTTCACGTGGCTGATGACTCACCTCCCAAAAAAATCTGCGCCGAAGAATTTCCACCTCCTGAAACCTCTTCCCGCCTCGAATTCCCGCCATCACGTGACTGGCAAGTGCCCGTTTCGTTGCTGAAGTGATTGATTCCTTTAAGCACCGAATTAATGCAAAGTTCAACCTTCGATGACGTCACAGAAACACGAATGTGGTGCCACGTGTTGTTGTTCAAACCTGTTGTGGTTTTTAATGGATGAATAATAATAATAATAACAATAATAATAATAATAATAATAATAATAATAATAATAATAATAATAATAATAACAAAAACAAACATTATAATGAATTAAATATTAATTCAAATAAATATAAATTAATAATTAGACGCTATTATCTGTTATAGTAATACATAAAGAAAGAATAAATTATAATGCATTATTGTAATCATAATATATATTATTATAATATAATAATAATATTATTACAAATAACAATAAAACTCAACCATAATAACGAAAATGGATATAATAAAATCTAATAAGTAGATTTACAACTCCTAAAAAATAAAAAAAAAGGCTCGTTTGGATGATGATGATGATGATAATGATGATGATGATAATGATGATGATGATGATGATGATGATGATGATGATGATGATGATGATGATAATGATGATGATGATGATGATGATGATGATGATAATGATGATGATGATGATGATAATGATGATGATGATGATGATGATGATGATGATGATGATGATGATGATGATGATGATGATGATGATGATGATGATGATGATGATGATGATGATGATGATGATGATGATGATGATGATGATGATGATAATGATTTCCCTGTGTAAACAACGTGCTCAAATCTCATTTCAACTACACAAAGCAGGATGTTCTTCTTCCATTTTCCAACCCTCAGGTGCCGTGTTCGACACCCAGGGGAGGCCGTCCGAATAATATGCCGGACATGGATTTTATTAAAAATAACGGACCTCTTACGACGAGCATTTGCCGTGGGGACGATGACTACGAAGATGACGATGTAACTATTGGAAACACACATGTATGTCACTATTGGTAACATATGTTACTTTATGTAACTATAAATTTTACTGTTTTTTCTTGATATTTATAAGTTTGCTAATACGATTGGACAACCAAATAACATTTCTAAACAATTAATCTCTCAATTTTTAAAACTTTACTATTGAAACAAATTAAAATATTAATATCAGACAAAATAAACTCAAAGGGGCAGCCTTAATGAAGCACATGCAGACTGGCCCACCTGACCCCACCTGACCCCACTTGACCCTAACCTGGAAATCATTTTCTATTCAATCTCAAGCTTAAATCCATTGGTAGTAAATATTTTTTTCTCAATATCACGTGATTCCCTTATATCTGCGAGTGTATTAAAAATGTTTAAAAAGTTCACAGAGTTCATATTTGTTAACGAGGATACCTAGCCTTAACCCTAACCCCAGCTCTAACCCTAACCCTAACCTAACCTGAACCCTAACACTGACCCCAACTCTAACCCTAACCCTAATCTAACCTGAACCCTAACACTGGCCCTAACCTCACCTCTTTAAAGAGGATCATCTTTGAATTTTTTTCTCTAACCCTCACGTGGTCTCCGATCCCAACATTTCCCAACATTTTCCAGCGACCCGTGACCTTTGTGACCTCTCATCCATCTCGGAGAACTTATTCGGTCGAGAGATGGCGCACGATCTGTCTTAACTTTATGGCTGTTTAGAAACTCTTTGTTGTGTTTGTTGTGCCGGCCAATTATGAAATCGTGGTTTTATTTAATATTTTATTTAAATATGGAATAAACATTAAATATGTGTGTATACATTATATAAATATGTATAAATATATATATATATATATATATAAAACATTGTGCATACATAATAACTCTTAAAAGTTAGGGTTAGGTTATAAGTTGTTATGAGCGTGTTTATGGTTATTTATGGCACATTTGCAATTTGTTTGAAAGATTAAAAACACATCTTCATAAAAATATTTAATTACTCATGGAAGTTGTTGCTGTTGTTGTTGGCATTTATTATTCCTAATATATGTTGTTCTGTGGTCATCACAATTCAATTTATTGCTTGTTTAAGTCGTATTGCAACATAACAACATACATCTTGTATTGCAACATAACAACATACATCTTATATTGCAATACAACGAAATACATCGTCACTATTGTATTTAAATACAATTTCCTTGTTTTTCGTTGTAAATTTTATTTAAATACAAAAATAAATACAACGAAAGCTACATCCAGTTGCCAGGATGAACAGAATGTTTTGACATTAAAAATAATTTCGTGTTTTATTCATCGATGTCCTCGCAATACCTCGAAATACCTCGAAATACCTCAACATCTCCACTTTAATTCCTCAGAAAACTCAATTTCCGTTTTTTTTTTATTTAAAATTTTAAATAATTCAACGAATAATCACTAAATTCGTGCAAACATCTCTTGTTTGAGAACCAGAAGAGATGGAAGGTGAAGATAATAAAATATTTAATAAAAAATTTAATAATTATAATTAAAATAAATTATAAATATTAATTATAATTATTAAATTAAAATAAATTATAAATAATTATTATAATTATTAAATTATGAGCCAAAAACGCATTTCAAAACGATTTTATGAGCGTAAAGTTTGCTGAGAACGCTGCCTTAAAATGCTAAATTGTGTTCGTGAGCGATAATCGGATAAATTGTCTCGAAAAGTGCACAAAATGCAAGACGACATTGCAGAGTAAACATTGAAAAGTGAATGATAAGCTTCAACGAAAGTCAATTTGCAATTCAAATGCTGAGCTTATAATAAGTTGAATAATTCCTAAAACATTATTTTGGCATTTCTATTATTACAATAATTTAACAATAATTTAATAATAATTTAATAATAATTTAACAATAATTTAATAATAATTTAACAATAATTTAACAATAATTTAATAATAATTTAACAATAATTTAACAATAATTTAATAATAATTTAACAATAATTTAACAATAATTTAATAATAATTTAACAATAATTTAATAATAATTTAACAATAATTTAATAATAATTTAACACTAATTTTCCAATTACTGGAAAATAAAAATGCAGCAACTTTTAAATGCAAACGTTTCACGGTTTTCCAAGAACAATTTGAAGCAAAAATTATTTCCAATCGGTTTGAAACGTTGTGTGCGCCCTCAAGCGAAGGGAAAAATAAAAGTTGAAAATATGGAGACAAATTTATAGGCTGAATTAAGGCGACAATTTACAATGGGAATATTGGCAATTTAGGCAATAAATTACGTATTAATCAGTTTTTAAATAATAATAACAGCAAATATGTTATATGCATTCCAAAATACTTTACAGATTATTAACGAAATATTTATATTTATTTCCAATTTACACTTTCGAAAAAATAATTTTCTTAATTCTGGTGATTGAATCATTAAATTTCCATTAAAATTCATTTTAATTGAAAAAGAAATTCGAACAATTAATTTAAAATTAAATTGGAAAAAAAGTGTAAAAGCCACAAAGAAGAAGAAAAAAATAATAATAATAAGAAGAAGAAGAAAAAACGAGGAAGAGGATACTCGAGATTAGAGCTTATCTCTGAGATATGAATTTACGAGTTGGAAGCAATCCGCTCAGAAAGTCCAGGATGAAACCACATGAAACCATGGATTTGTGGCGCAGGAAGACAAAGCAAAAGAAATAGGACTCTTTAAACTGCGCAAGAATATTTTCCACGTGTTTACTTTTCATCCAACAACAACACAGAGCAGCGTTGAACATGTGACCAATGTCGTCGATTTTGTTTAAATAATAAAAATATTATTATAATAAACATTATAGTAAATTTATTATTATAAAATTGTTGCATTTCACAATATTATCATAAGCCGTAAACACGACTTGTATTAAAGCAATTAATGCCATTTTCTTGAATTTAATAATAATAACAGTTTTATAAAAACATGTTTCGGTAATTACCGATAATAATAATATTAATATTAATATAGTATTATTATTATTATGTTATAATTTCGCAATAAATACTAACACCTGAGCACGAACAGCAAGGACATTAATAACAAGAATCCACTCCTTAATTCTTCAACTTGCCGAAGACGTGACAAAAATGAAAAGATAACAAATCGAAGACAAAAAGAAAAGTCAAATGGCGGTTGTTTCCAGGTTATGTTCGTTCTGGGGTTTCACAGACATTGCATGGTTTCATGTTTGAAGATACAAAAATACAATACAATGCATTGGTTCGATGCAAAACAATGTGATACAGTACAGCAGCGATGATGATGGTGATGATGACGACAAGAGCATTAGAAATTGTTATGGAAAATAATTTATTCCAATTTCCTGGCGAACGTGGAAGTGAATCCAGTGAGAAATTGAAGCGTCCGAATTGCTGCCTTTCATTCGACAGTCCATTTCTCGATAAAACATTCAAAATGGCGGACATATTTTGATTGATTTGATTTCCTTCATTGATTGATCCTCCCACGAAGCAATCAACTTACAATCAATCAACGTTTTCTTCCAAGCAAAGGTTTTTTGTGTTCTCTTTGCAACGTTTTACAATTGGAAAATTTCAGTGAAAGGCTTCGTTGACATGGATGACGATGATGATGACGATGACGATGACGATGATGATGACGATGACGATGACATATCTATCATTTTGCTGCCTCAGAACATCATCCGTGATTTATTCCTATCCTGGGATGCAAAGAGTTTTCCTCATTTCCTCGATTCAGTTGTCATGACGACCGACATGACGCTAGTGGTGGTGATCGTGAAAGCTCATTCGAAGAACACATTACATCGATTTCTATAGCCATCATCATCGTCGTCGTCGTCATGAACAACATCATCATCATCATCATCATCACCTTTTTATTTGTACTTACAGTAGTCACGAATTATCTAAGCAAACGATCACTATCATAATCTCAAGTGAACTTCTGCAGCTGAAACCTGGCAGTTTCCAGAGATTTTAAAATATTTCATAAAATTTTTAATATTATTTAATTATTATAATTTAATATTATTTCGTCGAATTAAAACAAAAACAAACATCCAACAACAGCCAGGTTGGTATGTTGCAACAATAACAACTAAAGTAAGCAACTTGTTGCAGTTTGTTGCAACTTGTTGCAATTTGCTGCAACTTGTTGCAGTTTGTTGCAACTTGTTGCAATTTGTTGCAGTTTGTTGCAACTTGTTGCAATTTGTTGCAGTTTGTTGTCCTTTGTGATATCGAGACTCACAATCGAAAGACTGTCAGTTCCAATTTGCTTACGAAGGAATGAGTCACTGATTTTTCTTAACGTTGTTTTACTGTGATGATGATGATGATGATGATGATGATGATGATGATGATGATGATGATGATGATGAGAACGGGGAGGAGGAGGACGACGACGACGAGGATGTAACAGGATGATGATGAGTTGAAATCCTGAAATGCTTACTATTTAAACACTTGTTATTACAAGATTTATTGTTATTTTTTAAATGAAACAAATATTGAAATATTTTTGATTAAATCTGTATTAAAATATTTAAAATTATTCAAAAATAATTCATTTGAGTGAATTCGAAGTTCACGTTGATGACGTCATCTCAAAATTCAAACTACGTTTAAAAGTCATGGAGTTGAAAGGTTGTGTGTGGTGATGTGCGTGTGATTGAATGTTGTGCGTGTGATTGAATGTTTGTGCGTGTGATTGAATGTTGTGCGTGTGATTGAATGTTGTGCGTGTGATTGAATGTTGTGCGTGTGATTGAATGTTTGTGCGTGTGATTGAATGTTGTGCGTGTGATTGAATGTTTGTGCGTGTGATTGAATGTTGTGCGTGTGATTGAATGTTTGTGCGTGTGATTGAATGTTGTGCGTGTGATTGAATGTTGTGCGTGTGATTGAATGTTTGTGCGTGTGATTGAATGTTTGTGCGTGTGATTGAATGTTGTGCGTGTGATTGAATGTTGTGCGTGTGATTGAATGTTGTGCGTGTGATTGAATGTTTGTGCGTGTGATTGAATGTTTGTGCGTGTGATTGAATGTTGTGCGTGTGATTGAATGTTGTGCGTGTGATTGAATGTTTGTGCGTGTGATTGAATGTTTGTGCGTGTGATTGAATGTTGTGCGTGTGATTGAATGTTTGTGCGTGTGATTGAATGTTTGTGCGTGTGATTGAATGTTGTGCGTGTGATTGAATGTTGTGCGTGTGATTGAATGTTTGTGCGTGTGATTGAATGTTGTGCGTGTGATTGAATGTTTGTGCGTGTGATTGAATGTTTGTGCGTGTGATTGAATGTTGTGTCACTGATAAATTAATTGTGATTAAAATAAATTTGTTTAAAATAAAATAATTCCACAAATAATGTTGCCGTTCTTTCACTTCTTTCGTTGTTCTAACAATGTTGTTGTTGTTGTTGTTGCGCTAAAATTCTCAGCGGAGCGGAAATGAAATCGCACCTGTTTTAGTGGCGCCATTTAAACGCCATAGAGCAGAATTTTCAGGCAGAAATTATGAATAAATATGGATTATGTACATATTATGAATAACTACAAATTATGCAGAAATTATGAATAACTTCAAATTATGCAAATATTACGAGTAAATAACGATGTTTGAGGCTTAAGATTATTTTATTAAAGATACGAATAAATATATTTTATGGTAAATATTTGATAAAATGAATGGATCGACGGATGGATCGTTGATCAGAAGATTGGGTGGATATTGATTTTAACACTGAAGATTTCTTTTTTATTGGAAGCATGTTTATCTGTTTATCGATTCCTTCTTTCCCCATCCACCCATTCATAAAACCATCAGTCCATCCGTCCATCTGCCCATCCACGAAACCATCCACCTATCCATTCAACACTTCATCTTAAAATTTACGTCACATCCAGGTGGCTCAAGAGCTGGCAAACCCAATTAACTCAGTTTCCATGGCAACATGTTGCGATTGTAAACAACTCGTATTTATAAACAACCTGCCATTTGTCTTCCGACGGTGCAAATCTTCGGGGTTGTTAAAATCTTTTGTTGCTAATCTTTGTTAAAATCTTTTAAAAAATGTAAATTTAAATTTAAAGATCTGTTGACATCAGAGCACGTTGCTAATAGTATTATATATATTATGCTAATTATAATAATAATTATGCTTAAATAAATCTATATTAATTATTTAATCAGAAAATCATTTGATCGCACCTAATAATCGTAACAATCATCGTCGTCGTCCTCGTCGTCGTCATCATCATCATCACCTCCACTTGGGGGAAAATTCGAGTATAACGCGCATAATTTGTATTTTTTTAAACAAAAGTTGAGAAAGTTTTGAGAAATCATTGAACCGTGAAATAAGTTTCCATGCGACTTGTTTGCTAAAAAATGTTTCCAAATGAATTCATTCAAATTCATTCAAATTCATTTATTCATTCATTCATTCATTCGTTGCTCAACTTTAAAATCACGACCTCGTTTCAAGTTCTTGCAAAGATTAAAATAATTTTACTTGAATTAATCAGAAAAATAAATAATTTTATTAACGTCTTGGCTACAATCCAATTGGTTGTCTGTTTATTTATTCCTTCTTTCCCCATCCATCCATCCATCCATCCATTCGTTTGTTGCACTTTAAACAACCCCACGCAATGATTCACAATCATTTCAGAAACAATAAAATAATATTAATATTCAATTAATATTAATAATAACAATCATCATCGTCGTCGTCGTCGTCACGCACCGACAGGTTGCCATGACTGCAAGAGTGCGATAAGAGAGACTCGGCAGAGGAATGCACGTGGAGTGAAACCATGGCAACCAACGACGCCATTTTTGGAGAGGAGCAGGAAAACTTCTTTGACGTCTTTAGTGTTTTCGTGGAATCATCATCATCGTCATCGTCATCATCATCGTCGTCATCGTCATCGTCATCATCGTCGTCGTCGTCGTCGTCGTCATCATCGTCGTCGTCGTCATCATCGTCGTCGTCGTGGATATCGTGAAATGATTTCAATTCGTTCCGTTGATAACAATCAGATTAACTCGCCAACGAAAATTTGCCAAAGTTTTCATCAAAACATGACCACATCTTTTTATAATTTTATTTATAATTTTATAATTTTTTAAATAATTTTATTTATAATTTTATAATTTTATTTATAATTTTATTTTTTATTTTCATTTATTTTTGCAAATATTGTTGACACTTAAAGTGGCACTAATGACATTGGTTATGGTAATGCTACCGCTGATGGTAATGATAATGATTACGTTGATATTGGTGCTGAGGAGGAAGAGGAAGATGACGACGACGATGATGACGATGACGATGATGATGACCATCGTTGATGATCCTTGCGTAGCTTTCCATGCATCGATGATTCCTAATTAATGGCGTCCATTTCATTATTTACATTTTTCATTGAACGATAAAAGATATTCTCAGCAACTATTCAAAGGATTGTTGATTAATTTATTTTTAATGCAATTAATAATTAATGGTTAAAATTAAAATCAACAAATTCCTGCAAATCATCGTGAATCCTCAAATGTTTTGTTTTTCTCTTTGAGTGACATTTTAATTCGAATGAAATGAAATCTTGAGGGTGAGATTGGGTGAGGGTGATGGGGTATTTCATTGATATCCACGACGATGACGACGACGACGACGACGATGATGATGATGATGATGATGATGATTAATAGACTTTTAATAAGTAATATTATTATTATTATTATCGTCATCATATGATTTTGTAAATAATTTTATTATTGCGACATCGTTTTAAAGTTGCAAATCTAATTTCCTGCTTCAAGAAGTCATCACCGAATTGGTTTTGTAGAAAGTCATTAAATTAAATTTAATATAAAAATAATTAAAAAATTAAAAGAAATTAAAAATATTTATTGAAATAATAAATTAAAAAATGCTTGATTGAATGAAATCCGATGAAACCCTAAGGCTAAAGAGCTTCAAGGAAGATTGTAGATAAGTTTTAAATTTAAGATTTTTTAAAAAATAAATTTTTAAATTTTTATTCCAAATAATTTTTTAATCCAAAAATTTGCAAACACAAAAATGAAGAAAGGATGTTATTTTTTGCGCTTATCGCCTGCCATCTCAAGAAAGAGTCGCTCTTTAGGCCACCATCATCATCACCATCATCGTCATCGTCATCGTCATCATAATCATCATCATCATCATCATCATCATCTCAAATTATTAATAATTATTATATTAATAATAGCAACAATTAACAATATATAAATAAGTAATATTATTAATTTTATTTATTAAATTTATTTACGCTATTTTCTTTATTCTCAAATAAACTGCCGCCGCAAGCTCAACAGATGTACGAGAAATTGAAATTATAAATTTAAATATTCAATTTATTTTATAATAATTCACTATTAAAGGTGCCTTTTCAACATTATTATCTGAAACGAACGGAACCAAATGGACATCATGAAATTCTGTGCTCAAATAATTTAATGAATTAATTGCTAAAATAATTTAATAAAATAAATAAATTATTTTCTCCACTCCAAAACCTGAAAGTATGAAGGCATCATCAAGGTTTTAAAAAGTTCTTTAAAGCATCATGCACAACGAAGAGACAACATCACATGATCACATGGGCACAACTCCAACATCACATGATCACACGTGCACAACTCCAACATCACGTGATCACACGTGCACAACTCCAACATCACGTGATCACACGTGCACAACTCCACAAATCACGTACACAACTTTGAGAATGATAAACCAATCCACATCCCTAAAAACAATTGAAGGAAAGGAGACTTGGATCAACATCCATGCCTCAACAACAAACAACAACAACTGCAACAATCGCAATAATAATAATAATAATAATGATAATAATAATAATAATAAATGATAATAATACTAGCAAAAATAATGTTCATCATCAGGTCAGTTTTTATTGAATAAATGAAGTCACCTTTCATCATTCACAGCCGAAATAACCTCAAAGGCGAGTTCTTTGTAATGCATTAAATATTTATTACGACATAATTTTAAGGAATAATTAAATAATAATAATAATAAAAGTAATAATAATAATAATAAAAGTAATAAAGCTACAAGTAATTATTCAATTTTATTTGAAATTAAATCATATGAACCTCTCCCGATGTGGATCAGTGGTTTGAGATTGGACGGGTTGTACCCCGATGATGGTGATGATGATGATGATGATTTCTTGAGTGCATTCTTGCCATTGGCTGGAGTTGAACTTGCAAAGTACAACCTCATGGAGCCGTTCCTTAAAGTCAGAAGAACAAGACTGTCCACTGTGCAATTGTTTCCCTCTCTAGCTAAACCTTTCTCGGCATCATTATCAACACCAGCAACTTCCGCACGACTTCCGGCACCTTCCCTTCCCGAGATAAACGCGGCTCTGAGAATCATGGCGTCCGCTTTCAAAGTTTTGAAAGCGAAACTGAAGACGAGTGAATAATGGCTGGAAAGTTTCCTTGTTTCGACATCGGATTCAGAATTCCCCTCCTCGGACCAATTGGCACCGAGTTCAACGTAGGACGAAAGGGTGTCAAAAGTCATCGTTTCCATATCTTCGGTCGTTGCTGTTGTTGTTGAATTCCTCCATTTGTCGTTGTTGTTGCTGTTGATGTTGGTATTGTTGTTGTCGTTGGTATTGTTGTTGCTGTTGGTGGTGACATCCTTGTGCAAGTGAAGAGAATTTTTCACCTCGGGTTCTCTAAAATTCTTTGCCACACGTTTGGAGTCGTTGGTTCGAAACAGCAACAACAGCAACAACAACAACAAGTCTCGAGAAGTCATTTTATTGTTAAAAAAGTATTTGAATTAATTCTTTAAGTTTTTAATTTCATCCCTGATGGAAAGTTAGTCAAAGCAATAAACATTTTAAAATTTAAATTATAAAAAGCCGTGGATAATTATACAATTTATGTTATTTATTGCATTAATATTATAATTTAAAGTTATTTATTATATTCAATTTATTAATCATCATAATAAGATTAAATTCTTTTTCATTCGCTATTAAAATGGAAATATAAATTAATGTCGCCATCTTTATCATTATTATTTTTTTATTATTATTATTATTAATCCAATATTGATATTAATTATTATAAATTGGTATAATTAATATTATTTCCATTTTCATAACATGAATTACAAAATAATTGTTGAAACGATTCCAAAGCGGTCGAAATGAGGCTGAAAGTTCTCATCTCAGAGGGCTTTTATAGGCTCCTCTCTGCTTCTCTCTGCTTCTCTCTGCCTCTCTCTGCTTCTATGTGCTCGTGTGCTCGTGTGACTTTGTGAGTCTACATGAATCATTCATAACCAATAATCAAATTTATAAAATTTATATTATAATCCATAATATTTTAAATATTTACATATGGCGGAGAAAGAAGCGTTTCATGAAGTTAAGGAATGTGGACATATATAATTATATATAACATATATAATATGACATATATAATTATATAACATATGTAACATGACATATATAATAATATATAATATATAATATCATATATAATTATATGTAATTAATAATTATAATTAATTATATTTTTAAAAGTTTCGTAATTTTATGAGCCAATAACAGAAATTCACGTCTTCTCCAGTTAACGGTGATGATGATGATGATGACGATGACGTTGATGACGATGAAGTTGACCCGATGACAGAAGTCACGTGATATTAAATTCAGAAGGTGATTGGAGGAGAACAATTTCATTCTAAATACAATTTCCTTCGTCCAAATGTGGACCTCACAACGAAATAAATTTAAATAAATTTAAATAAATTATTTGATATTAAATATTATAAATTTAAATAAATTATTTGATATTAAATATTATAAATTTAAATAAATTATTTGATATTAAATATTATAAATAAAAATAAATTATTTGATATTAAATATTATAAATAAAAATAAATTGTATAATACTAAATATTGTGAAGACAACGGCAACAAGCGCTCATCGTTACCTTCATGGTTGCTTCTTTCAACCACAGAATGAGATGAATGGATTTCAGTCAAGAGTTTCATGAACATTCGACAGAATATATTATATCAATATAATTATAAACAGAATATATTATATCAATATTCGACTATTATCATAACTACAGCATAACCAATGCAATCAAACACCTACTGAAACGTTTGGTGGTGATATTCTTCCTTCCTTCCTTCCTTCTTTCCTTCTGAACCAAAGGTCAACCCCCTCCCCCCGAAGGTTGATACCTACCCAATCTGACCCTAACCCACCCTGACCCTAACCCACACCCTTCCCTTCGCACCATGGAAATGGAAATTTACTTTGAATTTCCAATGAATTTATGTCACGTGACCAACATTTTTTCGTATAAAAAGGAATTTATGGAGATTAATAAAAATAAATTGTTCGAGATAATGATTGGTTAATTATAAAATAGTTATTTAAACGTGATGATGTAATATGATTTATTAATTATATCAATTATTATTATTATTATTATTGTTATTGTTATTATTATTGTTATTATTATTATTATTATTATTATTATTATTATTATTATTATCATTATTATTATCATTATTATTATTATTATTATTATTATTATCATTATTATTATTATTATTATTATTGTTATTATTATCATTATTATCATTATTATTATTATTATTATTATTATCATTATTATTATTATTATTATTATCAATTTTTGTCAAAGTGTTGTTCGAGAAACACGTGACAAAGAAGCATATTAAGCAACCAATGACTGCCTGTTAAAAAGATAAAACAATTCTTTTCCAATTCATTCCTTCGCACGAATTCTTGATTTCCAGGGTTAACGTTAAGTGATGACGTCGAGTTAGTGGTAGAATGTGGTAGTTTGAGGGTAGAATGAGTGGCTGGGTAGTTTGAGGGTAGAATGAGTGGGTGGGTAGTTTGAGGGAAGAGTGACGGGTAACTGCCAAAAGCATTTATATTTTTTATCAGACTTGTTTATCAGAGAACATTTGTGTCGTTAACAACAGGCAGGAAGTAAATTCTTTAAAGTCACCAGAAACAATCTCAAACCATTTCCGATAAATGATCGTCACAATTATTATCACCAATAACGCATCGTTTTTCACAAAAATAATCTTAATTCACATTTTAAATATTTATTTCTGAACTTTGCCACCAAAGACGAGCCACAATTGTGGACAGACCGCTAAAAATGTTATGGCCTTCAAGTTTCGTAAATTAACTTTTTACGACATAACAATATTACAACATCACAATTCATCAATTTTTTAATATTTATGTATAATATTTATTTTTATAATATTCAGTGATAAATAGGATTAAATTTAAAATATTCGTAATAATATTAAATTAGGCTTTAAAATATATTACTAATTACAGATAATGCATTCGTCTTCTCGAGGATTGCATAATTAAAACGTTAATTTTAATAAATAAATTAATTAATTAATTAATAAGACTGCTATTGTTATCCTAAGCCTTGATTGGATCGTATAATTTCCACTCAATAATCTTCTATTCTCAGTGCTCGCTTCACAACCGGACGTCAAGTAAAATTGAAGATGACTGTGATGATGATGACTACGACGACGACGACGACGACGATGATGATGATGATGATGATGATGATGACGACGATGATGATGATTGTAACTGCAGAGAAAGAGAAAAAGATCACCCATATGACGATAAAGTACATTAAACGAGATTGTCTGTCGAAGGGTGGATGGATGGACGGACGGACGGATGGATGGATGGATAAGTGAGTGAGTGAGTGAGTGAGTGAGTGAGTGAGTGAGTGAGTGAGTGAGTGAGTGAGTGAGTGAGTGAGTGAGTGAGTGAGTGAGTGAGTGAGTGAGTGAGTGAGTGAGTGAGTGAGTGAGTGAGTGAGTGAGTGAGTGAGTGAGTGAGTGAGTGAGTGAGTGAGTGAGTGAGTGAGTGAGTGAGTGAGTGAGTGTGAGTGATTGAGTGAGTGAGTGAGTGAGTGAGTGAGTGAGTGAGTGAGTGAGTGAGTGAGTGAGTGAGTGAGTGAGTGAGTGAGTGAGTGAGTGAGTGAGTGAGTGAGTGAGTGAGTGAGTGAGTGAGTGAGTGAGTGAGTGAGTGAGTGAGTGAGTGAGTGAGTGAGTGAGTGAGTGAGTGAGTGAGTGAGTGAGTGAGTGAGTGAGTGAGTGAGTGAGTGAGTGAGTGAGTGAGTGAGTGAGTGAGAGAGTGAGAGAGTGAGAGAGTGAGTGAGTGAGTGAGTGAGTGAGTGAGTGAGTGAGTGAGTGAGTGAGTGAGTGAGTGAGTGAGTGGAGTGAGTGAGTGAGTGAGTGAGTGAGTGAGTGAGTGAGTGAGTGAGTGAGTGAGTGAGTGAGTGAGTGAGTGAGTGAGTGAGTGAGTGAGTGAGTGAGTGAGTGAGTGAGTGAGTGAGTGAGTGAGTGAGTGAGTGAGTGAGTGAGTGAGTGAGTGAGTGAGTGAGTGAGTGAGTGAGTGAGTGAGTGAGTGAGTGAGTGAGTGAGTGAGTGAGTGAGTGAGTGAGTGAGTGAGTGAGTGAGTGAGTGAGTGAGTGAGTGAGTGAGTGAGTGAGTGAGTGAGTGAGTGAGTGAGTGAGTGAGTGAGTGAGTGAGTGAGTGAGTGAGTGAGTGAGTGAGTGAGTGAGTGGATGAATGGATAAAATTTTAAACGTTTTTAAAGATGGATGAATCTCCGGTGTTTAAATGGATAATAAATGTGGTGACCCGCAGGTAATTAGTATTCATGTTGGATGTTCTGAAGAACATTTCGCCTTTCTTTTGCTTTCAATTCATCCAGAATTCATCGTGGTCATCATTACCATTTCTCAAAAGGCTTCCATTCATCCCCATTCACTCCCATTCACCCCCATTCACTCCAAAAACTTCCTGCCACGACCACCCAGTTGCAAATCATTTCCAAAATATCACCGAAGTGAAGCGAGGGCGGTGCCAAGAGATATGTCACGTGATACTATCACCCCGACGTCTGACGTCATCGATAAGAGGTCGAATGGAAGTGTCAGGCTATAAATAGTTGCGGCAAGCCTACTGTTTAAGAGAGGGAAATAGATTATCGTTTATGATTATTTATATTCCATACGGTCCAATAGTTCGAAGGTTGTGAACGATTTGAATAATTATTCCACTTTCATAAAATAAATTATGTCGGGAAACCATTTGCATGTCCAACTTAAATCCTATTAAAAGCCAAAAATTTGAAAATCATTTTAATAGTAAAATCTCTGACAAAGGCAAATATCGACAACGTTAAATATAACAATATGTCCCAATAGAAATGTAACATCATTAGCGAGGTCTCAACTGGTAGAATTGACCTTTCGAACCTGTGAAGGTCACTCCATCACCTTTCAATGTTGGTGACCACACATTTCGGTAATTTATCTTTTTCTTTGCATGGGTTTTTGAGTCCAGAAAGATTGACTTCAATATTATCGATGAAGTCGCATAAAGTGTTGTAGACCTGCACGGAGATGTTAACGATTAGCATTCCTAAACTCTTTCGTTACTCAAAATCTCCTGGTAATTCGCTTCGACCGCTCATCGAATCGAACGAATCAAAGCTACAAAACAATGCCGACCTTCGTGTAAAACCTTTCCTTGCTTTTCAAGTCGGCATACATTTCTTCGCTCGTCCGAAGGTTAAACTTTTAAAATTTAAGAATCGTTTTAAATTAATTAATTGATTAATTACGGAAATAACTCGTTGACAACATCCGTTATTGAATATCTGCCAAACGTGCTCTCGATTTAAAATCCTTCGCTTCAAAGAAATTAATCCGTCGACCTTCCAAACCGTTCCAGCAGTCGTTTCCTTCTCGTCCTCTTCCTTCTCTTTCGACTTTTTCTCTTCTTTCCCGATTTCTGCTTCTTAACGAAGTGTAAGGAATAAGATTAATTTAATAAATATAACTTTTACCAAGTTTAAATCGATTAATTACTTCAAAATTAAATTAAATGCCATCAATTTCAACATTTAATAACTTTTTCATCCAGCAAAACTAACCCTCGTCCTCCAAGTGAGTTCCACTTCCTGCAAACGAATTGCATTTTCGTATTCAAATCACGAAAGAATTGCATTTTAAATGTTCAAAACAAAAATCGACGGCACTCCAAGTTGACCTCCGAAACATTGAAAAACGAAACCCAAAGAACCTGGAGTCGTCTCTCGCTCCTCGCACGACCCGACGTCCTCCAATTTCTCGACGGCTCGACAAAGGTCAGCATAACTGTAAACGAGTTCGTACGTTGATCGTCAGATCCGAGTATCGATCTATCGACAGATGGCGACAAGGAATACGAACGTGGCGTGACGGCAAACGTCCCTCGAACGAGGCATAAATCCGTGAGTCGAGATGGAAACGAGGATCGAATTGAAACGAAGAAGCAAATCCTGCTTCGATTCTTCGTCTTCTGGCATCGACATGATGAGCTAAAATAATCACGTCAAAATCGAAACGAATTGGAGATGCACCGACCCGGATCGGTTGATTTTTAATAGTAAATCATTTTTAAAGGCTCACTTCTTTCAACGAGTCCACATTGAAATCCCAATCAGAGTTGATTCCCCACAAAGATTCAAGATATAACTTCGCATCTTCTCTGTCATTTCTGATGATGGCCGCGTCTCCGTCCTCTTTGTTCAGCTGCAAACTGAGGAATTCCAAAACCTCCTTGCGTATGTTCATCAGTTCCTGGAATTTCTGTCTTTGATAGATAAACTTCTGAAAGAAAGAAATAAAAATAATAAAAAAATATAAAAAAACTCGTGCCGAAATTAAAGCCGACGCGACGTAACCGAGGCTCGTAATTTTTCTGAAGCAAACGTTTGCTTCTTCGAATCACCTTGCAGTTGACGTTGACAAAGATTTCGTCTTCGAGTTTCGACGGAGCAGGAGATGACGTTCTCTCCGTTTCTTTGACGGAATGAAGAACTTCTTCGATCAAGTCTCCTGCCACTTGAAAGGACGTCTTCCTCATCAGCTCTCCCTATAATTCAACATTTTAACCGTGGCATTAATTTCACAAAATGAGCAGAATTTTTTAATTTTGTTTCTTTTTTTTTAAACGCGTTAAAAAGCCCGCCGCTTACGACCAGTCGGTTCCTGTCGTCCGCGTCGTAATCCCTAACGAAAGCGTGACCTCTGAAGGTCGCGATCATCTTCCCTGCTCCCCCGACCGCGGGGTTCGTCGTAAACTGCCACCGCTCCTCGAAAATTCCCCGCTCGCACGACTTGAAGCCGCAGAGAAAAAAACGACTTTCGCCAGGCAAAATGACCCCTGTTTTTTTAATTATGAGCTTCTCCAGTAATCCCAAAAATACTTTTAAAAAGTTAAAAATTAACTTTAAAAATTAACTTTTGTTAATAATTACATATCTCAGTAGAATGAATTGGTCGAATTAATTACTGCCCAAAATGAATAATTTTCCTCAGAAATTGTAATTTTACATAATTAACCAAATTTTAGTTTTTTTTACCTTGTGTTGGATTAAAGTAAAATTTTGATGATTTCTTGGGTCGGCTTTCTTCAAAGCTCTGATGGCCTTCGACTTTCTATATTTTTGAGTCGATCGAAATTAAACGGTAAAAGCAAATAAATTACTAGAATTAAATTAAAATTATGAATTAATAAAAACGTCCTCGCCTTCCACCCGTAGAACACGGCCGTGGATCCGTTGTTCGCGACCTGAAACTTCGAGTCCGTCCTGCACCCCACTTCGGTCTCGAAAGCCACCCTCGTTTCGACGTCTCTTGGACAAATCGGACCGCGGGGGCTGCATGGCCGTCCTTGCCACGAGACTTTTTGGTCCCCGAAGACCAACGCGGGGCTGTTCACGAAGTTCTCGACCGTTCTTTCGGTTTTGAGGAGCACGTTGGAAATGGGGGGCCGGAAGGGGATGCGGTCGTAGGAAAACGTCCTCCGGTCGGACGGGGATACGACGGCACCGAAGTTGTGAACGAGTCCCGGGAAATCCCACGAAGTCGATCCGTCGGCCGGTCGAGGCGGTTCCGACCTGCAACTTTGCTTTCGTAGGGTGTCGTAGTTGCAACCGTAAATCATGAGTTGGTTGATTTGCTTAAAAAATATTATTTAAAAAAATCTATTATTTCTTTGTGAACATTTCAATCGTGTGCATAGGACTCACAGGAATATGGGGATTGAGTTCATAGAATAATCCTCCCAACTCATCGAGTCTCCTTTTCAAATATTCTGATTTCAACCAAGGTCTACTGATTGAACTCAGAAATAGGTTCTTGTCCAATCCTAAGTTTAAGAATAATGTTGTAGATCATGCTGACGAAGAACCTATTATGCCAACCCTAATCCTAATCCCAAATCTTACCCTAACCCTAAACCTACCCTTAACCATAACCCTAACCCCAACCTTAATCCTAACCCTAACCATAAACCTAACCCTAACTAGAAGCCTAACCCTAACTATGCTGCTAAATGAATTAACTTTACTGCATTCACTGACTGAAGCAATAAGTTGACATTAATGTTAGGATAATTAATATTAATAAGGATAATTAGCCACTAAAATGAACCTTTTTCACAGCACTGGATAAAGTCAGGAATGTCCACAAATGACATGGGGGCTGCAAAACCTTTTTGTTTGTTTGATAACCTTGAGCTGCAAATTTTCAAATTGACCTTACAAGCTGAATTTAAATATTAGAATATTGTTCATATATTTTTATATTTAGATATCTACCCTCCAAGATATCCAAATAGATTCTAAAGCAGTTTTTAATTGTTCTACTATTTAAGTAGCAACCCTATCCTCGTACGTATTATATTATAACGACATTATTAACGACGTCGCTCGGAGCAGGATCGACGATCCGTTGAAAATTCAAACGTCACTCACTACAATCCACCACATTGTTCATTTCCACTGACCACTGAGGACTCTTGCCAAAATTCACTGCCTGTTCTGACTATTATAATATTAACCATTTCACTCGAACTTTCAATAAACCAAAGGAGTATTATTATTATTATTATCATTATTATTATTATTATTATCATTATCATTATTATTATTATTATTATTATTATTATCATTATTATTATTATTATTATTATTATCATTATTATTATTATTCATGTCAATTGATTAAAACTATTCGAGGAACTTTCCTCCTTTTCCACGTTCAACGAAGGGAGCCACCAGGTCGATGATGGTGCGAGCCTCGTCTGCTTTTCTATGCAATTCTCCCTGATTCATGGCCAAATGTTCAACGGGTCTCATAAGAAGACCTTTTGAATTATTTCAATTACCATGCTATTTTAAAAACATTTCATTAATAAGTAATCAATAAAAATCTAGAATAGATTGAAAAACATCTCTCTAGCATTGGAGATGGATTAGGGTTAGGGTCAGAATAACTGGAGCAGGGTTAGGGTTAGGGTCAGAATACCTGGAGCAGGTATTGTTTGTTATAATTAATTATCAAATAATTACTTCTAAAACGACCCTGTTATGATGTTATCCTTTAATAACACAATCATTATCATCACTCACATGAGAGATAATTCTGCTGGCACATCCTCCTTCTCATGCTTTTTCTCCAGTGTTTCAAAGGCTTGCTTTCCTCCAACAATTTGTTATTTTTCTTTTTATTCAATCCATCCTTACACCACCCTCTGTTCGTGTCATCCGCCCTTTTCCAATCCTTCAATTCATCCTAAGGAAATAAAGGCCATAAAGTTTGCTAACCACGTGACAAACTAGTGAATATTAATGTAATAAGTTACAAACTAGTGAAAATATTGTCTAACCAACAAATTGTCCAACCTACAAACAAATGAAAATATTGTCTAACCTTATTTTTTTTATCTTCCTTCAAAAAATCCTCAACACTCCCAAGAATGCTATGGGGAATGATTTTTCCATCTGATCCAAATTTTCCAGCACCAGAATTCTTGGATTCTTCATCTATAAGGATTATTTGTCAAATGTATTACAAATTTAGGTGATACAAGCAAAGCAAATCACCTTTTTTGAATATAGGCTCTTTTAAAGGGGCATCTGGATGGGCTGGAATTGCCACAGCAACCTTTGTTCTGGAAAATGCACTCTACTCGTTACTCAAAGCATTAAAAGTGGATCAGCTAAATATTACCAAAGTTATTGTTTAAAAGAAACTATTTTTAAAGTGAATTTGGACATGAAGCCCTGATTAGCTCACTTATTGGAGTTCGAACATCTGAATGGCTTCAATTTCTGAACTGCAACAAAGTTTAAACGTTTCTCCTCCTTGGGATATTTTACTGGTTTTGGCTCATGAACCTGTCAAAATTAGAATCGCCATATATTCAAAAACTAAATTTACCGTTTGAATTGCATTTACGTTTTTCAAGTCCCCATGTTTGACTTCCAAAACTTCTACTGATTTGTCAAAAATTGGCTTTATTACATGGTTTAAAAAACGCTTGTTTGAAAACGTTTCTACAATTTTCAGTGACTTGAAACTCTCTTCATCTGTAACGAAATGCATATTTGTTTCAAGAGTTTACAGAACAAAACAAAAACGATAAACCTGTTTTAAAATCTATATTTGACACTCGTTTTTTTAAAACGTTTGAATTCATTTGTATATCTTCCGACCAAAAATAAGCTTTTCAAAGTTGTGAATAAATCTTTTTGAGCAGTTTCTATAGAAACAGATCTTCATACCTTTATGGGCTGTGCTCACGCTAAAACGTGAAATAATAATGATTTTATATTTAACAGTATTTTATTACACTTTAATTAAATATAAATATTTTCTTGACAAGCATTTTGTCAGCAAACACTAGGGTTTCGTTAAAATAATAACATGACAATTGTTTATACGTTTACCGTGTTCTCTCCCGATTAATGTGATCGTTTGAAGATGGCCGAATTTTTGAAATCTGCTCTAGGTTATTTAGGGAATAATTTACCCGGTCAGCAAGATAATGAATTTGTTGGTCAAAACGTCGAGATGGGAGATTTTAAATTGCGAGTGAAAAGAGTCATTGCCGAAGGTTTGCTCTCATACTTATTGGTTGATATTAATTATTAAAAACTAGTCAACTTCAAATGGTAAAGTAAAGATGGTCCACTTTTAATTTTTTGCTACATGGGTATATTACTTATATATCAAATGACTTTTAAAATGGTTTTCGTATTGTGAAGTAATTATGTCGATAAGTAGTACTGTAGTATTGTACCTAATTGTATCGTACCATAAGTTGAATTTAACGAGTTATTTTACATTTTTACCTTCTTGCTCACATGTTCACATTAACTTTTCTTTGGGTTCTATGTTTTCAATCTTTTTGTGGTATTTTAAATTCTCAAAATACATTTAAATTTTATAATTCATTTGAAGGTGGTTTTGCTTTCGTCTTTGTTGCACAAGATAGTAAAAGTGGAAAGGAATATGCCCTCAAAGTAAGTAAATGACTCTCAATAAAATATTGTGAAATAACACAGCTTAACTTTTTAAGAGATTGCTATCCAGTGATGCTGACAAAACAAAGAGCATAATAAATGAAATTACATGTTTGGTGGGTGGTGTTTATTGTTTTTGATGAACATCTAGTGAAAATACAATATTACAATTTTATCAGATGTATAGCTATTATAAAATAAGTTAAGATTGTACTGTGTAGATCAATAGAATAGAAAAGCAGATCAATAGAATAATTGAAATAATGAAATTATATCAGAAAAGAGTTTCGGGACATCCGAACATCATCCAGTTCGTGGCGGCTGCAAGCATCGGAAAGGAGGAGTCGGGGCACGGACAGGCAGAATTCCTCATTCTCACCGAGCTTTGTTCGGGTCGGTCGTCGGAGCGAAAATGACGACGTTTGTCGACGTCGTTGTCGGTTAATGTCTCATATAAATAATGTTTTATCAGGGGGAGAATTAATCGACGTGTTGAAAAGTCACGGCTCGAGTCCCGACCTGGTGCTGAAGATATTCTATCAGACTTGTTCGGCAGTTCGCCATCTGCACGGGCAAAAACCTCCGTTGTCTCACAGAGACTTGAAGGTGTCCATCACGTTTTAATGTTGTTAACATTTTTAATATTAAAATTCTGATTGATTTCAGGTAGAAAACCTTCTCCTGAGTTCTCAGAGGAAGATCAAACTTTGCGACTTCGGCAGTTGCACGACCGCCGTCCACTACCCCGACGTTACGTGGTCTGCCACCAGGAGGAGTCTCGTGGAAGATGAGGTCTACAGGAATTCAATGATTTCAACTCGTAGAATAACTCACGATTCGATGATTTCAGCTCGCAAGGTGCACGACTCCGATGTACAGAGCTCCCGAGATGCTCGACCTATATCAGAATCTTCCTATCAACGAGCAGGCAGACATCTGGGTCGGTGCATGCATAAGTGCCACCTCATTATGATAATTATTTATTGTGAAGTTTACTTGAGAAATGAATTATTAATGTAATAGTAATTAATGAATTATTAATGTAACAGTCATTAATAGTAAACGAAGACTCGGCAACGATATCCCGCGGGAATTGAATCCCTCGTAAAAGATAAAACAAATTTCTGCAAATTTTTTTTGTTTACAGGCTTTGGGCTGCGTGCTGTTCTATCTTTGTTTTGGAGTCCATCCGTTCGAAGATTCGGCCAAATTGAGAATCATCAACGGCAATTTCACCATTCCTCCTTCCGACATCAAATTCATCGATTTCCACGAACTAATCCGTTAGTTTTTTTCTTCACAAAAAAAATCAAATATCGATAATTGTAAATATTATTACATTTATTACTGCTATTTATTGCATTATTATTGTCGACGTCGCTTTCTTCACCAGGAACGATGTTGCGAGTCCATCCGATGGAGAGACCGAACGTGGTCGACGTCTTGGAAAAATTGCAGGAAATAGCAACTAGGCTGGGTGTTAATCCAGAAAGTTCCATAGATTTACCCCTCCAAAGAGGTTATCCTTACGATGTCATCACGATTTCATTAAATGCAATGAGGTTGAAAATGTCTGATTTAATTTGTGCGGAACATTTCAGAACGACCTCCGACGATCCTGCAACGACCGGACGACAATTCTTCGAGAAACTCTCCTTCCCTCCACCCGTGCGGCAGCCAAGGTCCCTTGCCTGCTCTTCCAGTCAATGCGGGAGGCAGTGGATTCAATTTGTTTGGACAACTCAAAGAGGGAGCAGCTATCCTGGTCAAGAATGTCAGGGAGGCTTCTTCCAAAGTTGTTGAATCTGTGTCCCAGTGAGTTGTTGTTATTCACTTTCATATTCTGCGATCACTTATTGAAGTTGTTATTGTTCTTGGTTATATAGCATTATGTTAATTTGTATGTTAACACACAAGGAAGGAATTAAACTATTTGCTTTAAAGTAAATTCAAAAGCATATCTGGAATATTAATTGGCCTGGCCATAGAAAATATTGTAAACAATCTCCGGTCAACGAGGGGCGTGTCTCTATGTTAATTGCCCAATTAGCATCATCTTTGATGAATAAATGGGTCTCAAATGGAAGTCAAAGGTCGTTTGTGGTCGTTGCATGAGACAAGGTTGTTGTTGTTAAACAACATTTTGATGTTTTGATGAGGTCAACATGTTTGTTTCTGCTGCAAACTCTTGGAAGAGGTAATTATTTGGTAAATGTATTTCTCAATAATTTGATCTGAGTTGATGGTCATTACTTGTGCTGTACAGAAACAATCAAGTCAAGCAGTGAATTTTTGCACAATGAGTTACAGTAATGCATTGCCAAGTCTCTTCTAAGAATGAAATAATATTCTTTTCCATCTCTAATTTGACAAGAATAAATGTAAATATGTTTTTAAACATATGAAAAATATACTTCTGAAGTCTGCAGTGAAGCCATGTTATTAACAACGTTCATTAAAACCAGGTCGGTCAACAAGGGCGACTTGGACATCAGCTACCTGACCACGAGGCTGATCGTCATGTCGTACCCCGGCGACGGGGTTGACTTCCCGGGCAAGAACCACGTCGACGACGTGCGGACGTATCTCGACGATCGCCATCCTTGCTCCTACGCAGTCTACAATCTTTCAGGGAGGACGTACAAAGCTGCCAAATTCGAGAATCGAGTGAGACGTTCATCCGAGCGTCGGATTCGTTTAGATTGCACGTTGTCGGCGATAAAAATAATTCCGTTCGTCCCGTTTACGTCCCGAGTTGCATTCTATTTTTGATTTTTTATTGTAACTTTGTTTATTTAATTATTGAACGAATTTTGACCGATTACCCGACCGTGAATCTCTCAGGTGTCCGACTGCGGATGGAAACAAGGCAGGTCTCCGCCATTTTTTCTGCTTCTTTCCATCTGTCAGAACATGCACAGGTGGCAGAAACAGTTTGCCAAGAATGTCTGCGTAATCCATTGCGTCGTGAGTCGTAATTCGTTAATCCATCTGAATTGCTTTAAGCATTTTTTGATATATTTTTTCAAATATATTTATTTTATTAAATATACACATATCTCTCGAAGGATGGAAAGACCTCTTCGGCCGTGGTCTCCTGTTCCTTTCTTTGTTATTCGAAGCTCGTCGACAGTCTGGAAAAAGCCATAATTCTATTTTCAAGACGAAGGGGAAATCCGGTTCTGAGTGCATCTCAGAAGAGGTGGGCGGAGTGACGCCCGATGTTATTTAATTTCCTCGATCGATAATTTTATCCGGTCGGTGCCGTGAAAACTTACACGGTGCCCTTTATATGTTGTCAAGATGCAACGTTATCACTAATTATAATAATAATAACAACATTGGTGTTGATTGAACAAACATTGAATTTGAAAAGAATGATGAATAATGAAATATTCTTCAGATACATAAATTACATACTGGAATTAGCCAATGAGACGTCACCCTCCGTGTTTCCTTGGCCTCACAACAGATCCATTCATCTCCATCAGGTGCTCATACATCCTGTTCCATGCTTTAACAAACTCAAGTTAGTTGTGCATAACTGCCATTGTTTTGTTTTTTAGATTCAAGGGTGTCTGTCGTTTTATAAAATATGATCGATGATGTCGATAAGATGCACAGATATCATAAGATACAGATATCATAAGATGCAGATATCATAAGATGCAGATATCATAAGATACAGATATCATAAGATACAGATATCATAAGATGCAGATATCATAAGATACAGATATCATAAGATACAGATATCATAAGATGCAGATATCATAAGATGCACAGATATCATAAGATGCAGATATCATAAGAGATAAACCAAAAATTTTAAAAAAATTATAATCTGAAACCATTGCATAGGAACGGCTGCAGGCCTTACGTGGAGGTCTTTGTGGGGGAAGAGAGAGTAGTCACCACCATGCAGGAATATGAATCCATGAGGTGACCTTTGACCTGACTTGAATCGATTCACAAGCTGTCGAACTAACGCCCTTCGACACAAATAATTATTCAGATTTAATTTTTTTTTAAAGTTTATGAAAAAGTTAAATGGGTTTTATCTTCATTAATTATTAATTAATTAATATAATTATTATTTTAATAATATCATCTCAGGTCTTACACCGTCGTCGACGGGAAAATCCTGATTGCACTGAATGCCATGCTAACGGACGACGTGGTGGTGTGCGTGTATCACGCCAGGTCAACCATCGGAAGTAAAGTTCAAGGAAAGGTCGAGGACTTTTAAGTGACATTAATTTAAATTTAATTTAAATTTAATTTCAGAAATCTTTGAAACTTTGTAGGTCACGTCACTGAAAATCTTTGACATCCAATTTTTCTGTGGATTCATTAATCCTGGGACAAAAGAAATGAATTTCAAACTGTAAGTCGTTGTCATCATTTATTTATATTTTTATTTATTTATATTTTTTCATTGATGGCTTGCACGTCCGGTCCGAAGTGTAAATGATTTTGTTGGCGATTCGTTTTTCCTTAGTTCGTTGACCCGAGACTCGGAACGATCGATTAATTTTCAGGAACGACCTGGACAACCTGGACTCGGCAGACAAGTACCCCGAGGGGTTCGGGGTGACTCTCGGAGTTTCCGTGTCGGAGACGGAGGATCGACCTTCTGACGTGCTCAAGTCTTTGAGGGAAGGAAGCACGAAGAAGCATTCCTCTCCAAAGCATGTCGTATCTTCTGAAATGGAACTGCAAAGGATAAACAAGGAGCTGAACTCGGGTTTGTAGATTATCGTTCGTTGTTGTGATTTAAATGCATCCTGCATTTATGAACTGTTGAAGCACTAAATAGCTTTCAATTTTACAATGAAATAATTCATTGTGATTTTTTCATAGCCCTGCAGTCGAATCCAAAGACGATCGAATGCAAGCAACAATCGACTCCTTTCGACGATTCTCCGTCCCCGAGGCCGCAATCCAAGTTCTTCGTGCCCCTCGAAGTCCCCCGAAGCGGACCGAAAGCAAAACCCGGCTGCAGAGGACCTCCTCCGGAGAAGCCCCCTCCTCCAAAAATAGCATCCAATCGTAACAACCTCCTCGAAGGATTGGATTGGCAGAGCGACTCAAAAGCACCTGCGGGTTCAGACGACAATCTGTCCAGAAGAGAAGAAAGCATCGACTTTGACAATTTTTCAAAGGAAAGGAATCGGTCGGAACCCGTGTCTGGCGAAAGGTCGCATCTCGAAGAAAGTAGTAAAAACTTGCAGAGCGATTGGGGCAAGTTAGTGGATGTGGGAGAGACCACGGCAGAAGCGCCAGACAGGAATTTGTGCGACAAAGAACCATTTTCCGAAGAAGACGACCCGTTCCGCATAGGATCCTCGGATCCCACGAACCTGGAACTTCTGACGGGATGCGGAGCGACGAACGCGACTCGAAGTTCGGTCGAAGGACAAAATTATGCCTCGTTCGATTTGTTTTCGGAACGACCTCCGACCTCGGCAGAGACCGAACGATCGAACGATCCTTTTGAAAATGGCATGCAGACGTCTGTCGAAGAGGCAAAAAAAGTTCAAATGACTTCTGAATTTTCATCATTCCATTCTTCCTTTGACCCCTTCAACTCAATTCCCTCTGCAAAACAAGGGAAGAGCTCCACCCCTCCCGCGTGTCGGGACGGTGCGAGAGACGACGAAGATTTTCTTTCCTTCCTGGAGAACATTTCCAACGGAACCCCTGCGATTCCGAGTCCCGTCGCAGATCGGCGCTCGTCCGAAGTCGTTTCGAAACCCGCGAAGTCCGGATCTTCGGACGACCTCCTGGGAACCTGGAACCACGAAAATCTCGCTTCCATGCCTCGTCCTTCGAGCTTCGTGGCGTTCCGCCCCCCTCCGTCGTCTCCGGCGCTCGGGTCTTCGACGGTCGGAAGCGAAGGGCAGACCTGCGGCAGTCGTCCTCCCCTCGACGGATCGTTCGCTCGACAAAGAGATTCTAATTTCGATCCCTTTTCAAAATTCGGTCGGTGATGTTTTTATAACGATTATTAGCAGAAGAGCTATGCGTGGAATGCATTGAGAACGAATTTACTCTTGCAGCAGACTTAAACTTAGCTTCCAAGACATTCCAGCAGAGGGTCTCCTCTCCTAATTCATCTTCCCCGAGCAGACCTTCGACTGCGACCTTCTCATCAGGCAAATTTCATTTTATGATCCTCGTATCAAATAACATCGAGTCGCTTACTTTATTTATTTTTAATTTTTATTATTTTTTTTTATTTGCAATTTGTTTACATGGCACGGCAAAGACAGAGGTGCTTCGTTCGAGAAACACGGTTGCCAAGTCAACTTGCACACCTTTTTATTACGATTTAATCAAATTAATAAGTTAAAATTTTATTACGATTAATCCAAATTAATATTAAGTTAAAATTAACCAATAGCAATGGATTTTAAATAAATCTCATTTCCCCGACCAGCTCAACAGCATCAAAACAACAACTTTTCTGCTGCCTTCTTTCGACCTGCAAATCCAACTCCCAACGCCGGTTTTTCCAGCGTCATTGGAAACAGGGCAGATAGGGGCCTCAAGAAACCCTTTGGTGTGTGGTTTGATATCTCGTGGAACATAATTTATAATGTATAACTAATGCTGAAATTATAATAATTTGTTTTTATTGTTTCCACTACTGCCATAATTATGCTTACGTTATTGAGGTTGTGGCTTATTTTATTATACTTTTGTCATCTCAGGTCCCAAACCGGTGGTGCCCGAAGATGCATTTGGAGATCTCCTGGGTGGTTTCACTTCCACCTCTCGAAAGGAACCAAAGACCATCAAGGAAATGCGTAGGGAGATGGAGTCCAAGGAAATGGACCCTGAACGATCGAAGGTCAGGGAATGGATCGAGGGTAAAGAAAGGAACATCAGAGCATTGCTCTGCTCCCTACATACGGTCCTGTGGGAGGGAGAGGAAAGGTGGAAAGAAGTGGGGATGCACCAGCTCGTGAGTGCCGATCAAGTCAAGAAGGTATACAGGAAGGCGGTGCTCTCCGTCCATCCGGACAAGGTGGGTCTCCTTCGGAAAAGCGGATTTTTGCCGCGCTCGAGTTACGCTTCCGTAATTAATGACTTAAATGACGTTCACAGTTGGCAGGTCACCCCCAAGAAAATTTGGCTCGCATGATATTCATCGAGCTCAGCGATGCTTGGACTGAATTTGAAGAATCTGGAATGAAGAATTTGTGCTGACGAACGACTCGCATAGTTCTGCAGTTTACGATGCCAAAGTCAACGACGGCTTAGAAAGGTCGGTGGTCTCGAGCGTTAGCTTAAACGTGAACATGCACGTCTCGTCTGCGGTCTTCCCTCCGTCGTCATCCCGTTTTATCTTTCACTCCAGGCTCAGAGCTGAATTGAACTTCAATTGGCCAATTATGTTTATATGGATTAGATCTAATTAGAAGTGCAAATGTACAAATATCTATTGATCTGTGAATTACAATTAGAGGTAGAAATGCATAAATGTTTATCATTCTTTTCGTCCTATTATTAAGCCTATCGTTGATCATGTCCGTGAAGCTTGACATTTAAAGTTTATCATTTAATTAATATTTAGTTTCATTAATGTACTTGCTACGTCTCAATGACCTGTTGACATCATCTCGTTTGCTGCCTCCGAGGGTGTGTTGAGTTATGACAATCAATATTATTAACATTATTAATCAATTTGATTTATTAAACATTGAATTATTTTAATTAGTTTTCTTTTTTCTGCCGAGAAAGGCGACGGTCGGTCGATGCGAAATGATTAAACGAAATACGTGGCCGATCGGATTGATTTTCAAAACTTTTAATTTTGTTTTGTTTCAATTATCATTGAAAAGAAATTAAATCTTTGCTTCAAGCAATTATTTAACCCAATAGGTTCCTACTTTGAATGAAACTTGCAACCCTTTAGTCATCCTATTTGCATTTTTTTCAAGAATATCTTTAATTAATTAAATTTAATTAATGTTTCAAGATATCCCAGAATGTCTGTTAAATGCTGCCAGCGTTTTAAATAGATAATGTAAACCATGAATTGTATTTACTCAGTACAACATGAGTGTACATTGGCAATGAACAACAGAAACTAAGAAATCAAAATATAGCCATTTTTAGTTTAACTTAGCAGTTAAGATGGTCTTAATGCTAGATCACTTGATCGGATTTCAAATTGAAATCACTGTTGCCAAAAAGTAAGACCCTAATTAATATTCATTATCATAACTTTTCCAGGTTTCACTGGCATTTTCCCATTCATGAATATAAAAAAATTAATTTGTTCAAATGATGCAAAATTATTCTATAAATTCAAAGATTTAATAAAGTTTAAGCCAAACTTCAATTGACCAGAAAATCTTCTAACCTACATTTGGCAGAATAGATTTTATCAGATATTAATTATAATAATAATATAGTGTTTTAGTAAACATTGAGGGTTTATTTCATCCACTTTCTTCTTTGAGCTTTGAGATAAGGGCTTTTCTAAAGGAGTAGAGCTGTTTACGCTTTTCAAAAAGTTTTCTCAGTTCTTCAGTATTTGGCTGCCAATGTCAACATGAAAATGTTTCAGCTGCATGCATAAAATTAAGTCCAAATCGAATCGAATAGAAAGCACGACTTTCGTACCCGCACCGGTGGCATTTCAAAATCGTCTTCGGCTTTGCTCGGCGCCACGAGCGTGAAGAATCCATTCGAGAACACCCGAGGTTCTAATACGTTTTTGTTTTCGATGCATCCGATCACCTGAATGTCAACGGTTCTCTTGCTGGAAAATACGGGGCGAGAAACAAAACTGATGCAGCTTCCTAAAAAAAAAAAGAGCAAGATTCATATATTCACTTGTCAGTGGATTTCAATGGCTTATGGAAATAAGGTGAGTATTTGTGGTAAAAAATTTCATTAATAGGTTAGGGTTAGGTCAACCCTTCTGTGAAATCACCTGGGGGCACAGGTTTGGACATGATGCAGTTGTCCAAGGATCCTGTGACCATGATGCGACCCGAAAGCTTGGAAGAGTGGGTGGCGGTGAATTCGTCCATCCATCTGTGTGGACGTTATAATTTAATTCATAATTTAATAAGTTTTGATGGGAGTCACTGTTAAGCAAACTTCTACTTTCAATCAATTGATAGCTTATCGTTAGCAACCTTAGTATCTCGCCTGCCTTACATCTGTTCAAGAGACTACAATGTGAGGGTGAAATGGAGTACATTGTCACTTCTGACTTGTCATCTGCGAATGGTTTTCTTACATTTTCAAAGAATCTTGGTTGAGCATTTTATCAAATGAATAGTTGTTATCATTTTTGTCTTGCTAAATTTAGAATGTTGTACCACATGAATAAAAGAATTGAAGATGAGACTAATCAATTCACATTAATAACTCCTTATCACCTGATAAAATTTCTTTGGCAACCCTGTTAATTTGTTCCATAACTTTCGCATCTTTGGCCATCTTGAGACTGTCGAGGTAATTCTGCATGGAAAGGTTCAGATGGCCATCTGATAGATTTTTATCAATTACATGTGGATGTTGGTCTGATATCCGGTCTTCTTCTGACCTCAAGAATCCTATCTCACCATCCTTAACCTTTATTGGCACATACCATAGCAAAGCTCTGTTCACCAATTTTCTTCTTCCAATGAAATCTTATTTAAATTAAAGTTATATTTCAATAGTTTAAACTATTATCTATCTCATAAATGGAGCTTATGGTTGCATGTGTTCACTCATAAAAAAAAAAAGCTAGCAAAGTACCAATTGAATAGGAATAAACTTCAACATAGACCCTCAGTGATCTTCTCTTAACAAGGACAACCTTTGCTAGAAACTCCATGAGGTTGCCTACTCCTGCTGATCCCAGCATTTCAATCCTTTCCACTCCTACAAGAGCAGGATGGGGGGTTTCCCCTTTCTCATCCTTGAAAAGGTTTGCACACATACATAAATTCATTCTTAGTTGTTTATTATTAACATATCTTCAAAAGAGTGACAGGGGTGCTAACTTTCTCACCAAACCTCAAGCAATGTTTTGAGGCAGCAACATCAGCAGATGCTTCTAACAATTCCAGCATAAGCCCTCC
This sequence comes from Hirudinaria manillensis, assembly GCA_034509925.1. NCBI lineage: Eukaryota > Metazoa > Annelida > Clitellata > Hirudinida > Hirudinidae > Hirudinaria > Hirudinaria manillensis. Next base: position 9,936,035 of record CM067533.1, read on the forward strand.
CTTTACCATACCAACCATTTGGGTGTCTTCAGGATGAACAACCCTAATAATTCATTTAAAAAAATAATAATTTAAGTCACACAGCATCACTGTATCACCCATAGTCTAAATTACATAAGTAAAATTAAATATTGCCTTACACTCACAAATTCATTGGTCAATTCCAATGAGTTTAACAGATTACAAGAGGTAAGGTAATAATTTAAAATTATTATTGAAGAAATTACACATTATTATGCCTATAATTTCACAAAATCTAATGTTATTAATCTATGTGACTAGTTTTATGATCACTTTCTGTTGTAATAAAAACATTACTTGGTATACTTCGCTAGAGGATATCTGTTTTTTGCGGAGGAAAAGGACCTAATTTAAATAAAAAAATTTCCCTTTTTATCTAAAATAATGTTGAAATATCCCACAGGCAGACAACCTTAGAAATCTTTTCGTTAAACAATTCGAAACAATTTTGGAGCTAATCATCATAATAAATTTCAATATTCTTGTGAATATGATAGATATGATTTTCGTTCAATTTATGAGAACGGGCAAAGTCTATTGACATCTATCCATATGTTGCAAATAAACACTTATTGACCCAAATATCAAACCTTTAAGTTCACTTTTAGTGGGCGTCATAGTGACACTTCAAAAATAAACAAAGTTACAAATCAAATAACTGAGTAAATTGCGTAATTTTCAATTAGTGGCATTCACGAAGCTCCCCAGTATCGAAATGGTTGATACTGAAAGTCTTTACGATAGCCCAGAAGACAAGCCAGATTACGTAGATCATAAAGAAAAATTCATCGAAGACGGATCTTACGCATTCGGTAACTCGAAGGGCCACCTAAAATTTTCGGCATATGAAATCAACTTTGGAAAATCAAAAGTCTCTTTACAGCGAGCATTTCTAGATTACAAGTTGAAAAGAAAAGTAAAATTTACCTGCTTTGACATCTTAAATAAATTACAAAAGATTTTATTTAAAATAACTCTGAATTAACTTCTACAGTTCGATGCTAAAAATGTTTCAGTTATTTAATTTATAAACTAGAAAGAATTATTGGAGCACGACCGTGTTGCTTATTCACCCCCAAAATCTGAAGAAGACAAGCTGAAATTGAGGAACTTGTTCGTAGAACAAGCCAAAAAATATATCGGAGTTCCGTACTCAAAAAAGTACTGGACACCTGATGGTATTTTTAATTTGTTGTAATAAAAACATTTTGGCGTTATAGCATTTAAAAAATGTTTAGATCCAGAATTTTGCTCTCCACTTTTTCTTGACTGTTGCGGATTAATCCGGCGGGTCATGCTGGATTTAAAAAGAGAATTTGGCTTCTGTTTGGGTCCCTGGAACCAAAGTTACCAACACGACACATTGCCTATAACTCTGCAAAGTTTAGACGAGGTCAAACCTGGAGATTTGGTCTTTACAGCTGCCACTTATTATAAACCAAGAGGTAAGCTAAAATTCGTTACTATCTACAAGTAATGTCATATTTTTCGAAGATTCTGTTTTTATGGACTATATTTTCTGGCACAGCATATGTGTAATTTAATTTTTATGACATAGACTTTTATAAATCTATTTTAAGTTAACACTTGATTTACCAAATTAAGAGAAGCCACAAAAACATGATTTAACCCACGTCGAAATCCTTCTTGGAAACGGAACGAGGACCATCGCATCGAGATGGAGAGTGGGCAAGGTGCAAGAGTTCGATGACTACAGATTTGAATCTACTATCTACCACTCGCCCAAATACATTTTCAAATCCATAGAGACTTGGATTCAAGGAATTTGCAAGAGGTAATCTAATTTTTTTGAGCATTCAGCGGTTTTGCTTGATGGTTATAACAATTCATCTTACGCAGTCACTGTGAAGAACACAGATGGCTCTGGAGATCAGAGCTGTTCATTCCATCCGAAAAATCCATCTTTATCTCCAGATCCGATTGTGACAACGATTTAGATCAGAACCAAAACGAAAAAACAGAAACATAATTTTTTAGCCTAAATTATCTAGAACCTGATAAACAATAATTTAAATGAATAAATATAAGCCACAAGATGGCACCTCTTTCCGAAACACAAGTTTGAAATAATACCTAAAACACTACTCTGAAGACTATAACGAATTTTTGAACTGTTTGTTAATGGCGTAAAGACATTTATTTAATATCAATAAATTAACGAAATCTCCAACCCGTTATATTTAATCGTTATCAATCATGCCACATTACTTCTGCTGTAATTAATGTTTTATATGATCATTAGTATGACATTATCATCGATTAATTAATAAATTAGGACTTTTTTTAGTTGGACAGATAGACCCAATATTTTAGCCCTTACATTATCTTGAAGATGTAAAAGACCAAATAAGTGCAGAGTGCTTTAGTTGTTTTCTAAAATTTATTATATAATGTAAAAAGCGAATAAATTACAAGCAAATTAGCAATGTAACGTGCGCTCTATGTTTTTGTTTATTTCCAAAGCTATTTTGGGGAGGCTTTAATAGCGAAGATTCTACTCTCGATTTGATAGTCTTAACTATATAAGACGTACGTATAGAGTCATGAACTGCATTCTAGATAGTCATGAAATCACTTCTGCGGTCCATCTCAGACATGTCAAACTGAAATAGATACTAGAAGCTGCCAAAATTCGCGTCGAGAACAAAAGAAATTCACTGACCACTCAGATCATCAGTGACGGAATGAGCGAGCCCAGGAGGCATGCCAACGGTTATCACCGCCATCCAAGAAGCAAGAGAGAGGTTTGAACTCCCCACAGTGGGATTAGTCCATTTGGATTTTACAAATGTTAAAAATTACGGGATGTTCATTTGGAGCTGGTGATCAGCTGGCCTGTGGGGATCCATGACCTTTTAATGTTTCTGATTGATTTGTTTGACTTTATTCTCTTATGAAGCAATGAATATTTTTAGATTTTGTTCTTAAGAAATGGCTTGTTATTTCAATACTCTCATTGCTTACTATCATCTAAGTGGGGAGTTTTTAAATGTTATCAACGAAATAAAGTGATTTTTAAAAGCATTTCAGCCTATTTATCTTGTTTCAGTAGTTTTGAAAATGTCAGAATTAGTTAAATTGGGTACAAAATTTCCTTCATCAGGGGGCCAATTCTTCAGGCATCAACCTGATACACAGAATGCTGCCCAAAGAATTGCTACTGAGGTCTTACAAATCAACATTGTAACCGTTTTCTTATTAAACGTGATAGTATCCAAAACGAGCAGTAGGATACTCGCGTCGATTAATCTATTGCTGCTATTAACTCTAGTTTCATTCTATTTCTTGTTTTGTCAGCTTAAATGTATTAGCATATTAAATGCATCATATGACAACATTGGAAATGGCAAGAATATTAATCAGTTCAATGTTCTGATTTGAATTATTTCAATAAGCAAAGCGATATCGATAGCAGCAAAGATCCCGATCATAAAAGCATCATCAAAACTTGGATTTCAGTATTTAAATATATTTCTGATATATTTCTTGAGAAAATATTTTATTAGGATAGTTATTTAAATTTGTAAAACTCAATGAAATTTATTTTTTCCATTGTAATCTTCAAAACTTATTCATCGTTTAAGGGTCTTTTCCTACCTGGATGTGACGAGTTTGTGCAGATGCGCTTGCGTCTGCAAATACTGGAATCAAATCGCCCTGGATGGGAGCAATTGGCAGAATGTGGACCTCTTTTTTTTCCAGACGGACGTCGAGGTTTGTTTTCGTTTTTAAGCGGTCGACTGCTTCGTGCCTCGTTCAAGCAATAAAGAGTAAAATTAGGATGATGTTTTCAATGATTGAAATTTTGTATATCACTTGACGAATTACGTTAAAACAATTCGAGCCTTGGGTTGAGGTTAGGATTAGAATTAATGTTCTTGTTTTTATGCTTTTGTCATCGGTTCGACTAAATTCTGGAGGCTCGCTTTATTGCTTTTACTTAGGGACCGGTTGTGGAAAACCTTTCAAAGAGATGTGGTGGATTTCTCAAGTCCTTGAGCCTGAGAGGCTGCAAGTGTGTGACCGATGCTGCTCTGAAGTAAGGCATTGTCAACTTCACGATCGACTTCGTCGCCGCTCTGCGAGTCAACGCGACGCGTCGCGGATTCGTTTGCCGGGAACGGCGTTTTCGGCGACCGCGCACTTTGATTTTAACGGGATTTTAACGCTTTCTACTTTCCCGTCGTTTGAATCCGTTTGCTTCTCGAAGTTCGACGATCATCGGGGGTCGAAACGTTCGAAGTTTTACAGACGACCTATTATTAAAAAAACATTCGACCATAACTTGCACGACGGCATTTGACTAAAATCATAAATTTTAAAGAATAATTTCTAGAAAGTTGCGTTCATCATAATTTATTTATTAACTAATTTTTGACTTTAGCCAGGGTTCTCACTTGAGATTAATTATGTCTTGTATTTATTCATTATCTCCTGTTTCAAGTACTTTGTTCAACTAGATTTGCATGGTTATCCATTAATTCTCTATTTGTTTCTACATTTCAGAAGTGATTAATCTAATTTATTAATCATTTGATCAGGCGAGTAATGTTATTTTAATTTGTAATATGATGCTTAAAGTCGGAGGGTTGCTTTCGACAAAGCAGGGGTGAGATTGGGTGAAAAAGTTAAATATTAGCAACTGTTGCATTTATATTATCTTGTAACACATTCCTCTGATTTAAGTCGTATGTCAAAGATTTTGTATTTGTTGTAGATTGTTTGCCCAGAACTGTCAAAACATTGGAATTTTGAATCTGAACGGTTGTACGAGTATCACGGATGCGTAAGTCGTCCTTGGATTTGGATATTAGGATAGGATACGCAGACCTATTAGGATACTCAGATATATTAGGATAGGATAAGCAGACATATTAGGATAGGATATGCAGACATATTAGGATAGGATACTCAGATATATTAGGATAGGATAAGCAGACATATTAGAATAGGATACCCAGACATATTAGGATAGGATATGCAGACATATTAGGTAGGATACCCAGACACATTAGGATAGGATAAGCAGACATAAATTTGCTACTGAATATTATGAGATTATACAATTGTTTGCACATAATTTTTACAGATAATTTGTTGCTCGTAGTTCTTTTTAAGGTTTTTATTGCCATGTTAGTATTTATTTAACGAGGGGATTTTTATGGATAGGACGGTCACGAAGTCACGAGCTGTGATCAATAATTGCATCATAAATAATCATAATAATAATATTATAGTAACAACTGCTGTTATGAAAAAGGCACCCTAAAAGTATAATGTTTTCTTGTCCTTTATTTCAGTGCCTGTGAAAGTCTTGGTCAGTACTGCCACAAGCTGACAAAATTGGACATCGATTCTTGTGCTTGCATTACGGACAGATCTCTCGTGGCCCTGAGGTACGCTTCGCTCGTTTGCACTCCCGTTTTATTTATTCTCGATACGGATAATAACTTTTATTTATATTTATTTGGATTCTTAAATGCCCTCCTGAATTAAAGTGATTAAATTGCTAATGTGCTTTCTCTACACTATATTATTATATCTTATAATTGGAATCATGCAATTAAATGCTTTGAGCAAATTTAGATTTTAAATTTTAATTTTAATTTAGAATTTTAAAAACCAATTTAAAAATCAGTATAAATTAAATACTTAATAATACTTTTTTTTAATACTTAAGTATCATTTGGACATTAAGCCATCTATAAAATAACTTAAAATATTAACTTAATGGACACTTTTAAAGCATGAAATTTCATGAAATCTGCATTCAAATAATAAATAATATTCATTGTAAATACAATCCCCAGCAATGGATGCCCTAATCTGGAATCCATCAGCATTGCCTGGTGCGACCTGGTTACAGACGAAGGTGTTTCCTTATTGGTCGAAAAGTGTAACAAAATTGTGTCATTTAATGCCAAAGGGTGTCAACAGGTGATATAAATATTCTAAGATAAATATTCTAGTTGGATGATGATGATGATTATGATAATGATTGATTTGATATAGAAGTTTTGATAGAGATGATGGTGTCCATCACATATTTAACTTGCTCAATTAAATTAAAGTTTTTAATTATTCTTTTTCTTTAATTATACTATATTATGATAAAGTCCGAGAAAATCTATGCTTCGAGTGATTGAAACGTGTCGATCAATCAGTTGACAGATGTGGCATTTGCCAGCATCGGACGACGCTGCAACAAGCTTAAAGTTCTAAACCTGCACGGCTGCATGGTGAGAGGAAATTGGAAACTTGTTCTTGTTTCAAAAATAACTATTTTGAATTTTTGAATTTTCTTGAAGTCTGATAGAAATGTTTATGGAAGGTCTTATTATGCATTTCAGAGGATCACTGATGAAAGCATAATCGAAGTGAGCAGGGGCTGTCCACTCCTGACCTTCGTCTGTCTGTCCAAATGCGCTCGTCTGACGGACGCTTCCCTCGTCAACCTGGGTCTCCGATGTCATGAAATCAGGTTTTTTAAATCATATTAAATTTTTAATTGATTGCAATTGAATTAAATTGAATATGATCAGATGAATTACATGAAATCAAAGCGAAATTTTTGAATGAGGACATTTGTTAATAATAATAATAATAATTGTTGAGGCAAATGCTTTGTAAGCCTATTAACTAAGGTGATTACATTAAAGTGTTATTGAAATCTGAAATGATTTATATCTCCTTTCACAGAACCTTAGAAGTGGCAGGATGTTCGCTTTTTTCAGACCACGGCTTTGAAGCCCTTACGAAGGTTGGTTTTTAGTTACATTTTTACCGTCTAAACATTAATTACATAAATTTATTTTATGTAAATTACTTGATTTCGCAATTTTAATCACAGATTTTTTGGGGCGTGGGGTGGCCGAATAAGCCGCGAACGACGCTAAAAAGCGACGTCGCGTTCGACGCCGGACGACGGCATCGAAAGCTCGGCGCGCGAGTCGACGTTTTGTGTCGTCGCGACGTGTCGTGTTCGAAACCCGGGTCGTGCTGCCGCTCGGGGAGCAACGCAGCATAAACGGTGAGCATTGTTCGTGACTCGCTCGTGGCAAACGTATGACTTCACTTGTCGTTATCATTTGCAACGAGTCAATATCATTTATATTCGAGAAAAGTTTTTGTATCCAACCACAGAATAGTCATTTCTTTGAGAGGATGGATTTGGAAGATTGCATGCTGGTAAATTACGAATTATGGTTGCTAACATATTATTATTATTAACATATTAATATTAACATATTAATGTTGTGGAATTGTTACCATAGTTATTAGTATATTTTTGGGAGGACCACGGAACGACTCGGGTCGTTGCATTAACGCCGACTTGCGTTCCAGATAACGGACGTCACCATAAACCACCTGGCAACGAACGCTCCACGACTTTCCATGCTCGTTAGTGCATATTAAAAGTTCAATCGTCTGCTTATTTCGTGGAAGGAATCGTTAAAAATAAAAAATCGTTAAAATTAAAAGTTAACCGCTGATTAAGAGGGCCTTCGATCGATCGCAGAGTCTGTCACATTGCGAACTGATAACGGACGAAGGAATCCAACACCTTTGCTCGAGCATCTGCGCCTCCGAAACCCTGGCCGTGGTCGAGTTGGACAACTGCCCCCTCGTCACAGACGCCTCCCTCGGGCACCTGTCCACCTGCAGGCACCTGCAGAGGGTGGAACTTTACGACTGTCAACTCATCACCAGGTCTGGCATCCAGAAACTCAAGGTCGGTCGCATTCGTTCGTTTAACATAAATAGGACCGTGGAGTTAAGAATATTATTTAAATTGTAATTAAGAATATTATTTAAATTGTAATTAAGAATATTATTTAAATTGTAATTAAGAATATTATTTAAATTGTAATTAAGAATATTATTTAAATTGTAATTAAGAATATTATTTTAATTGTAATTAAGAATATTATTTTAATTGTAATTAAGAATATTATTTAAATCGTAATTAAGAATATTATTTAAATTGTAATTAAGAATATTATTTAAATTGTAATTAAGAATATTATTTTAATTGTAATTAAGAATATTATTTAAATTGTAATTAAGAATATTATTTTAATTGAAATTAAGAATATTATTTAAATTGTAATTAAGAATATTATTTTAATTGTAATTAAGAATATTATTTAAATTGTAATTAAGAATATTATTTTAATTGTAATTAAGAATATTATTTAAATTGTAATTAAGAATATTATTTTAATTGTAATTAAGAATATTATTTAAATTGTAATTAAGAATATTATTTAAATCGTAATTAAGAATATTATTTAAATTGTAATTAAGAATATTATTTAAATTGTAATTAAGAATATTATTTTAATTGTAATTAAGAATATTATTTAAATTGTAATTAAGAATATTATTTTAATTGAAATTAAGAATATTATTTAAATTGTAATTAAGAATATTATTTTAATTGTAATTAAGAATATTATTTTAATTGTAATTAAGAATATTATTTTAATTGTAATTAAGAATATTATTTTAATTGTAATTAAGAATATTATTTAAATTGTAATTAAGAATATTATTTTAATTGAAATTAAGAATATTATTTAAATTGTAATTAAGAATATTATTTTAATTGTAATTAAGAATATTATTTAAATTGTAATTAAGAATATCCTGTACTGCCAGTAACAAAACAATAAATATAATTCTAATGGACATTCAGAGCACCCTTCCCAATGTCAAGATCCACGCCTACTTTGCTCCCATCACTCCTCCGACGGATGGATCCGGACCGAGGAGGAGATACTGCAGATGTTGTATCATCCTCTAATAAAGATGATGATTATGATTATGATCACGAAGGTGTCGTCGTCGATTACATTGGCGATACGTGATGATGTTGAAGATTTAAACTTTGTCACAGCCATTTCCCATTACGTGTAACGATTTGTTGTTATGTATCTTAGGTACGTAACTTTTCATTTGTCACGTGTTCTATTGATCATCGTCACAATCATCATCATCATCATCTGTTGATCACGATGATCGGCGGTCTTCCTCTTATGCAAGGAAGGCACCGACGACGGTTCAATTTCAATCGACAAAACGAACGTTTCTTCGGCCCGAGTTTCCGAGGAGACCTTCGACCTTTTCCCGGGCGACGAAATCCGAGGGTCTTTCCGTCTTTTTCCACGTCCTCGTCCGCCTCCCCCTCTTTGCGTTCGAACGATCCGCGTTTCCGGGGCGAAACGCTTCGAACCGCGAAGGTGCCGAGGCGGTCGAGCGACTACGAAGCTCCGATTAATTAATGGTAATTATGCATGAATATGATTATAGTAATTATGCACGAACATGCATCACGTGGGTGATATTCTCGACCGTGCAATGGTTCTCGTCGTTGAGAATGTTTTTGTTGAAATTCAAAATGCTTTCTGCAAGGAGAAAGGGGACGAGGAAGGGTTAGGGTTAAGTCGACCCTACCGAGGGTTAGGATTGGGTCTACCCTTCCGATCGACGTTCGTGTGGATTTTTGTCGTTCGTTGCCGAAATGTTTTTGAAATCGTTTCGATTCACTTGATTTATTTTTTAAATGTTATATTTTTGTGATTTTCTTTTGAATCCATCTGAAATCGTACGCTTTTGGTCTTGCAATCTGTCGGTTCCCGAACATTTTTTGGACGATTTTCATCATGCTTTAGAATCCAGTTTGGAGTCAGATTTGTTTTAAGAACTTTTGTGAGGTTTATTGAAAGATTTGTTTCAAATTGTTATCCAATGATTGTTGCCAACTTTGTTTTTCTACTTTATGAACCGAGATGCATTGCTTCACTGCACGTTCATTTCCAAATTCATTTCTTTATTTATTTTTTTTTTGCCTCTCTAAGACGACAGAGGTTGACTATTTGAAATTCACTGATCAATTTCTTCTGAACTGTTAGAACTTTCTAAGCATGAAACGAACTTCATCCATATTTCATTTTGAATAATTTATTTTATGTTGACTTTGTACTCTTTCAAAACCATGCGTGCATCACGAATCGTCGTCGTCGTTGTCGTCGGCTTCATTGGTATCCGCTTTAGTGACGTCAAAAGGTTCGAAGGAAACGTGGCTCCTCCTACTCCTTTGGCAAGGGAATGTATAGATCGATGTACGTGGCTTAGAAGCGGCTGTTAGTAAGAACTGTTGCTCCACTTTTTGCTTTAAAGTCAGTTTTTTTTGTTTATCATAGAATTTATTATTATCATATTTATCAATTTGTCGAAAATTAATGCTTTATTTTTTTTTTTGGGAACTTATTTTCTGTTGCTTTGACCCTCCCCGTCACTTCTCGTGCCGGCGGTCAGTTGTCGGTCGCTTCTTTTCATCTTTGTTAAACTTTCTGCCAAAAGACAGACTCGAGCAGCCCAAACTGGTACAAAATCTGGCTTCCGACGGGGGAGCTGATGGAGAGCAATCGAACGTCCTTCTTACGATTGTTAGAGTTTCTCGTCCGCTTGATCCCCTTAGAGGCACCAGTTATTTTCTCAATTAGCTTCCATGCTTTCCAACACCACCGGTACCTGGGGAGTGGTTCGAAAGACCTCGTCGGGAGAGTTTGGTGAACGTTTGTGACCGACGCAGTAAGCTAAAGTATTCCCTCCTTTTTCTCGATTTTATAGTTTCGTATCCCGCTTTCTTTCATTTTCACCGTCATCCTTCGTTATGTGGCGTGCAAAAATCGAGCACATTTGTCAAGCTACTTAAAAGTCCTCGAGAGAAAAATTATGAAATCTGAGCGCGATTAGCAGTGCAGAGGCCATAAAAACGCGTGAGTCGTTTTGCTGTAATTTCATCTTTGAATTGTCAATCTGTTGTGTAAACATGGCGTCGACGTCTTCGAACGGAAGTGCGTAAGAATTTCACAGATTTTAATTACCGATCCGGCGCTTGGGTGCACACCCGGCAGACTTAATAGACACTTAAATAGATCAATTAAATAATTCTCAGTTTTCTATGTGGAAAAGACTTTCGTTCAGAAAATATCTAATTTTAATGCGAACGGTATTAGAAACTTTTCACAATGTAACTAAAATTCAATAAAAATTAAGTTAAGATTTAGTAAAAATTAATTAAATTAAAATTCAATAGAAATTTCTGCTGTAAAGTTCCAGAGCAACTGGCATAATAGCACAGGTACGAGAAGTAAGGACATCCGACTTCTCAGTGTATATAATATGATTTGTAACTATTTTAGTAGGGTTGCCGAGCCGTTTGATATTATGGGACGCCTAAATATGAGTTCGCAGATTTCTTTGAGGTATCTATGCGGTAAAACTGGTCTCCTTTCGAAGGCATATCTCAGAGCATCCTCGTAGGAAATGGCGGGGTTCTCCATCATCACGAATCCAACCATAACTGAACCGACACGACCGAAACCGTGTCTGCTGTACACGAGAATCTGTTTTAGAATTAGATGGATTCGATAAGCGATTAAATAAAAGAGATCGCATTGTCGCCAGAGCAAATTCTGAGCAACGGCCCACCATAAATTGTGTAGCTATTAGTAGAGTGATCAACTTGTATTTAATTATTATGATAATTATATCTACCTTGTAACCATCTCTCATGCTCCTTTTTATCCAAATGACGGCCCTCTTGTAAGCTTCCCTATGCAAAGGGTTTTTCGTTCCCTGAACAAGGGGAGCCCTGCAGTAGCAGCGTCCCTCAAAATCTCCCACGGGGTCAGGGAGTTCGTCGGCCACACACATGATGTGAGTGAAGCCGTTGACTATGCACATCATTCCAGCAAATTCGTTACCTCCCCATAATGGACCAATGATCTGACTTTGAAGAGAAATGCAAACATTAACAACAATTTCATCGTTAGGTTCGCATTATTATTATTATTATTATTATTATTATTATTATTATTATTATTATTATTATTATTATTATTATTATTATTATTATTATTATTATCATTATTATTATTATTTGTTTATTATTATTATTATTATTATTATTATTATTATTATTATTATTATTATTATTATTATTATTATTATTATTATTATTATTATTATTATTATTATTATTATTATTATTATTATTATTATTATTATTATTATTACAGCACCATTGCATTCAATAATAATTAACGTTAAGAAAAATAAACCTCATATAGGGCACCCTTAAAATCTCAGCGTAGAGGACCAAGTTTCGAGGAGTGTTGACGATAAGTTTTGACAGTTCATTTTCGGAAGGGTAAAATAAGCCAATCTTCTCGCAGAGTGTCCTCGCTTTGAAAACGAAATCAAAGAGACCGTCTTCGATCAAAACCACAACTTGGCCAAATACGTGGTGTTCCTAATCGGAGAAGCACGGATCCAAGCGTTTACTTTAAACAATTGAAACTCACATCGAAGTGATAAATTAAATCTTAATAATTCCTAACATCGTCCTTCGTGCCTCTGTAAGGTAGATCCAAATAATGCCATTGTCCTTCGTCGTTGTCGAGGTGCCTGAGGTTCGTGAAGACCTCCACTATGACATTATCGTACGATAAATTTTTCTCGTCAATTCTCACTATGGCCTTCAATTGAAATATAGCGATAATAAATTTTCTTTTACATAACATTAGGCAGTCTCAGCTTTTCTTCACAAATTATTCTAGCAGTTCACGCGCTGTCTCTTTCTGACATCGGTCTCGGGGAGATTTTGTCTAGTAGAATTTAATCTAAGCAAAAGCGTTGAAGACAAATGTAAATATTTAAAACCCCAGCGTCTTGTATTGCGAACATGATAGCTTCATAGATGGCTTTTTCTTGTCAAACAACACAATCCCTTGAAATAATTTTATTTCTTAACGTTAAAAGCCTACCAAAAGGGTCAACAGCTGTTTCGGAGGCAAGCTAACCCTGCCTCTACCGTTAAAATTCTCCCCGAATATAAGATTTCACCTCGTTTGGGCGTTCTGCCACATAAACTTTGTTTTACCTTAAATGTAATTTCTTCCATGATATAATATTCAAAAGTGCCATATCCAGGGAACGTTTTGACAATTATGTAGGAACTAATTGTCTGAGGAGGTCCACTAGATTGGGCCCCCTGTTTACGTTCAAATGGCCTTGAAACCAGGTATCCACTTTCCGGAAGTATATCGTCCGGAGCAAACTGAAATAAATTTTGGAAAGTAATACGATTCCAATAATAATAAAAAATATTCCAGAAATCTAGATGACATCAATCCTCTAGTGGATCACCGGGAAAATCCGCGGTCTCTTCCATGTATAACTTTTACCATCATTGCTAGGTGAATAATGGTCGATATTTCAACGGAGAACTCGAAATAAATTACTTTGCTCTGTGTTTTCTTTATATTATAATACATAATTATTTGACCAAGAATAAAAATTTCTACGGAATATTAAAAAACGAAAAATGTATTTATTCACGGCTTAAAATTAAATTTTCGCAGCAAAGCCAAACACGAAATCGAGAAGACATGAATCAAAAAGCTAGATTCATTAACAGCTACATATTTTGAAAAACTTTCATCGAAAATAACCATTGCAAGTAAAATGACTCAAAACCTAAATCCCCAGCAGCTAAACGTCAGAATTTCGAAACAAAGCGTTTCCAAGGACGACACTAAAATGTAAAATGGCGTTTCAATTTGCTAATGTTTATGTTGCGCAGTTCTTTTTTTTTTTATCAACGGTTTGCCTTTTGAAATCGTCGCCATGAGATCCTAAATAAAATATGAAAATGGACAGGGGCTCTCCAAGTATTAGAGTTTCAATAAATACGCCGATGTTTTGAAGATGCTGACGAAGCTGCAATTGCTGGGAGCGTGACAAAACGTGACGCTGCGGGTGACAGGTGAGCTCACGGTCGCATCAACTCCATCAACTAATTTCTTCTTTCGTCGTTAGTTTTGTTTTTCTTTAACTATGCTTTTACTTGAGTAGCAGAATCGCAGAAATGCCAGAAAAGAAGCAGTCAACAACTCACGTTCCTTGTTAAATAATCGGCAGTTAAGCTTTTATTCCTCTTAGGCAAGGTTCTCAACAACCGTTAAACCTCTATTTATCGTCATCACCACCACCAATCAACCAAGAATGCCGAAGACAAAACATTGCTACGCAAATTTTTCCGAATTCACGCAGTGTCGTGCTTAGTCACGTGATCGTGGCCGTCGCTTGCGAGCGGGTCGTTGGAGATGTTGAGGAGGAGAAAAGGGTGCATGCATACGCCCGTGTACGTTCTCTCGAGCTCCTCAAATGACGAAACGTACGCAAGTCGATTTTGACGCTGTGAGACACGACTTGCGATGACATTCGCTGTCGTTTGGACTTATTTGCTCTTGAAATTCATTTTTTTTAAAAGCGAATAAAAAGAGTCAAATTTAACCGTAATCTCTTTACTACTTAATCGTGGATATAAAATAGGAACAGCTGCTTTCCTGCGATAGAATCGTCATCTGGAATTCGTTCGGGGTTCGGTGTTTTCGGGATAGAAAATCGAACAGCTTCTGAAGAATTAGTGAATGGAGTTATTCTGCACTTATAGCCTCGCCAGTTTCACACGAGCAGGTCGTTACTTATTGAAGAAAAATAGATGAAGTTAGATCTGAGGGGTTACCCTGTGGTGGGTCATCATCAGATGCCTCAGAACCATCCTCCCTACTCGCACCACCCACCACCCTGCATCCACGTTTGTTCCACGACTCCTAAACCCATCGACGACTGTCTAGCAGATAGGCATTGGTATGCCTTCCTCTGCTCGAGTCTCATAACTTTCTTCACCGGTCTTTTCTTGGTCCTTAGTTGGAGGATCATCAGTTGGTGCTTTTGCCAACCAAAAATTTCTAGGTCTTCCAGGAAAGAAGAGAGGAAGGGTTCTTCTGGCGGAAGTGGGGGGACTTCAAACCTCTTCCTCGCAGGATCGTCTGAGGTCGGGTGGGTCACGGAGGCCAAAGATTGGGCAGGCGAACTCATTTCCGGTCAGACAACGACTGGCAGAATTCTCGTTAGTTTTTAAAAGATAATATTTTTAATGAACGGAATTCATTCTACTGTTTTTGTATGGCATTCTTGATTCTCCATTTATATTTAGTTTATCTTTTGAATACCTTAATAGGATATGCACTTCTCAATTGATCTACAAAACTATATACTACCTTTAATCAAGGCTCAACCGGGCTCCGTGATGATATTTGTCTAATTGAGTTCACGAGTCACGTTAATGAAACTGCCTTGATAAAATATATGGAATTATAACACGTTGTCAATATCATTATTATTTAAACTGAGTATTTTTATTTAAATTTATTATTATTTATGATAATTATTATTATTTAAACTAGTACTTGACGCATTATATAAACTGACAAGATAGATCTTTACGATGTATATGTAATTTTTAATCAAAATACATGCAAGTGGGGTTTGCAATAAATAGGTAATTATTTTTAATTCAATTTTACTTATTTTAAAATTAAATCTTCAGGTCGTGTTGGTATTTCTCCTCAGCATTGCATCACTCATCATCTACTTTGTCGATACCTCAACGTGAGTTCAGCAAAACAATAAATTCTATAATAATAATAATAATATTATATTTTAATAATAATAATAATGATGATAATAATAACAAACAAAAACAATATTTATTTTTGCTACGTGCTGGATGATCATAAACGTAAACAAAATTCTTTCAATTTGTAATGGTTTTGTAAATCGTCATCAAACGTCACGTGACCAAATGTCAAACGTTGACAAATTGAAAATCGTCACAATTCTCTTGTGAACGAATGATGGAAAATTTGTTCAGTGAATGAATGAAAGGAAAAGATGTTGTTCGGTGGATATTTGGGACATCACATTGATTTGTTATTATTATTATTATTTTTATTTTTATTTTTATTTTTATTATTATTATTATTATTATTATTATTATTATTATTATTATTATTATTATTATTATTATTATTATTATTATTATTATTATTATTTTTATTTTTATTTTTATTTTTATTATTATTATTATTATTATTATTATTATTATGCAGTTGTAAATATTGCCGTTAAATTATGGAGACAGATTTGCTTGCCATCTTATTTCTCGGTGACAACTTAAAGCGGGTTTGACTCGACTTGGAGAGATGAATAAATGTGTAAACGAACGAACGAACTAATGAATGAACGAACGAACGAACGAACGAATGAATGAACAGATCGATGGGTCAATGATGCGGCAGCGGCGGATGTTGAAACACGTCCTGGCTGCAAGTCTTGATCCACAAGCTGTTGGTGAATTAATGTTTTCATCGATTCTTTATTAAAGCGCATTTCTTACATTAAGTGTCATGATAATGATCCAATTATTACATTAAGAGTCGTGATAATGATGCTCGCGACTACAGGGAAGCTGTGGAATCCTGTGAAAAATGGGCTAACAGTACGACACAGCAGGTCGATTTGGCTTTCAACATCTTTTTCATGGTCTACTTCTTCATAAGGGTTAGAAGATGAAAATTTATTATACATAGGTGAATATTTATTATTTATTTATTATGTATTCTTTTCTTAGTTATTGTTTGCATTTAATATAATCGCTAAATGAACCAAAATAACAACTTAATGCTAAGCCAAACGATAAATTATTTAAGTTGTATAATAAATTATTCAAATTATAAAAATTCTGTTAGATTTTTTTTTTCATTTATACGTTATTGCATACGACAATGATCATCCATATCATCGCAACCTTTTCCAGTTTGTAGCAGCTCCAGAAAAACTCTCGTTCCTAGTGGAGTTGTACTCGTTGGTCGATTACTTCACAATCCCTCCTTCATTCGTGGCCATTTACCTCAACAGGAATTGGTTGGGTAAGACATTTTCCGATTAAATCTGGTTTATTCGAAATACCGAGTGAACTCTAGCTTTGATCTCGTCGAGAGCATTTTGTTTTCATAAAAATCATCTTTTCTGAGCCACGATTTAAAACTTTTATCGCATAAAATTTCCATCTCTCAGGGTTGAGGTTTACAAGGGCACTGAGGTTGATGACCATTCCAGACGTTCTCCAATATCTGAACATCTTAAAGACCTCAAATAGCATCAGACTGTGTCAATTGGTCTCAACTTTGGTCAGCGTTTGGTTCACAGGGGCTGGATTTGTCCACTTGGTTAGTTCGCTTTTTTCAGCAGAAAATGCTTTCCTGTGGACCGTTATGTTCTGCAAAAGATAAGGTTTTAATCGATGACTGACCATGAAGCCTTTATTCGATACAAATTCGTAAACAAATTTGCAAAAAAAAAAAATTTTCCACTCTATTATTCAAATTACTTCCTCATTTCCAGGTGGAAAATTCCGGAGATCCTTTCCACAACTTCACAAACAGCAAATCGAAGACCTACTGGGAATGTGTTTATTTCACCCTAGTTACCATGTCAACCGTGGGTTACGGAGACGTATATTGTGAGACCGTGCTGGGTCGTTTCTTCATGGTCTTTTTCATCCTCGGTGCTTTGGTGGGTAATTTATTTTTCTTTATCCTTTATTTATTTAAAACAAATTATAAAATTTCACGTTTATTTAAAGACTCTTAATTTCAAACCTAGTAATTGTTACATTTACCATTACCATTTATGATTTCAATATCGTTAAGATGTTTTTTATTTCAACTACCAATTAGGCCATGTTTGCAAGCTTCATCCCAGAAATTATGGATATTCTTGGAACTCGGAGTAAGTACGGAGGATCGTACAAAAAGGAACATGGAAAGAGGTGACATTAACTGCTTTAACCCATGCAATGGAGTCATAATTTTATTTGGATTCAGTCACAAGAGGATGCAACCATTCAATTATTCAATCAATCGATCAATCAATCAATCAATCAATCAATCAATCAATCAATCAATCAATCAATCAATCAATCAATCAATCAATCAATCAATCAATCAATCAATCAATCAATCAATCAATCAATCAATCAATCAATCAATCAATCAATCAACCAATCAACCAATCAACCAATCAATCAATCAATCAATCAATCAATCAATCAATCAAGATATCGATTTATCATTCGACCATTTATTTGTCTAAGAGCAATCTGCAATTCACTCAAGCAATCATTCATTTGCAAAGGTTTGAATGACTGCACAAGGACAGTTATGAAAACAGGTTGGTCTAAATCCTAGCGATTGATTTATTTCCTTCCTTGGCAGACACATACCTCACCCTTTTCCTGCCAGTGGATTTTGCATTTAGGGTTTGCATGAAAATCCGATCGTCTCCCAGTCCTTGCCCTGCACGGCATTTTAAAAAATATTTTTGATCATCTTTCTTCTGGAAATTAATTCGAGAGTTCGATCGCTCGTTTTGGTCTCGGAATGGCCGCTAACAGCCGACGGGCAACTCTTGGTTTACTTTAAGTAAAACAAATACAAAGTACTAACTAATACAGTTTCTGATTTTTAAATTGAGTTTTCTAAAGTGTTTTGTACACTTTGCACTGCAATCATCCATCAAATAGAATTAGAGATCTCAGATAGAAAGGATAATTAGATATTTGTCATTTAATAAATATTTATTTAAAAAGGGGATTAAATGTTTTTGTATTAGGCATGATTCACAGCTAGATTAGATGGTTTTTTTAAATGATTTCTTTGTTATTAAAGAAAGCATGTTGGTTTTTGGGAAGCATTTACAATTGTTTAAATATAAAATATTCTTTTGTATGATGGTGATAATAATAATAATAATATTATTAATAGTAATTTGACATCGACAATGGTAATAATAATAACAATATTGACACTAATTAAATGATAGTTGATTACATGGAACTCCACATGTTAATGTGTAGAATAACCTTTTAAATGAAAGAATAATGGCTTTTAGGATGTACAATTTCTCTTTAAATGGACAATGTTGTAAGCCCCCCCGACCTCATTGAACTTTGGATTATTTTGCTTTCAAGGCACATCGTCCTGTGCGGTCACATCACTTACGAGTCAGTTTCCAACTTTATGTCTGATTTTCTTCACAAGGACAGGGAAGACGTGGATGTAGAATTAGTCATCATGAATAGGTACCGATAATGATAATGAGCACAATTATGGTAAAAATGATGATAATGATGATGATGATGATGATGAACATTGTCTTCTCAGAAAAGAACCTGATCTTGAACTTGAAGGACTTTTCAAGCGACATTTCACGCAAGTGGAATTTTTCCAGGGCACGGTCATGGATGCCAATGATCTTCACAGAGTCAATGTGCGTTCTTTTCCACTTGTTTATTCATCTGCCAACCCATCCATCCATACCAGATAATCATTTGATGCTTAACCTAGCCTTATCCTAGTCTTAACCCTAACCCTAGCCCTAAACCAAATTTCGTCTCTAATGTCAAAGAGTTATTTTTTTGTAATTGACCAAAAGGAATTAAATAATGCTTTTGATTTAACAAGAACTTATTAGGTATATAAAAATGGATCCCACAATTTTTTTAGATTGTTTTTTTGCTTTGCAAAAATGTATTGCAATATTAATTTAATTTCATTTACACAATTATAAGTTCGCTGCAAACTGTCACATTCACTGAAATTGCCATATAATTTTTATAAATATTATGATAAAATGAGTTTTAAAATATGTAATACCCTTTGTATAAATTATAATTTTTCAGTGTTAAACTTTAGATTCTGTAAAACGTTTTGACGTTCAGTAAATTTTTCAGATAAAAGAGGCAGACGCATGCCTGGTTTTGGCCAACAAATATTGCGAGGATCCCGATGCCGAAGACGCCGCCAACATCCTGCGCGTGATTTCCATAAAAAACTACCACGACGACATAAAAGTTATCATCCAATTATTGCAATATCACAACAAAGTGGGTTGGCATGCCATTGGAAAACATTTTTTATTTTATTTATTTTCAAATGTAAATAGTTACTCAAGTATATGGAAAAATATTCTAGGATAGATGGTTGGCTCACTGAATGTAACATCCCATGTAACCCAAATACTTTCTCAAAAATTAGAAATGAAGTTCATTCATTTGCAACATATGTATCAAATGGTAATTTTATAAGGCGATCTCGATCGCTTCAATTTTATGCTTTATGAGTGGCTTCGATCCATTAAGAGTTTGTTTTGCAATTACTTATTTGTCATTAAGTAATATTAAATAGATAAAGTTAATAAAGCTGCAATCGACTATTTTAAAAAGTAATCTGGTCTAACGGTCGGTCATTTAATTTATCCACCCGTAGTCTTATCTCCTCAACATACCTAGTTGGGACTGGAAAAGAGGAGACGACGCGGTCTGCCTGGCCGAGCTTAAACTCGGTTTCATCGCTCAGAGCTGCCTCGCACCAGGATTTTCCACCCTACTGGCTAATTTATTCACCATGAGATCTTATAAATTGGTGAGGATTAATCTCATGAAGTCGAGTCACGTTAAAATAATCGAGATTTTACAAGTGTTTTGTTGGAGATGCTTTTTATAGTATTAAACTAGTTTCTAATGTGGTTCTTATGGTTAATCTTATTTTTATTGACATTCACTTTTTATAGTATTAAACTAGTGGTTCTTATGGTTAATCTTATTTTTGTTGATATTCACATTGGCTGCTGGGCAAATGGAAATATTTGATTGAAATAAATTTAGACTTATTTGCATTTCTTCTTTTGTTTGTAAGAGTCTGCCTTAAAAAGTCCCTTACGAAGGCCTCGTAAATCGAGAATCGGCCCGTCGTCCGTCGACGTTATCGTCGTCGTTCGTTGCGGTCCTCGTCGGGTGTCGCTTCGTCCGTTTTGTCGTCCTCGTCATCAAACTCAAAGTTGCATCGATTTTGATGACTTTTGCCAAATATATGTTGAAATTTTCATTTCAATTTCTCATTGTTAATTGTAAATTCAAGTATGGAGGGTTTGACCTCCAGGGTGCCATGTCTGACTAGGTAAAAGCCAGCATTGTGTGAATTAGTGGAATTTCACAGGAAGCAAAAAAGTTTCAAAGTCCGTATTCCAGAATGATCGATCCTGCGATCGAACGAGCCGACCGGAAGGAACGATCCGAGTCGTAAACTCGATAATTTCCTTCCCTCGACGCGCGTTCCGACTCGTTTTCTTTTCGGATCCTCTCGACGTACGAGGTGCTGTCGCGAATGCCCGTCGTAATGGAATGAATATTCGTGCTCACTTATCGGTTTGACTGACTGCAATAAGATTGCTGGTTTGATTAATTGTTAATTTGGATGCATTATTATCGACGGATCGGGCAGATTTATCGGTTCGATTACTTAAGTAATTGCTAGAACGTACATTACTAAGCAAATGGTTTTATAATGGTTTTCATATTTTAATAATTTCAGGATAAAGTGGTGAGTTGCTGAATGTTAATTAAACACTAAACATAATTAATAATTCAACAAAATCCCACCAAACCACTTCTGACTTGCATTTCTTTCTTACCGACCACGATCTTCCTTCGCCCGCTCCCTCGCTTCATTCGCAAAATTTAACAAAATGGCTTTTCATGGGCTTCCATTGTGTTGTTTCGTGAATTAATTGTGTTAAATCAATGCTCCTATGTTTGCTTTTAATGTTATTATTTTATCATTGGCTGATATCACTGGATCAGAATGAACAGATTTTATGACCTTTGCAGAAAGGTGACTTTGAGTGATGCATGATGCATGCCTGCATGCTTGCATTTGCACCAAACATAGCAATGTCATTATTTGATGAGCAAAGGTTTGATTTTTGTAGAAATTAATTTAATGTAAAATTTAAATAATTTAAAATTTAATGTTGGATTTTGGAAGTGAAGATGACTTCAAGGTAGCTGAGCAGCTGGAATGACTTTTAATCAGTGATGATTGATATAAAGATTGATAAGAAGATGCATAAGAAGGAATACATTATGAGGCAGTAATGCATTTATTGTGGCTTTTGGTTGTCGAAAGGATGATTTTAACTGAAAATCTTCCTCAATTTCTGGTCACTGCTACCATCACCGTTGCTCTCAGAAACTCTGGCATCCTTACGTTTGCCAGTTATTTTAATGAAATTATTTACCTATACACCATTTCGTTTATAATATTTTTAAATCAAATTTAAATTGTCTTAAAGAACTGATTCGTAATCCGTGCAAACGTCCGTCGAACGCTTTCTTTCGTTATCAGTCCCCCGACATGCCCCAATGGCAAAACGATTACATGAGAGGCACAGGTATGGAGATGTACACGGAGTACTTCTCTCCCTCGCTCCACGGCATGACCTTCCCAGAAGCGGCAGAGTAAATATAAATGATTTTATAACATTCAATTCTCTTAACAAACTTAATAGCTTCGCCGATTTAAATACGTCTCGATAAATAATTCGTTTATTCATCCCGTTCGTAAATTATAGAGTTTAGCTCGAAAAAGAAAATAGAAATTTTCTGCCTCAGAATGCCGCACGAAATGGACGTCGAATGATTATTAATAATCGTTAATGATGCACGTCGAACGTTGCATTGCAGACTGTGCTTCCTGAGACTCAAACTTCTGCTGATAGCCGTGGAGTCGAGGGGCAGTCAGGACACCCACGACAGCAGCATCAGCATCAACCCGGGACCCGGCGTGGCGATCGACCACACCACGCAGGGTTTCTTTTTTGCAGAATCTGCAGACGACGTCAAAAGGTGAAAGAAATTCGAAAAACATTCCGAGATCTGCAGTCGTTTCGATCGACGGTTCGATGCATCGTTTACCTGTTTTGTTCGATTTTAAAGGGCTCTCAATTATTGCACGTCTTGTCATGGCGACGTGACCGACATAAAAATGGTGAAGAAATGTCGATGTAAAGCTACAGGTGAACTTCATTCGATTGTTATGTTGAATATAAATCATATTTGTTCTGCTAAGTTTAAATATTTTACATTATTTTTCAACTTTAAGGTCACTTCAAGAAGGGATTTCTAGGCAGAAGTATTGATAAAACATCAACCCTTGACTTTGGTAATTTAAAAAAAAATATTTTAATGATGACAACGAGCAAGGAGCAAATGGTCGTGACAAATGCAGCAGACTAGGCCGAGTGGTTTATCATTTTTGAAGCGTATTGTTATAAAGATCGTTATAGTTAATAATAATAATAATAATAATAATAATAATAATAATAATAATAATAGTTAATTTGTAGAGCATCATATGCATAGCATCTGAGGCGCTTTGTGTGATCTTGTGTCTCTAATCTAGTAGGTGTTTCCTGAAGAGATGGGTTAGGGTCATTGTTATCATATGTGACTAAGCTAGTTACTATAAGCAGTAACCTAACCCTAACCCTAACCTTAATTCCAAAGCTAAAAGCTGCAACATGACACTTATGAAAACACTTTCATCAGATCAGGTGCCCTTCCTCAGGTCGGAAGGAAAGAAGAAATCGCCATCCGCCAGCAGAAGAATTGGCCGGGTTTCGCCATCAGGGTAAAAACTTTGTCGACTTTAAGGGTTAAACCTAACCCTTAGATTATAGGGTTACAGTGAGTCAAATGATTATTGTACCACCACGGTTGATTAACTTCAATTTGTCTCAGTATTTAAGTTTGTTTTTTCATTTCAAAACTTCCATTTATTTGTTAATGACAATGTACCATGAGTTTATAATAATAGTATGTGAATAATATTGTATGTGACTCATGCCCTGCCATCATTTTCATTGTCATTAGCTTTCAAATTTCTTCATTTTTCAGTTCTAGTATTCAGACTACTGCCCAAAGCTTGAATGAACAGTTTAGGGACAGTCTAATTAAGAGGTAAACAAAAAACTAAACCTTTATTTTAGTTTTTTGGAGTCATCATCTTTATTATTGCTAATCTGTGATTAGCATAACTTATTATTATTCTCTTCTAACCATCATTCTGGTTGCTATTATTATTGATAATCGTTGTTGCTAACTGAAATCATTGCGTTTACCTCGTCGTCAGATCGTCCGCAGTTCAATTCGACAGTTCTTATTCCACGTCTCTCGATCTGCCAGTCAAGGATCAGATGTTTCTCCAAACGAGATTCGATCGACAAGCCTGCGACTCGGCCACGGACTCCAGGAGGTTCGATTCCACCGGAATGTTCCACTGGGCACCTCCTCAGACCATGTCGTCGTGCATCATCGTGAGTGATTCGCGAGACGGAGTTTCGAGACCGTCGCGGTCCTCTCGTTTTCCTTTAATTTCTCGAACGTGTGCCCGCGGTACAGACCAGAGAACAAGCCGCCATGACCGTCCTCAGCAACCACGTCGTGGTCTGCCTCTTCGCCGACGCTCGCTCGGCAGTCATCGGCCTCAGGAACCTGATCATGCCGCTGAGAGCCAGCAACTTCGAAGAGGAAGAATTGAAACACGTCGTCATAGTAGGAGACAAGGAATACATCAAGAAGGAATGGAAGAGCATCTGCAACTTCCCCAAAATCAGCATCCTCGGGGTGAGTCGAAGGCAGCTCTCGATTCCCGGAAATCGTTGATCGCGACGGCGACGTTGCAGGGATCTCCGTTGAACCGTGCCAACCTGAGGGCCGTGCACATCAACTTGTGCGACATGTGCGTCATCTTGTCGGCCAGAAACAGCACCGGAGATGACAGCAACTTGGTGGACAAAGAGGCAATACTTTGCTCTCTCAATATCAAGGCCATGACCTTTGATGACACCATGGGTTTACTGCATCTTTCTGGTCATGGAGGGCCTGGTGAGTTTGAAAATATCATCAAACTTTTTGGAATTTTCAAGTAGCAAATTGTAAAGTAAGGTTGAATTAATGACTATTCATTAAATGAAATTCAAGGAAAATTGAATTTTTTTAATTTATTAAGAATTCCAATGGGAATTTTAAATTGTTTTGCACAATTATTGCAATTAAATCCGATCTTCGAGTTATTTCGTTTTCGGTTGCAAAGACCGGCTGGTTCGATAAGAAATAAAAGAGAAGTCAACACGAATAACAACAATTTGAAATTGTTATTCTGAAAATAAAATTTCACCATAAATTTTAAATTTATGCAGCGTTTCTGCCGACGTTGGACGGTCGGTCTTCGACGACGGCCGTCAAGCTCTCTCGGAAAGGGGTCGCATCCGGGAACGACATACCCATGATAACGGAATTAGGTGACGACCTGGTTTTGTAGAGTGCCCACATCATTAAAATTACAAAAAAATTTCTTAAAAAATATTTTAAAAAAATGTTCGTCGGTCCACTTAAAATACCATCCAGGCAACGATGCCAACGTTCAATTTCTCGATCAAGACGACGACGACGATCCCGACACAGAGTTGTACATGACTCAACCGTTTGCCTGCGGAACTGCTTTTGCAGTCAGCGTCCTCGATTCTTTGATGAGCACGGTAATCGATTTGTTAACGTTAATCGGTTTTATGGATTCATCTTCTCTTCTGCCTCGTTCCTGTTTTAATCAACTTAATTAATTTAATAATAATTTAATAATTAATTACCTTTAATCAATTTAATTCTACTCGTTTATCTGGAGGCGATCGTAGACTTTACGGAAACTTGGAGCCGAGAAAAACCGGTCGTTTTATGTAATAAATGTAACGAGCAAACTCGGCAAGATAAGCGCACGTAACTAAAATCGTGCAAAAAGATTTTGGCAAAAAATTTTCATTAAACTCGAATACATTCGCAGACGTATTTTAACGACAACGCCCTGACTCTCATCCGCACCCTGATAACCGGGGGCGCTACTCCCGAACTGGAACAAATATTGGCAGAAGGAGTGGGCATGAGGGGAGGTTACTCTACCCCAAAGAGTTTAGCCCATCGCAACCGTTGCAGGGTATCGCAGATACCACTATACGAGGGTATCCTGTCACAATTTGGGGTAATTATCTAGCAATTACATTTTAAAAGTGCAGCAGACAAATTGTTATTCTTTCCTAATGTTTGTTAAAAATGAGTGGAGTCATGGAGATTAATGTGAATTATTGACAATTTATGATCTTTAGATCGTCTTACCAATAGATGCTCTTAAATTGACTTTGAACTTCTCTCCCGATATCGCTTCATTTCTTCATCTGCTACCATACTTTCAGGACAACAAGAAATATGGAGAGTTGTTTGCATTTTCTCTCAGAACGTATGCCATTCTGTGCATCGGTTTGTACAGATTCAGAGACTCGAACAGTTCGGTCGAGAGAACTCCCTGTGCCAAGCGCTACGTCATCACCAATCCCTCGGACGATTTTCCACTGCAGTCTTCCGACAAGGTGAACGAGCGTATGCACGGTCGATGTAGATTTGCTTCAATCATTTAAATAAATACCCCTGATAATCATTCAGGGAAGATAATGATGGAGGGGAGGTAAAAACTTAGCATTGTTAAGAATGGTAAACAAATCAACGACCATATTAGAAAATTATAGGAAAGTTGAACATTTTTATGTGTTTTGATATCTTGGCCTAAGTTTAGATTGATAAATAATTGACTTGCTATATTAGCAATTAAAATCTAATTGTTAACAATCAATTATTCAGTTATTTTGTCTGAGACCGTTTGACATGAGTGAACGACAGACAAAGAGGAAAAGAAAGAGACGCACGAAGGCACAAGAAACATTAGCAGAAAATTAAGTATGATTATCACTTTCTTTATCAAGCCACATTTGATGAAATCCTCCTTTGTTATCATCCATCAACTTCCTGTTATGGCAATTTTATTGTTTCTGGTTTTTCTTGTCATCTGTTGTTCAATTCAAGTCAAAGTCTTTATTAGCTCTCCTGTTCTTATCTGAACATCAAAAAATCACATTTTATCGAGAGTCCTGGTTTTAATAGAGCTATTAGCTGTGGGTGCTGATTATGATCCAAGGACTGGTTGCCACTATTAAAATCATTAAGTCAAAGCACTATATGCTGATTTCACTTTGGGATTTTGCATTTTGAATCTAAAAAAATATATTTTGTATGTCAATGTTTATGATGTATTTCTGTTTTTAACTGTTAATGAAATACAAAATGCTTTTTTGTTCTTTTAGTTTTGAATTTTTTGATTTGATGCGACATTTATTTTCAAAATTTCGTTGAAGACATTTTCAAACTTTGAGGTTCATTTATGCTCTATTTATGTGCAAAAGAGGTTCTTTTGCGACATTGTAGCAATTATTATTTCATTATAAAAGAATTTCAAGAAAAGAAAAAAAACACAAAATGAATATAATGCTTTAATAATTTAAACTCTAAGATGGTTATATTTTTATTATCAATCAAAAATGTCTTCATCTTCACTGCCTTGTCACGACAGATATTCGTGGTTTAAGATCCGAGATTTTTTACGTTTCAAAGTAATGTAAAATATTATTTTTGTGACGAACGCAATCTCGTCTCACAAGATTATATTATGTTTATATTGTATTATAATACGTTAAGAATGTATCTTAGTGGAAACGTTATTCAAGAGTTCTCGCATATATTTTCCTGCTAATATTTTTCTGCATCCTATACAACACTTCATGACCTCAAAACCTGCCCTAGGACAACGCTGGATGTTATCAGCGACATTCCTGCTTCAAATGTGATAAGCACTTTTCATTCGTCCTTTCGTGTTTTATCACTTTTTGCCCGAAGGACTTCCGGCTGACGATTCGCTTATCCGAAGGTAAACGGCATTTTATATATTTTTCTACTTTCAACTTTCAGTTTTTCATTTGGCATTTCTTTAGTTTAAGGATTGTGCAGTGTTTTATGGGACAAGTCTATAAATTCAAAAATATATTTAGAATTCATTAGAATTCGAGAGGTCATTCGATCTTACAATACAGATTCCTCGTCGCGTGCCTCCGACGAGGAAAGTCGTTATTGCTAATAACCAGGTATTACTCGTCAGGAACCGACAGAAAGATACGCTACGGTCGTTCTTGCTTTTATGCTAACCGTACCAAATTAAGGAAGTCATCAAAATCAAAGAAACGTGAGATCTAACTTGAAGTTCAAATCTTTAGCAGACTCAAGGCTGAGGGATTCCTCATGCACTCTATTGAAACATTTCATGGCCACTCTAAACAGATGTTTTGACTGACCATGCAGAATGCATTAGATTAACAAGATTTAATTATAAACACACTAAAAAAATTCAGAATAAAAATCGATCGAACGTTCTTTCGGCACGATTAATAATAACGACCAAAAATATTTTTTAAAAACATCAAAATAGTAACGGACTCGAATGGCCAAAGAATTGTTGAATGCAAACGAAATAGCGAGGAAAATGATAACAACTTACGACGATCGCACGATTAGAAGGCGATGCTCTCTTCCCTCGGATCGTCGTCAGGACGACACAAAATAAATCAAAATCGCAAGTTCGCATCTTTCCGGTGTCGAAATTTGAACGTTTCGATGCGCGAGGCCAGTAGGAAAGACCTTTAATACTATGCAAAAGGTTGAACTATGATACCATTTGAAGTTGAACTATGATACCATTTGAAGTTGAACTATGATACCACCGTGATACCATTCAAAGTGTTGAACTACGATACCATCACGATACTATTTGAAGTGTTTAGGTGCAATACCTTGCAAAGAGTCGAATGCTTAGCAAAACTTTCGCCGCACATCCGACCATCGACGAGGTCACCCGTTCGCGAAAGCATAGTCACAGTCGCAATAACAGGGGTTTAGTTCTAAAGCAAATGCAAAGAATAAAAGCATATTTTACTTAATCAATCAAAAAGATATCAATCATGTTTTTAAACTACATTTGAATAAATAATAAGTTATTAACTAACAACCTATCACAATTCATATCCAGTTGTAAACGCAATCCTAAATCCCCGCTCGCATTCCAATACAAGGGAAGTACAAAAAATCAATTTAAGTAGCTCTGCACGTACATATTCATCGCATATGTACGTGTACAAGTCGAGTAAATATACGTCCGTACTGTATGTATATGTGGTCATGAAATGAGATTTTTGGTAACAGCTGAATGGGCTTATAAATGTTTGCCATCCAAGAACTCCAACGAATAGGATGCAAAAATGGTTCTAAGCATCTTTGGCATTTAAATTATTTAGCAGAATGCAGCAGTAAATATTGAAAGATAATCGTAACATATATGAAAATATGGTGTCGACACCGAAATACAATTAATCGTTTGTGGCACTGCGTGATTTTTCAACCTGAGGTCGGAGATTCCCACTGCCTTCCGGGATTCGCGATTGAGCAACGGAGGATTAAAATAAATTAAAATACGTTATAAATGTCCTAAGACTCTCTTCAGAAGAGAGTTCCAAAAACATAAACGGTCGTCCGTCGTTGCATCCCGAAATCCTCGCTCGGATCGACGACGTCGTTCGTCGTCGCATTCGCAAACCCACAAAGAGACGCCTCGGGCACCTCCCGCCTCACCAGTTGGCCAAAGCATTCATGCGGTTGAGAGTCATGAAGTAGATCTGGGATGCAGATCCGCTGCGCACGGACGAGAAAAACACCTGACGATCGAAGGATTTGATTATTTAATTTAATTTAACTATTTAACGGCACTTAAATAAATCTCAGGAACATCACCTTGTCGTTCCTCTCGCAGAGAAATTTCAGTCTCTGCGACTTCTTGTGCATGAAGACGCCGTCCAAGTTGCCAGAGTCGAGGGTTCTAATCTCTATGGCTTTTTGACCCCAACCCATTACTTGGTTGGTTCCTATGTAAGCTGAAAATAAACAAAATATTTGGCATTGACCAAATAATTTAAGTCAATGCAAAGATGCAAAACAATTCTTCCCAAAGCAAAAACTTAAATTATTAATGTCATTATAACTATTATTAAACCCCTTGCATGCTAACCCACTGAACTAGGAAGTTCTGCCCATTGAAGAGCAGAATTCTTTTCAATTTTGCCATAAGTATCCACGTAGACTCCGTCGTCTGAAAAGAAGGAGGGTTGTGGTGGCAAGTCATTCGAGTTCAAATATTTAATCAAATATTTACTAAAATATTTAATCAAATAGAATTTATTGAAAAAAGTAATGGAATGTTAGAAACATTTAGAATTGATTGAATTCTGTTCCGTGTTATTTTCAATGACAACATTTGACTCACTGTCGTAGCACAACAGCAGGGACATTCCGTTGCTGTCGGGAATGATGATGATCGCTTGAGGGACAATGGCATGGTTTGTCTGCTTAAAAAAAAAGTCGTGCTTTTGACAAATTATGAACAGAAAAAAACGCGTTTAACGCCGAACGACGTACGTGGGAAGGAATGAAAACGTCGAAGACGGCGGAGGTGTCGAGGTCGATGCCGTGGAAACCGCGACTCGACCCGTAAACGACCTTGAGACGCTGACCTTCCTCGACGGTCATGTCGACCAGCAAAGGTCTGTGGGTCAAGCCGCTGAAAGACTGATCGTTAAAAGGGAGGATTATCAATCGATTTTGAATTTCACTTCACCACCTCAACATAGAAGCAGTTATTCTAATAATATTAATTATAATAACATTTATTCTAATAATACTAGTTATAATAATATTAGTTCTAATAATACTAATTATAATAATATTAATTCTAATAATACTGCTAGAAGAAAATAAAATCAAATGAAATGACAGAATGTTTTGGCAGCAGTGGAATGTCATTCAATAATTTCTGATTGATCCTCTATAACATAATAATAATAATAATAATAATAATAATAATAATAATAATAATAATAATAATAATAATAATAATAATAATAATAATAATAATAATAATAATAATAATAATAATAATAATAATAATCTCTAATTGATACCCTATTAGCAACATAACAATATAATCTCCCTTAATAAATAAGGACAAACATCCATAATTTACTTTAAAGGCCATAAATTTATGATAGGGCTTTGGTGCCCAGGCATAAATCTCAATGCTGTCATCCAAGCCCACGACGAGAAATTTTATTTTTTCGTATTTTACTGAAAAATAAAAAAAAAATTGTATATAACTAAATTCAAGTCATGGTGAAGATTTAAGTTGATTTCTGATTGACTTAGTTAAGATTAATAAGGATAATCTGTAATTACTGATTTGATCATGTCAACACCAACTTATAAATATTTTCATAATTATTGGATACTAACATAATTACTTGATACTAACATAATTATTGGATACTAACTTATTTTGAAGTGCACACACCCCTGCAGGTCACCCAAATTCATGAAGCCCACTTTTTTATCATTCTGAAAAATCAAACAAAATTATATCTGCAAAAGATGTGCGAACAAATAAAATAAAAATGTATAAAATATAAAAATGGACAAAACATAACCAATTAATTGTTGATTAAAAATATTAAAGAATAAATGTGTAAAATCATGAAACAAAAACCACAAAAGCTAAAGAATCAACCTTAGCAAGTATTACAAACTCATTTATTTATTTATTTATTAAATACAAAGACTTTAATGTCCTTAAAACTTAACATTGATCGATTGAACTTGTCCAAAATAAAATCAGATTTATAGATTGCAATGAAACTCAAATAACTATAAATTATTATTAATTAATTATTAAAAATACTTATTAATTTATAAGACCAGCTTCTCACAGAATCAGTCTTCATGATCTTAGTCTTGAGCCAAGACAAATAATAGACCCTGATCTTGTTCTTTTTGCCCGAAATTGTCACCAAGATGTTCTGACCCTCGAGGACGTCCATCTGATGGAACCTCCTCCGAGATATGAGAGTATAAACTGCCAAGAGAAACAATTCATCATGCATCTCAGTAGGAATTAAGCAATTCATCAATGCATCTCAGTAGGAATTAAGCAATTCATCAATGCATCTAAGTAGGAGTTAAACAATTCATCATGCATCTCAGTAGGAATTAAGCAATTCATCAATGCATCTAAGTAGGAGTTAAATAATTTTTGTTGCTCATCTTTTTTGATATCCGTGCAAGTTACGTCCTCCTGCTATCGCAACCGTGCACAGAAATGCACCGTGCCCGGTTAATTGTCAATTATTACAGTTAAATATTTTATGCGTCGACTTGAAACTAAAATTTCTGTTTAAATAGAATATTTATATATTTTTAAATAGAATATTTATGCAATTATTGCATCTCTTCATTGCACAAAAGCAATGATACGTAAAATGACCGACCGACATCAAAAAGATATCGTTCGATAAAATATAAAATATTTTAAATCGATGCCCTAAAAACCATTAAATTCAAATTAACCTTTCCCCTGCCCGCTCCTATCGAGGAACATGAGGCCGCTTTCCGTGCCAACGAGGAGGTTCACGCCTTTGAAAAACGATTCGTTTGTTAATTACGACAAGTAATTACAACAAATAATTTTAATAAAACGATTAATCGGTTAATTACAACAAGTAATTTTAATAATTACCTTTGACAACAAAAAGTTCATTTGGACGACCCTAACTAAGTCTAGTGTTTCATAATCTAGACCCCTTCATGTTATCAGTGCAATGAATGAACGAACGAACGAACGAATGAATTAATGTCAATAAAAGATCGAAATGTCAATCTCAGACCCCACAGAGCAGCACAGTTGATGTCTGTATTGAACCGTTTCTTGTACTTCCGAATCTCGGGCATTTCCAGCAGGTCGCCTCCGTTGGCAAAGCTGCCGTTCTGAGCCGTGGGGAGCCCGCTGTTTGGCAAGATGTTGACGCTGACCTTGGAGTTCTTTCGGCCCGAAACCTGGAAGAGCACGAAAGTCGAAGGAAATCTTTGATTGAAATGTTTGTGACATATTTTTTAAAGACTTCGATTGCATCTCTGCAAATCGATTGCAAAACTGCGACCACAACACGACCTCGGACTGGTCCTTGGCCCCGAATCCGAAGGCCAGGAAGGACCTCGTGGATGACTGTTTCTTGTCCGTCTGCTGACGTCGCGAGTCCGACGTCTCGTCTTCGGTTCGGGCGACGGTCGGGGGATTCGAAAGGAGGTCGGGAAGACTCGAGTCGTCGACGATGGCCGAAGGACGAGGATCGCAGCCGTCGCCCGGAGGCGTAGGATCCCTGGCGGACTGCACGAGAACGGAAAAGGTTTAGTCGGTCCTTTCCGAGGCGTGGGCGCATCGCGGACGATTGCCGCGGCAATGACGGACTCACTTTTGACTTTGAAATTGCGTCGCTCGCCGTGGCCGACCTCGTGAGAGGTGCTTTTTGGATCGGAACGTCATTAACTGCAAAATCATTCGAGAATCAAATGATGTAATTTTAAGGATCGCCAAGGCAACTTTAGCAGCAAGAATCGAATCATAATTAGTACAAGGTCCGTTACCACAGGAAAGTGCGACGGGCAGGGTCGGGTCTCCCGATCCGAAGCTTTCCAGACAAACCCTGAAAAATTTGCATTAATTCGTCAAGTGCTTGTGGCATCTGATAAAATTGACCGATCAATCATTTTCAAATGCCAAATCTGCCATCGGAACAAAAACTCACAGGGGTCGGGCAGGGGCGGAGGCCAGCAGAGTTCCGTCGGGAAGAGGCGCGAGGTCCTCGTCCGAGTCGTCGTCCTCTACGATTTCGGCGACCCTCAGAGGTCGTCGATGCTCGGGAGAGGAATTGGACTGCCGACGTCGTTGCTGGAGTGGCGGGGTGCTGGAGTTTTGTTGTTGATGAGAATGAGGTCTGGTGGCATCGTTGGCAAGGTTCGAGAGTTGTGCTACTATGGCATCCAATTCCTTTGGGTAATGTAGGTGACGATAAATTTGATATATGAGTTCCAATTCTGACATTATCGCAAGTATATTCAAAACAGATGAAGACTAGCCAGCTATATGTTCAGCATTAAGGCAGGCGTCACCTACCTCTGGATGCCTATCTTTTTCCACCTTGGAAGGAGGGATGTTGGGTACGGACGACTGACGACTGGGTATATCTAAAGCAAAGACAAGGCACGAGTTCCTTTGTTTAATATGTAAGCATCATCACCGTCATCATCATCAACTAACGTATAATCTTCCCCTGCATGGGCGGAGGTTTGTACACGACTTCCGCAGGCGGAACCACCTGTTGGCTACTCCTGACCTGCCCGTTTCTGGGGTAATGGGGCACGACCTGACGACCGACCGCTTCCTGCAATTGGTCGACTCCCGATCTATATCTAGGAGAGGCCATCCTGGTGACTTCCTGATTGGCCAAAGTCGGTCTTCCTGCTAATAGCGGTTGTTGTTGCAAGTTGTTGTTTTGAGGATAGTAAGCCGGAGAGACGAGTCGTTTGTCGAGTCTAGCGGGAGGAGGTTCTACCACTGGAAAGTTCCATAAAGTGCATGATTCCATCTTGCATTCCATAAAGTGCACGATTCCATCTCGCATTAAAAAGTCATCGAGTGCTAGATTGCAAACGAAACGGATGACGGAAAAGCGAAAGAGATTCGTTCGAAGCCCGCGCCGACCGACCTTTTCTGGGATCCTCCTGAGAAGGTCTGTGCTGTCGAAGGAAGACCTCGTGGTGCTGTTGCAGGTTGGCAGACTGTCGAGCGTGGATGCCGAACTGACGCCGGCCTCGGTCAGAAACAGGGAACCTGCCGTTGTCGACCTGTTGAAAGTTATTCGAGGGATGTTGGTGCTGGTCCTGAGATAGTTTCTTCTGCTGCTGTTGTTGGAAATCCCTCTCCCTTTGAGATCGTCTCGCCTCCTCCCTGCTCCTGGGAATGCGTGAGAGCTGTTGAACGGGACGGGGAGGTTGGGCCTGGTGCTGGTTCGACTGAGGCTGCAGTTGATTTACAGGAGGTTGGAACTGATGAGCATTGTACGGCTGGGGTGGCTCAGCTTTCTGAAAGTTTTGAAATGAATAGCAAGTTTTTTACAATTGTAGTTATTGGGGAAGCTTGCGCTTCCTTAAGGATGACCCTATGAGTTTATTTTGCTTGTTTTATAGGTTCATTTGTTTCATTGTGTTATGTGCATAATTGTTTGTTTAATATTGCACATGTCAGTTTGCTACTTGTTGCTTCAGTTGCTTTGACACTTTAATAAACTCATAAAAATAAAAAATAATAATAATAATAATTTGCTTGCTAATGCATTGCATTAAGAGAATCATTTTGCTCGAATTCCACTTAAATCGGACCGACCGGAGGCTGTTGAAGTCTGGTCAGTTGAGGAATCTTTTGTAAGTTGTGGTGAGCCGGCGCGGGTTGAGCCCTGGACGAAGGGCCAAAAGAGGGACCGGAAGAAGGAACGGCATAAGGGTTCGGAGTCTTCCGACCTTCTCCCTCTTGGATCTGAAGGAAGTTTCGCCTCAGGGTCGACTCGCCGGGAACTTGGAGGACGGAGCTTCGAATCGAACGAAATTATTTTAACGACGACGTTCGCAACGCTTACGAGAATGATTTAATTCATTCGATCGTCGAGAGTATTATAAGGAAGGAATTGTTTATCAATGTCGAACCTTGGCTCCCCATCTTTGGAGTTTTCCTCCTCGTTGTCACTTCCGTCGCATTCGTACTCCGTCTCGATGTCTTCGGCTGCGAAAGTATTTTTAAACGATCGACTGACGTTCTAAAGTTTGACAAGAGATTTAAATGTTTAAAATAAAATTTAAAACGATCGTCGAAACGAATTTGATCGATCGGCCGAGAGGAAAGCGAAGCGGCGAGTCTTTACGAAGCTCACGTTTCTTGCTCTTTCTATGTCTGTCTATGTGCTCCTTCATTTGAGCTCGGACCTGTCTCTCCGTGGGCTGGTCTTTGAGGAAAGGATGCTTGAGCAACTGGTCCGTATTCGGTCTCAGGTTGTAGTCCTTCAAGAGGCACATCTCTATGAATGACACAAACTTTCTAGACCTGTAATTTGTTGATGACTTGTGACGACATTAACAATGTATAACAAAATTAACGGTCAGATTAGAAAGGAAATAATGCTTTCGTTCGAATGAATTTTGGCAGCAACTCGACGTAAAAGAAGTCGGTCGTGCCTGCATTTCTCGGATTAATTATTATTCGACGTCCGTCGTTTCGGCAAAGGAACCTTGTGACGCGAAAAGGCATCTCCGTCGACGGAGGAAAATACGAAATGACCTTTGCCTTTTTAATGGTTGGACTAAATATCCAATTAAGACTTACCTTTAAAATCATTGTTTATAATTTCTATGAAACAAGGATCTCACCATTTCTTCTGCTTAAGTTTTGGTGGAGGATATCTTGGTATGAGAAAAAGTGCCCTCATGGGATGCATCTCACTTAGGGCTAAAACAATAAACGTAAAAATATAGTTTATTGTGTAAAATATAGTTTATAATATATATTTATAATGCACCCAAGGAGTTTAATAAAAAGAAATGGCAATAAAGTCCACGAAGATCTTAAATCCAGGATTGCAATTGGTCAATACTTACGAGGTTTTCCTTCTGCCATTTCGATTGCAGTGATCCCAAGAGACCAAATGTCACTCTAGGTAAATAGTTAATCAATTAAATTAACAAACCACGGAATAAAACCCATGATGTTTATAACGAATGCACGGCGGACCCTACCTTGCTGTCGTAAGTAGCTCCGGGATTTTCTTCGCAAGCTATAACTTCCGGGGCCATCCTTATAAACATTTGCAACGACCTTACCACTTTGTTAAACTTCTAACAATTCAATGCTAACCAATAAGGAGTTCCAATGAATGTGTTTCTTCTTCCCACAGTCTTGTCCAACTGTGCACTGACACCAAAGTCGACTAATTAAATAAATTATAACAACATTTAGGAATATTAAACAGAATTCCCCTATTTTTTGTTTGTGACAATATTTCTTAAAATCTGGTCAAGATCACGGTTACCACAAGAAGAAAAATATGCATCTCGAAGCTTCTTATATGCTGAAAATTACGATGGTCGGTCATAAAATACTTTTCCTAACCTAGCTTGACTTCGGCATTGTCCGTGAGCAACACGTTTTGTCCTTTGATGTCTCTATGGATGACCTTGTTGGCATGGAGATGGGACAAACCACGAGCAATCTCTCTCGAAATATAGGCTATCCAATCTTCCTTTAAACTGTTACCTGATGGAAATTAAGAAACAATGTGATTGCAGATACATTAAACCATGAATGGCAAGGTAGAATGTTAACCCTTGGTCGCCTTAATAAGTTCCGTGACAGAACCGGCTCCACAAAATTCCATGACGAGCCAAAGTTGATCTTCTTTTCCACTGAGACTCTTCTTGATGAAGGCTCCATAGTAAGTTGCAATGTTACGATGGTGGGAAAACTGTTGAAAACAATATTTTAGCTAAAACTAAGGTCAATACAATCACTATTCTAACCCTACCACTTTTAGTCTATAATATAATATTATCATTTCAAATTTGACTTTCTTAATAGCCTAACTATTGAGACTGTGACACTCAGCTTAAGGCCAATCATTTGTACCCAAGGGACAAAATATGACCACAATTATTCCAAGTAGTGTTTCATTAAAAATTAAAACAACAAAATGTTATATGCAGTATTAAAAAGAATTAAAGAATGAGTTGGTCACGCATAAATTTAAAGCATCTTTTATATAAATATTTAAAGCCCCACTTTTGGGGCCACCTGTGGAGACTTCGTGGAATGTTATGTCAACAAGCAATAAACAAATCCCTAATAGTTTCTCTGTAAAAGCTATCCTGAGGTATAGTGACAAGTCATGATTACTTATTATCATCAATTACCTCATGCTAGGCCAGGATAACAACAATAATAACAACAACAGCCCATCTCTGCAGCAATAATATCATCCGTCTGCAATTACACACTCAGAGTCGGTGCCTCAATTTCTTAGCACTGAGAGCTATTAGCAAGAAATTCTTTTAAACCACCCAATCTAGGATCCCTAATCCAGATGCTATTGTCTTCATAAATTCATAAGGTCTATGTACACAGGTCTACCTCATGCAATTGATCTATTTGATATCAGACCAGTTACTGCTTCATTTCACCATTTTGTTATTCTGCTGGTTTGACCTTTATTAAGGCTGACTATCAAAGGCTGATTATCAAAGAACATCCTGTTGGGAACTGTACAAAACCAAACAATTATTGAATAATTACAGGGCCCGAAGATCGTCAATAATTTTTCTGGAGATACTTTCCATAGTTTTACTCACTTAATGATATTCACATCATTCTAAATAGCAGTCAGATTTACATTAAAAAATGACAAGATTTACATAAATTAGTCGTTTAAGCATATTACTAGAATTGCTACCAGCATTGCAGACTGAAATTATAGTTTATTAACGGGAAATATAATGTTATAATCATAAGTGAAAGTTATTTTTAAATGGCAAAGTTTCTTGCTCTCATTAAGGGTAAAAAAGACTTGCAAAGCAATAAACATGGGATGGTCACATGAAATTGAAGGACAATGAAGATTATTTAAAGCCAGGAGTTAATCTCTCCCACTGACACTTTAGAGTTGGTAGGAAGCAGCATCCATTTTTGATAATATCGATGCATTTGCTATCTTGCTATCGTACATCATGTCCGTGAATGACAAAACTCCATAGAGCCCCAAATGGTGGTTTGGAATAAATTCAAAGCACTCGGTTACATTGACACTAGACTTCAATAGTTGTTGCAAATACTTTTGACATTTTATTTATCTGGAAGCATGCAAAGCCATTCTGGACGTCCCATGAACATTACTCGATAGCACCTCCGACAACGGCTACCCTAAATTTGTAAGTCATCTTCTCTCTAAATTATGTTTCCAAAGTGCAATAATTATCTTGTTCAGCATGGTTTGAAGGAAATGGGCTTAATCAGCTAGCTATTATCAATTATAAGAAGTAATAATAATGTGTAATATGTTAGAAATTAATCATAATTAATTGTCTTAACCCAAAGTTGTAGTAGTCGTTATGAGCATCATTTTGTTGCTATTTTCACTTGCATCATCTCTTCATAAAGTTTTCAGTCTGTCACTTTCAGTTTCACTTTATTCTATTTATGCCCTAAAGATTATTTATGACCAAATATAACCTCCAAAGGGAACACAAATATTTGCAAAAGTGAATGATTTCTTGTCAAGTAAGGCATTCATGAATATTTATTTTCAATGAATATTTTCAATGAAAAAGGCACATCCACAAATAGAAACACTTTTTTTCATATTGAAGCACTCATTGAATAGTAATTGAGAAAAGAAAGCCATAGACTAAATTTAAATCAGAATGTGCTGACCTCAGCTGAAATAGTTCGTCTGATGTCATCGAGGTGTCTCTAAGTAACGAATATCTCAAAGCATAAAAACTAGGCAATCGGTCAACTTGCCTAGAGACTTCTTATTCATCTAGCCATAAAGTACAAAAATGCCTGGCAGAATTCTCTCACTAGGAGAGCTACTTTCATCTCAAGGATGTCTGAAGCCTATAGAATTTCTAACCCTCACCTCTACACACAATCTCACTCTGAATCATCACCTTCCAACTGGAGAGCCTACAGCAATAACATTATTTTGCCTCACGAAAACAGATGGTGAAACCATTAAAGAATAGCTGACCATTTGTTTACATTATATGTTTATTAGTGAAGCTTAGATGCAAAAAGACTTTCAATATTCTTGACTTACATTCGATGCCACAGGCTGGAATATGACCATAAAATCCTAGTCACATCACTTTACAAACTTCACAACTTTAGCAAGGCTTTTACTCATTTATTATTGTTATCATTATTATAAACAAACCTTTTTGAGGACATTTATCTCTAACTTCATTTCTTTCTCTTCATCCTTAATGTAAAAAAAAAATAATTAGCCTAATCAGCACTAAAGAAAATTTCATATAAATCTAGCACTTTAGACAAGAATGTCTTAATCTTCTAGACAAATTAAGAACAATTATTTTATTAATGACTACTTGACATAATAATAACTTTTGGATATTGTGAGATGTCACCTCATCAAGTTAATGAAGTCAAAACCAATCATAACATCTTCAAACTAAATCTTCCTTTGAATCAGAGTCGTGGTAATAATGATGGTTAATTTAAAAATATTAATAATTCTAAAACTTACTGCTTGAGTTGACAATCAGTTATTTTAACTTCTTAGAATCAAAACATGCTGAAACTATACTAAATCCAGAAAAACCATTTTTTTTAGATTTATCTTAAACCATAGACAAGATCATTCTTGTATCAATTACTATGCCATACATTCACCTTATTTTTTAAATCTTTTTAATTTTTTAAACTGCAAATATTTAATTTAAGATAATTCTATTTTCATTTCTATATGCATGAAATATTCTAAATGTTCAATTCCTTCCACTTTCAGGAGGTATCTCAAAGGACACAAATTACCATTATCTAAATGAACCTAGAGTAGATCAAAAATAAATGCTTTGACAGGAATTAAAATGTACATTAAGAAAAAATGGCATTTGTCTGCTTGTAGGCAACTTTGGGTCAAATTTATTATGCTTCATGATAATACATATATGACATTTTTCATGAAGGAAAAGGAAATTCAATTATATAAACAGATGTGGATATCATGTCTCATAATTTTTTTGAAAGGGAAGCCCTTTTAAGAATGAAATAAAAAAAAGTCTTTTTTGATATTAAAAAAAATGTTTTAGATGATACGGTTCGTACAGAAAAATAGACCAACATATGCGTAAGCTCTGGAAAGGAAAAAAATATATGT
Source organism: Hirudinaria manillensis (assembly GCA_034509925.1). Lineage (NCBI taxonomy): Eukaryota > Metazoa > Annelida > Clitellata > Hirudinida > Hirudinidae > Hirudinaria > Hirudinaria manillensis. Next base: position 9,976,691 of record CM067533.1, read on the forward strand.
TGGAGAATGTTTTGGAATAGTAGAATCCCTAAAACACAAGAAGCAATTGTCTTCAGTTCTTTTCCACAGGTTAAGAAATTCATATATTAACTTAATGCAGCACTGAACAAGAAAGAAGATAAAGAAAAAGAAAATTATCTAAAAATACAAATAATACAAAACATTTCTGAGTCTTCCACCTAATCAATTAAGTTATTGCCCAATTAAGTCATTTAGGTGCCCAATTGAGAGTAATTTAAGTAAGTTACATGCCTCAGCTGGGGATCAGAAAGTTCCAGCAAAGGAACTAAGAATCTTCATGAAGTGTTTGGTCCGAATTACATTAAATCATTGGAGCCTATTGAACTACACTTAGTTTTTGTCATAATTTTTTTTCCTAAATTTAATTAACCTGTACCAATTCCAGTGGCAATGGTACTTAGACGATTCTATAACATTCTGTTATTAATTAAACTAATATCATTTTATAATCGATATAAATGTCACGCCAGTCGGTTATCATTATAATTTAACGTTTCCAAAGAAGTTTCGAGCACGGGTTGCAAACATTATTAGCAAGGAGGTCGTTACCTCTGTTATCTTCATGACCTTTATTGCTGCCAACTGACCGGTGCGAGTGTGGCGACCCTAGGAAAACAAATGCGAAAGTCCGTAAATCCCGGTACATTAAATCTACCGTCTGAATAATTATATAAAGCACAATAAATAACAACTTTAAAATCTGCTAAAATGGTAAATCCAGAAAAATGTGAAGTTTGCATAAAGAGTAGAGTGCATTCTATAAAACTCAATGAAATCAATTAGATTGGTCTTGTGAATTGTGGGCTAGCATGATATGTTTGTATTTTGAATGCATTAGTATTTAGGAAGTGTTGATGAGACAGACTGGATTGCACATAATAAGCAGAAATGCAAGCTGTTAAGCAAACACGTGTGCAATGTCAACGTAGATGCCACTTATAAACATAATTAATTATAATTTAAATTAAATTGGTTGTTAATACTTATTGAACTTATTAATTGAAGTGAAAAAGAAATAAAGAATATCTAATAACTTGGAACAAGAACAATAGCAGGAACCTAAACCCACCTTAAACACTTGGCCATAAGTTCCATTTCCAACGACCTCGATCAAGTCAAAAATTCCCGCAGGATCCTAAAGTTTATCAAAATTTAATGTTATCGATCAGAAAATAATAACCGAGATATATCATAAAGTTTGTGATAGGGTAAATCAAAATCTCACAAATTGAGATTAAAAAACAAACCATGCATTAAATAATTACTACCACTGAAAGATTTCCTTTCATTTCCAAGTAATTCAAAGAAATGTTTTTTTTCAAGAAAATACAAATGAACATAGGCTAAATAATAAAATTCATGAAAAACATGTTATGATTTCATTTGGTCATTTATGCATGAAAAGTTTAATGACATGATTTCTATACTCTTAAGTTTACCAACACAACAACCTAGCCCAGAAGTTCACAATGCAGTAATAATCCACCTAGGCAACTAGGTCATGCTTTGCATAATGAAAGAAATAGTTGTTGAGTCATAATGAAGTTCATTTCAAAATTTGAGAGTGAATTTTTGGCCCCCATTGATAAACAGAATGTGGAAATTCTAAATTTTTATCAGATTTGATACAGACATTCAAATCAAGGTTTTTGTTGTTCTTTCCATTTATTTCTGTTTATTTGACTTTATTTACTGAATAATTTCTATTGCTCTTTAGACAAACAGTGTACTTAGGTAACAAATTAAAAAAACACCTAATAAATCTCTTCAAATAACATTTATAATAATAATGATAATATTGTAATTAATAAAATTGCTTCATTAATATTAATTATTAGTTAATAAATTGTAAACAAAAAGTGTACAAGCAACGGAGCCCAGGCAAACAGAAGCCAATAATTCATTTTTCGTCCAAGGCCAGACAGTCGAAATTTTGAGGTTGGCACATGCACAATTTAACATCACAAGCTATTTAAAGATGCAGCCAGCATAATACATATTAATGAGTTGGCTGCTTGTAGCGGGACTGCAGCATTTTAATGATCCCCAATTCACGAATCAACCAGGGCACACTCAAATAAAGCGTGCATTTATTATTGTGGTATGTTTATTCCTCATACCCTGAAGGCAACAACGACCCTGACGCTGACACGAGGTAGGGCGTTGAGTTGATTAGATTACATTGATCATCATTATCATTATGTTCAACACTGGAATTGTAAGAAGGGCATCACGTCTGTCAGTCATAGGGAAGCTAATTTCCAGTAAGCCTCAAGTACCTGTCCTCACTTAAAAAAACGGATGTCAAATGCCATTAATTACAGTATGAAATTCCGCTAACTATACTCGCCACAATCACAATCACTTCCGTCCTGCTCCGCATCAGCAATCACTAGCAGGATTTCTTTGTTGATTCAGTATTAAAGACTCAACTGGCAATGCTATCATTCAAATAGAGATTCATCTGTTTTAAAGGCAGACTAAGATTAATTAAACCATGCATATGCAATAAAATGAACAAAATCCATTGCAGCATCAAGAATCAGTTCAAAACAGTGTGAGAAATTAGCTCCACTTAGCATCATACAAGCCAGACACATCAAAGCATCTTCAGACGTGTCTCTCACGGGCCATTTCCCATTCTACCTTATAAAATCAAAAACCATACTTTAATTTAATATTTAAAATAAATTAATTTTGCTTCAAGCACGTATTTTCAACTATTATAATTTGAATATAACTCAATAAACTGTCATATAGTCTGTAATTTTAATTCAGCCCTAAATTCTTGAGTGGTAACCACGACAAGGAGGATAAAATTAAAAAGTACTTCCATAAATACATCTCATTAATATATGAGTCAAGGCAAAACATGAATCACTTAATGATACAGGACAACTGCAGCGTAAGAGAGCATTGAACAACTTATTGAATTGAATATTATTTTCAATCTTTACATCTGAGACAATAGTAAACATGAGTGTATGTTCTATTATCAGTCTATTAATAAGTTGTATGAGATTATATAAGCATATTTGCTAGTTTTTAAAAATTCTGACTATTGAGACTCATATAAATAAATAATTAATTATTTGCACCATTGACAATATGGATTAACCTTCAGCACTACAACATATACTGAGAATATAGACATAGCTGGAGCAGCTTAAGCAAGGATAAAAATAGCTCAAAAACAATGCCTAGCCAAATGGAACTTAGCTACAAATTATCTGTTAAAAGAATACACATATATCTTATTATGTGCCAAACAAACCATAAGCATGTACTATCTTGGAATGCCTCTAAATATGCTGCAGAAACAAAAGTGGAAGGATAAGCAATGTCAGGCAACCACACAACAACTGATCATACCCTTGCTGGGTCACATTTACAATTAATATCCAGACCACCATCCTATTATTCCCCATTACAAAGAACTAAGCAATGTGTCTTTATTGTAAGGAGATATAAAGGCAAGAAGTTATCAGTGCCCTAATTCCTGCTACAAATGAACAAGCTTAGCTGAGATGAATCGATTCATTCTCAATGCTTTCTGACCCACGCAAACTAGAATTTAGTATGCTGATATATAAAATATATATTTTAAATTTAGTCATTCTTAATTTCACTAAGAATTTCACTTCAAACATTATTTAAAACAAATTTCAACTTATAAAACAAACAGAAACTAAAATAAAAGTAAGATTTATTTCTCTATTAAAACTAACATTTATTGTCTTTATTTGAGCTTTATAACCTTTAATAGCTTTAAAATGTTACCATCTTAAAATACTAATCAAGATGGAACAAATGCACAGTGCATCAGATGAAATTAAACTGAATTGTCATCAAAATTCTATCCATTAGAATAAGGTCTATAACGTATGTAATAATAAACCATTCAAAGCAAAACATAAAACAAAACTGGATAATACATATAAATATTAAATTGTTTGTAAGCATAATCCTTCTTCTTGAATAAAAATAGAAATATTTAATTAGTGCAAAAACTTTCATTGATGTTAAAAGTTTTCAAACAAAGAAGATAGTCATAGTTTTTTATTCTTTTATCCTTTATTCAAATAATCAAATGACATGTTACTAACTTTGAGATTGCTTAGGTCAATATCATCCAAGCTGGAACTCATTTTTGTTTTTGTCAAGAAATTCAAATACTCATCAAAATGTCCTATCTCCCTGCCTTTTATCAATAGCGTTTATCCATAAAGCTCGAAGAAACCAATTTATCGATAATTATGAAATATAAATTAAAGTGCCGAAAACGAGAAAAGTCAGTGGCGAGTAAAGACCGACTTCTGAAATCTTAAAGATGCGCACTTTGTAATCCAAAATAAGTTTAAATTTCAACCTATGTGAGAAACCCGAAGCTATACAATGGGCGAAATCAAATGAACCGCATAGCGGGCGCCCCCTTCCAAGCTTTATAAAGGTGCATAACAAGAAGAAGCATAACATTAAGAAGGCATTTTATCTAAATTATTGCAGTATTCAACACCGATTTAAATTAAATTATAAAGTTGTTTAATTATTATATTGGAGATATGATTTTTTTGCCAAATTCACTGAATATTCTATCCCCCAAAAATAAATTTTTATTTAAATTGGAATAATCTAAATCCTCAAATTCTGACTCTCCAAGATATTAACACCAACACAAAATTTAAATTCAATCGATATATACATTTCTTTTGAACTATGCGCTCTTTCTGACGCTCAACAAACGGCTGGAAGAAGTCTCAGAACTCACAGGTATAATTAAATATTCATGAACTTATTTATGTCGAAAGGCGTGTTTTAGATTATAATTTAAGGGATGTGTTAAAGTTTTTTTTTCATAGTTACTTTAGAAATTATTTCTAAAATAAAATGAAAATGCTTTAGAAAGTTACAAAAAAATTTCTTTCCCAAACCTAAGCCGTACTTCGAGAAATTAAAACGAAATCCCTTCCAAACCTAACCTAAGGCATTCAGTCTTACTCCGAAGGGACCCTAACTTTCCCACAATTAGAGGGCTACAAGTACGAAGCAAACAGGCAAATATGAGATTTATAGGTCTTTCGCAACAGGAAGGAGCGCTGACCATCCGATTATCACCTCATTGTGCTAGCCTAGCATCTCAAGACAACATACAGGAAGGTGAAAAGCGCGCGAAGATCTAGACCACGCCTTTTGGCCTAAATCATGAATATTTAATTTGACCTGCGAGTTCTGAGGAATCCTTCAGCCTCAGTACTCACCCCACATAAAAAAATAACGGTTAATAAAACAACATGGTTAATAGTTTCAAGATTAACATCAATGAAGCATTTATTTTAGAAGAAGTGGGATATACTGCAAAAGTGAGCGTCTTTAACTTATTTAAAATTGTGATTTATACAAAATCTACAAGTTTTAGCTTAAATGGCTTTAATCCTTCCTTCTTTATTCAATCTTTAGGTTTGATCTTGTTTGACTTTCCAAAATGGACGAATGTTTTAATATTGTTTCTCATCATATGGAAATCCAATAGAATCTTCCTAAGATCCACAAACAAGACAATGGCCAACACCACTCCCAAAATGGCACAAGCAACGGTTCCTAGGGAAGCTGCATTGGGACTCTCCCATGACCTGCCCTTGATGTCAGCATTTATGGCTGTCAGGGCTGTAAGATATTATTTAAAAAGTTGTAATCACTAAATCTGATCTATTTAGATTAACTAAATACATTGATAAAGGAAATGGTAACCATTCATACAATTTTAAGTTGTGCATGAATAAAGAAAATTGTAAAAAAATTACATAAAATTGAAGGTTTCATAACAGCATTCGTCTTCATAAACAATCTTAATGATTCTACATCACGATAAACTTTTGAACTATAATCTATGGATATCGGGAGATTTGTTATATTATGTACTACGATTGGTAATTTCTAACTTACCATAGCACGTCTCGATCGGAGGCAACCATTGTCTAGCAGCAATGCACCTGGAGTATAGAATGGTCTTGTTTCCAGGCTCATCTTTATGGCTCTTAAAGGCTGTTCCTTCCTTGCAGTGATACTCGACATTGGAGTCAAAGTTGTTGTCTGTTGTATTGAAAACCGTGTCAGACCATGAGGGAAGAGGGGGGCAAAAGATCACTGTCAAGAGAGTTCAATAACCTATCATTGTATTCATGTTATACTTTATATTGTTAACAGTTAAAATGATGTAATGTTAATAAACATGGATGTTGTGCATTCGTGCCATATTCAATCGTTTCGATTTCTTTAGCTCATAAGTTTTGTCGTCGGCATTTTCACGGACCGTCGCAAGGACTGGGAATGTTCGTCCAAGTTTCATTTTCAGCACAGATTGCCAACCACACTTTGGAGTGGTCTTGGAATTGAAAGCCAGGGAAGCAGGTGAAGTTAACATTAGCATTGTAATGCGTTTCATTGCTGCTCTTCGTTGTATTACTCACATTTGGAAGGGTGGGACAATGGATCACTAAAAAATAAGAATTTCTAGATCATAATCTATAATAATATTGCCTTGATACCTGATGATAGCAACGATCAATAGATTAACGAATATTTTGAAAAATAATCTGATATAACCTGATCACAACAATTTCATTTCATGTTTAGTTTTGTCATTTAACCTAAATTTATAATATAAATTGTTATATATGTTACATATATATAGTATATACCATGTATACTACTCACTCGGAACACCACTTACTTTCACACCCAGAAAAATTTCTTGGAATCCAGAGTGCATCTTCATTGCATCTTCTATATTTGGTGGTAGAATTGTCATCCAAATACTTATGGCCAATGTGGCATTTGTATTGAAGGGTCGTACCGTAGAAGGTGACCGACGTCGAATTGACATCAGAATTTGGAAAAGTTTCCACTGGAGGGCACGACTTTACTAAAAAATATGGCCAATATTTTACTAATGACAATGTTTTTATACTTATAGTTTGTCAGAAATTAGGTTAATTAAATATATTAATTATGGATCAAGTAAGGGAAAGCTTCTAATTACCAACTTCAAAGATGGGCAAATTAAGAAATGATATGAAAGTGAATATTTACATTCTTAAATATTTTAGTTACTTTTGCAGTCTTTCGTGGCATCGTAGGTATCATTCCATATTCCACCTGCCTCACACTTTATGGCATAGTAAGGGAACCCATCTGTTCTATAGTAACCTTTGTTGCAATGATAAGTAACTGTAACATACCAGCTGGTGTTGGTCGTATCAGGATAGGAATTTGGCATTTTTATGACGGGCTCGCATCTTTCGGCTGTAGTTTGAAAAAAAAAAGAAAATTGTTTTTTCATTACCTTTGACCACCCAATCTATCCCTTCAAAAACAATCTTATCGATTCTAATTCTCATCGTAAGGGACGAGCCGGATCCGGTCGAAAACACGACAAGCCGACTGCTTCTGCCGTTGCAGTAATGCACCTTAGCTAATCTGCATTGAATTAATTTTGCTATTAATAAATTATATTTCACTGTAACATTTGTTCATCTTTTTTGTGTTTATTAATCAGTCATTTTTCATCTTATTTAAACTACATGTGCCATGAAATCATCTCAAATGCTTTGAGCAAATTAAATTAAGCAAATAAACATTCTTTGAGAAATTGTAAAGTCTTACATTTACAACTGACATCGGTCTCATTCCAAACTCCTACATCGTTGCAGAAAATGCTCTTAGACTTCTGGCCATCTATGAATTTTGTGCCTTGGTTGCAAGAGTATGATACCATTTCTGGGTAGAAATGAACTGTTGAAGTCAAAGGAATTCTCATCCCATTTGCTGGTGCAGTTGGGGGATCAGGGCATTGTATGGCTGTCAAAATGTACAACAACAGCTGGAGACTGCCTAGCATGAAATGAGACAGCTGTAGAACAGATACTAACGTTTACAAGATGGAATGTCAGTGTCATTCCATTCTTGAGTATCTTGACACGAGATGGTCATGGTATTGAGAAAAATGCTTTCATCAATGTAGTGGCCCTCGAAACAGGAGAACCTCACGACGGTTCCGTAGAGACGACTTTCTGTGTCTCTCGTCAAATTTTTACCATCGATCGAAAATTCCGGGCAAAAGATTGCTGTACGAAAAGGCCCTGCTTTTGTCAGGCTGTTAACTGGTATTAATGAAACCCTATTGATATAAAATTATGTTAACATCTCACGTTCACAGGCAGTCAGTATTGGGCTCCACCATCCATTTTCTTGACAAGTCATTATAGCATTTGAAAACTCAGCAATACTTGTCTTGAACTTATGACCTGGAATACAGGTCAATATACTCTTGGTCCAAAAATTTGCATCTGTCGTGCTAGGAGTTGCATTAGCCACATAGGGCAGTGGAAAACATCGGTCTTCTGCCAAAATTTAACTTAAAATGTTATTTTGCATTTAAATACAATTATTCGAAAATCCGAATTCAACGCTAGATGGAACGATCGAGCTGTTTCTTGATTTTTAAAAGAACATCGTGAGCATTAAATCAGCAAAAAGGCATCGCAAGTAATTACATCTTAAATTTTATTTTAGCATGGAAAGAGAAGGTATTGGTCTACTTGTGCAATCGGTTACATCATCACTCCACAAGCCTGCTGCATCACACATAATGACTTTGTACTGAGATCCATCAAGCATCCTGTAACTTGGGTCACAGGTATATGAAGCGTAAGTCAAATAGATAGTGGAACTGGTATTTCGGGACATGTGGGGATACAAGGGCTGATCCGGGCATCTCACAGCTGTAGTCGGTAATTGGTAATTTGGCAATTGCAGAATCATGTAAAGAATCATGAATTATAAGTAATCATAGCAATGATTCTTTTGATATACCTTAGCAACTTTTCAGATATTGAAAAGATGGTTAAGCTTTTAAAACATATAAAAATTTGATTTAAAAATTTTTTTTAATTTTAAAAAATTAAAATATTTAAATTGCAATTCTGTGTAAGTGAAATATAGGTAGAGTAGAATAACTTAAATCCTCAGACAATAAATAATAGCGATAAGAATTTTTGTCAAATATTATTTTATTATTAATTATTTGTAACATGTAAAATAAATGAATATCGATTAATACCAGCACGGCTGCACCCGTGACTCGATTGACTGGAAAAAAAGCATGAAAAACAAGCAAACAAAAACCTATCTAGAAAATTAAATGGCAAATTCTGTCTTCATAATAGTTGTTAACTACAGACTTGAACTGGTTGGATTAAACAGACAGTAAACATTGAAACGTACGATCACAGGGGGGAAGGGTTGCAGTCCAATCTCCATTGGCTTTGCATCTCAAAGTTCTGGCTGTAGTGTTGTCAAAGAACTGGTATCCTATATCACACCAAACCCTTACAGTCGTTCCATAAATCTCTTCCACTTGGTCAAGATGTTGATTTGAATAGATAGGTAGGGTTGGACATCTTCTTGCTGGCAAAATTCGCATTAAAAGTTAACAAAATTATATATAGTCTTATGTAATATATTACTGTAGAAGCACAAATATACATTTATATTTTGTCACGTGAATAATAAATGTATTCACGTGGCATTTGAAAGTAGATGTAATACTCTTAATAAACCTATGTACCGACTATATATCTAAGGAATTAAATAATGGTATAAATTGGACTAATCTGATCAGAAAGCCTCGATTGGAAAGCAACAACTCACGCTGGCAAGCTAACAGTGTTGTTGGTGGAGACCAGTTCATATCCTGGAGACAAGAGAATGTGATTTGGGTGATATTGCCATCAATGGCATGCCCCGTTATGCATTCGAATGTGGTGCTGCTATTAACTCTCGTGGAAGCGTTGAAGACGGTAGAATTATGCACTATAGGCAAGAATGCACAACTTTCTGAAGGATATTTAATTTAATTTAATGGTGATTCTTTTCTATAACATGCTTGCAAAGCATGGAAATACTCTAATCATTTTCATTATGAGTTTACAAATTCTCTTAAAAATATTATCATCAATTCTTATAAGTTGGATTTTTTTTTTAAAATCTGACTTCCATTATTATTCTGTAAAAAATACCTTCACACCCTTGGATTATAGTACTGTCGTTCCATCGATTGTCCGAGGTGCAAATGACAGTTTTGAACGACGTCATGTCAGAAAACTGAAATCCCCCGAAGCATTCGAAGCTGCGGATGTCGCCGTACGACGCTCCGTTTCCGGTCGTTTCGATCTCTCGTGAATTTTTAACCGACGAAGTCAGATTTGTGCAAACGACCACTTGTAATAACAAATTAAAAATTACTGACCATCATTTGCTATGTTAATCAATGTATTTACAGCCTTAACTATTAGAAATTATTAGAACTATTAAGTGGCCCTTTTAATCTAATAATGACTTCATTTAATACCCAACTTTGGAATTTTAAGACAGTTTTGGACTTTTAATGTAACACGTAATCTATCGACGTATCGTGGAAATCGTTGCAGGTTAACTTAAAATATTTGGATAAACTGACCTTCATCACACAGAACTCCTGTATTTCCAGGTACGCAATCACACCTGAACTGATTTATTAGGTTGATGCAGGTGCTACCCATTTTGCAAGGATTTGAAGAACATTCATTTAAGGTATCTGGAATATAGACAAGCTGTTGAAAAGTTGTTCATTTTGTAAAAGAAATTTGCCTTCATTAGTATGCAAATGGAAGTGAGCTCAGTCTTATTTTAAAAACATAGTCTGGTTTAGCTCTGACCGGGGATGCAATTACGTCCAAATAATGGATTTAACGAATAAATATACAATAAATTTAAGCAATGCTTCACAAAGAATTTGATAAGACTATCAACTTTGGTACTGGAGTCGTGGAGGATTGTGGCCGGTCTACATAATGGTTGGTAAGCTTCTATTTATTTTAAAGAAGTTCATAATAGGCCTTAGAAACTAACATTGTCATCGTTTTTAATTTGAATTTAAATGGTTATTGTAATGTTGGTTATTTTGGGCAAGTTCACACGTGGTATAAAAATAATATATACACAACAACAATAACAATAATATTATGGAATACCTATTTCACAATTCACTCCAGTAGTTCCCGAAGGACACTGGCAAGCGTAACCATAAGTACTGCCCGATTGATTCTGAATGGTACATGTACCATTGTTTTGACAAGGACTGCTGATGCAGTTGTTCCAAACTGAATTTTTCAAAATAGAAACTGGCTTTTATCATCATCTCAATGGCTCAATTAAATCTTAAAATTCAAAATGCTTTGATCATATGATAAATGATGATGATGATAATCGGATTATGAAAACTACCATTAAAATATGACATATTTTAACAGGATTTGAGTTCAATATTTTGAAAGTATGTATTAAGTCTTTCATTAATAATTTATAAATGCCATAATTTTACCTACATATTTCACAGTTGGTACCATTGTATCCATAGGGGCACAAACAGTTGTATTGGCTTGCTGAACTTTTTAATGTACAGCTCCCATTATTTTGACAAGGAGAGGGCATGCATGGATTAATGGCTTGTTAAAAAGAAACCTCTTTGTAATCCTGGTGGTTACTCGGTTGATTGTTAAAAATACTAAATTGGCTAAACCAAATTTCTAAATCCTGTACTTGCTAAATGTTAATATAAAAATCATTATGGCTTTGTTCCTGGGATTTCCTTTGGAATGGAAATTATTTTGAGATTTTGTAAAAATAAAATATAATAAGCATCAGTGATATTGCAAATTAATTCAGTTCAAATAAAAAATACTAATAGTAAATAATTAAATTACTAACTAGTTTCACAATTGTTTCCCTGGTAGCCAAGAGGGCAGTCACATATATAGTATTGCACATGATCCTGGCATTTTCCACCATTTTGGCATGGATTACTGAGACATTCATCAATATCTGATGTTAAAATAATGTCAAATTTAAAATTTTGGCACCCCATCACCAACTTGGACTTACTTCCATAGCATTCTTTTGCCAGATCATCTGAATCTAAATCCACATAGACTGGGGAGTTTTCAGCTGCAGATGATATAGATATCTTGAGAACAAGTTAAGCAAATGAATTTGAATGCTAGTAATAGCTGTGGTGTTACAAAAAAGAACCACACCAATGCTGCAAGAAGTTGCCAGTCATAATTTGTACTCACGTCTTTGGCAAGCAAGCCATCCTACAGGTAGATTGACACAACATGGTTCTTCACTTTTTTCGGATTTGTACCAAAACGCGAGACAGTTACGTGATTGGTCGTTGTTTTGGTAAAGTACTAGTAAGCAATGAAGATAATATTTTCATTAATGCAATATACCTTACAAGCTCACCCTTAATTTAGAAATGGCTGTTCAAAATCCGCTCATCAATAATAACAACTAGTGCATGATTTGAACTCCAGTTCGACACTTATCCTATAGTAATATAATCCCTAACACATGTATTTATGTGTCTTTTCATTGCTTCTCAAACGTTTTCAAATAGATTCATAAATCCATTTTTGTCTGTTCCAATGACTTCAAAAAAACATTTTCTTTGGTTGTAACTGAAGTACTTGCAAATAATTTTTAACCCTTCTCGGACCCTTCAAACATCCGATCTGTTCAGTATTGCTAAAACTTTGTTTATCTCTTTAATACACACCTTCGGACGAAGTGGGGAAGTTCGGAGAAAGTTCTGTTCCGTCGAAATTAGGAGGATTTGCAGGTTTCCAGAAGCCAAGATAGAAGTGCACGATGCTGACGTTCTAAAAAAAAATAATTAAACTAACCTTCTTTATTCTTGTCCAAACAGAATTTGCCGAAAAACCTATTATAATAATATTTATATTACCTACGTAGGGTTATAATTCTAATTCCCAACCCCTCTGACAATATTTACACTACCTAATATGTCTATACTTGAATACCTATTTGAATGTATATTGGATATACTTTATTTGAAAAACATTTTTCTTGAGACTTTTTTGCAAATGATTTGTAATTTTAACATTATGCGAATTCCATACGTTCAATCAACTTTTTAAAATTTTGATAGGGTATGGTCCTTGAAAAATATGGCGAATGAAAGAATTCAATAATCAAACCTTAAAGCTTGCGATGGAGGATACCAGGAAATCCACGAAAGGGGCATTTTTACTAGAGTAGGATATGAGATCAGCATTCTTATTGGCGCAGTCCCTCCTGGAATAAGTGGCGTTCATAGAGCCCCAAAATGATTGCAATAACTGATAGCAATTGTCCTCGTACTTATACCAATCATTAGAACAGTCTGAAAAAATGTTTTAATTTAAATATTTAGTTAGTTAGTATTTTAAATAAATAAAGTTACACAGTTGTATTTATAAGAAGAATTGAATCACTTTACTTCATTAATGTTAAATGCCACCACTGAAAACGGAATTGCTTCTATTAAAGGCGTAAATATGTAGTTATTAAATTTCAATTTTTAAATTTACTAAATCTAATTTAAAAGCCTTAGATAAATATCTTGAATTTTTTTCATAGTATGTATTATACTACAGACAAACGAACCTCTATCCATCCACAATAATATTTGTAATATATTTTTACCATGATACCGAACAATGTCAAAGTTCCAATTAATAATTAAGTACATCGGTGACGGATCTAGTCTTCTCCGGAGGGAATTGTTAATTGGTAAATGCTTAATCATTGTTAAAGTTAAAGATTAAATCCGAATCAGGTCACCAGGTACGCAACATTTTTCGAATTGACGAAAATTCTTACTTCCAATGCAATAGGCCTGCAGAGAATTGCGATTTTTTGAACCAATTTTAAAATCTGAAATCGAACCGATACGGGCAAGTTTAAAATTAATTTTGAACAAAATTTAGTAAAAGTCTGACTTATGAAAGGATTCAATTAGCTGATCTGATGACAGTGAAGAGTCAGGCATAACATCAGAAAAGGAATGTTTTGTCAAGTCTTACCAGAGCAGACAGCATAGCGAATACCCTGATATGGAAAGCAACACGGAACAACGGACCATTCGATACCTGGCGAGTTTTGCTGCCAGGTTTTTGACGAAGATGAAATTGCGAAACATCTCCTGTCATTTCCATAAAAGTAGAAATTTATCGATGCATCTGGAAATAAAACCAGATTTATTTGAATCGAAAAAAACTTTTTGCCAGCGTACAGATAAAAGCAAACCCGAATAGTTTTTGTAGGAGATTGGCAAATCATTCATCCATGTAAAATTTCCTGCTTCGCCGACATCCGACAATCCAATGTAGACTTTTGAGGGAGGGTCCTGGAATTAATTTTTAATTTTTTTTTCACTGAGAATTGTTTTTACAAACCGCTTCAACAAAACATGCAAGAATTTAAGACAATTTCCTTTTCAATATTTTGCCGCTCTGATAACTATTTACAATCGGTCTAATAACGGATTGACACGAATCTGTACATAATTCTAAAATGAGATGATATTTTAGTACGGGCATGTTAAAAGACTCTTGACCGAAGATGACTTTAAGATCCCATCCTTTCAGCGAATTCTCACCTCGTGACTTGTGTAATTGTTGATAAGTTCAACGACGAAATTGTTTTCTTGTTCAGATGAAATGCCGACCAAATCCCAGCCATCGTTGAGGCACATCTGACGTGCCTCGTACACAGAATTGAAAGGTGAGGGTTTTGAAATGACCTTGAAGCAACGGCCATTAAAAGAAGAGAAGATACAGTTCGAACCTGCTCGAATGTCGTACAAGAATGAATGTTGTCTACGGAGATTGTGATGAGGATGATAATTATATTAATGTCTCTTAACAGTTTAAAGCTTAAAATCGTTATGCTAACATAAAAATGATGTATTAATTAACTATTTAAAATTACGACTTGCCATCGGAGTGGCTTAAAAAAGCGAGAACCAAATAAATGACTCCTTCAAAAAGGCTTCTTTTTTCTTGATTTTTCATCGCCAAATTGTTACTTTTATGAAATCGTTATCAAGAATTAAAATGATCAGGTCAACAGCAACCAAGAGATAATAAGAACTGGAAGCTTCGATAGCATTTTTTAGTAAGCAGACGACTGTATCTGCCATATGGAAGATTAAACAAGAGCGTTGTCGATGGCAACGCGTCCCGGTAACCATTGGTTAGTCTCCCGCAAGTTGCTACTAATAAAAACATAAACAACAAAAATGATGATAACATCACGGGATGATCAATGGCTAATAAGTGTTAATGTTAATATTTGTTCTTCATTAAGTTAATAATATTCCATAGAATCTAAAAATCTTGAAATTTAAAAGCATTTGAATTGAAGTCTGATCTCGTTAAATTATTTATTATATATATTAAATATCAAAATAATTAGATATAATTAATTAGTGAAATAATTATCAAATAATTTCTAGCAAGATTATTGAACTTTACTGTCATATCAATTTATTATTTACTTACAAACACTAACTAGGAAACCTTTTGCTGAAGGCTGATAATAAATTAATATGCATATATGTATTGATAATAAATATATATCTTGGTTATATGTAAACTTAGCATATACAATTATGGTTACATAATCTTCGTATTATATTGTATAAGTCACATCTAGTGAGAGATGCCTCAGTTGTTTGAGTTCACATGGTTGCATTACATATCTTATGATTTCCAGGGCCAGGGCTTGCGCTTCCTTAAGACTGACCCTATGAGTTTATTTTGTATTTTAAGTTCATTTTTTTTTCATTGTGTTATGTACATAATTGTTTGTTTAATATTGTACATGTTCAATTTGCTATTTGTTCTTTTAGTTGTTTTGATACCTTAATAAACTCATAAATTCAAAAAAAAAAAATTGCATCACAAGCTTTCCCCGGTTGCAGTTGAAGACTTCATGATTTAAAGTGAAAGCTGAAATTTTACTTTCTTACCTATTTTATAATTTTTATAAATGTAGCAATTCAGTAATGCCGAACGATAATTCGTTTTAATGTCGACAAAATAGCAACCTAATTCACATTGATTAGGAATGGATTAAATGCCGCAGTTGCGCAAATCCTCTATAATCGCTCATCCAGAATGTACACTTATTTGCCAAAGTTTGCTCTAAATTCCAATCCAAAGTATACAACATGTTATGCGATTGTAGATGTTGATTAATATTTCAGTACAATAATATTATTAATATTATTCTTTACTATCTTTTTGAAGCTTTTTGTTGCAATTCGCGACAATCTCCAGTATTTATACAACGATTTGCAAATCCAGTGAAGCTTGACATAAACGAAAGCATTTGCGTGACTTCTTTTAGCATAGTAAGCCAATTACATTTCTATGAGTTTTACGTCTCTCTTTTAAATTACATTAATAGTCAACACAAATGACGGGAAAATCGCATTTTAAAAATGTTACGTAAGACTCCGTTATTACATCCAATCAGCGGATGTTGACCATTATTACATTGTTAAATTATTATTGCTGCCAATGTTCCATATCGAGGAAAAATTAAAAGTTCAACATTTTTAATCAAGCAGATTTACACAAAATTATTTCCAAAAGAAGTAAAAGTGCAGAAAATTTGCATGATAATACGTTTAGTAATTTATTTTGTTGGATCTTGGGTTGATCTTCGCCTGGTTTAGGGAAGTGGTTATTCATCGAGACTGGCCAATATATGAATCATAAAAGTAATATTTGCACTTGTAGAACCAGCATATTAATAATAATGATTAAATCGGAACTTGAAACCAATCAAAGCGTTGCTGTAATTTACTTCCCAATCGTCGATACCAATGCCCCGCACATCGTGGCAAAGCACCAAGAAACAAACGTCACATTAGGCAAATAATCATCAGGAACAATACTTTTAATATTCAAGACTATTCGTATTTAAGCCTACGAAGACGACATTAATAATAACATTGTTATCGTTGAGTTAACAGAGTTGATTTTCATCGAAGCAGTCCTCTTCAGCTGCTCAAGAAGTGATGGCATTTCCTGAAACTTGGATGAAGCGCTGACACCCGAAGACTTGGGCAAAATTGTGCCGAAAGGTGGTGCTTAGGAACGCATAGAGGAGCGGATTGAGAGCGCTGTTGGCGTAATTAAGGATGGTCAGAAAATTGAAGAGGAGAGCCATGGGACGATCGACGAATATCATCAAGATCTGCATGACCCAGTAGGGAGACCAACAAACTACGTAGGCCGTTATCACCGACATGACCATGATTGTCACTCTGCGCTTTGATCTCTTCACTAGCCGGTGGAAAATTTAATCGTTTCATCGTAACACTTTGACGTTCAACTGAATGAAAGCTACTATTGCAATGAATGTGTTTCTCATTATTCAATCTACTTGTAGTCATCAAATCATCAAAAAGTATTCACATGATTATTATAATATTTAAAAAACAGCTTGTCATTATATATTATCAGAATAGCACGTTAAAACTTCTACCTTGACTGGCACCTTTGCTATTCCTGCCTGTCCTGGCCAATTTGACGATGACGAGAATGTAAAAAACGCTGATTAAAGGAACGGGAATGAGGAAAGACAGAATGAAAGCGTAGAGGAGGAAAAGTTTTTCGTTGGCCATGTCATCGTTGTTGGGGTTCCACGATATAGTACACGAAACATGGACGAACCAAGTGTTATTGTTACTCTTGTTGTTATAACCATCAGATGAGTAGCACGATTGAGTAGTCGATAGTGAGTAGTTGCGGGATTCGTAGCAGTCGTTGAGAATGGTTCCGTTGTTTTCTTCATTCATTAACTCATTTCCTACTAAATACGAAATTTAATGCGATATTTGTTAAATATTTATTTAATTATTTTTAAGTTTTAAGATATTACCAATAAATGAGATAACTATAAATAATTCACGTGTAATAAAAATTAAATTAATACCTTTAAACAATATCATTATGTATTCACTTATGGCAACTCGTAATCCGTAAAATTGTGTTTTTTCGAATGACAAACTATTTTAATATTCGTAATTTTATGTTTAAAATCAATTTTTATTTCAAAACCTCGCAGAATAATTGCTAATATGACTCGTGCAAACATTTTTTTGTATTACTATTTTTTTATAATATTTATAATAAATTGTGATAAATTTATCTCTGGATATGATTCAGAGCTCTTCTAACAAATATTGACCAACAGACGTTGAGGTTATTTATCTTAAACAGCTACTTTTAAAGATTTAAAACAACTTTGTTGTAACTTGCAAATAAGTTAGCCTTCAATCTGGCGTTAATAAATCAGCGGAAGTAGGTTTGGTTTGTTGGTAGTGGAGAGTGAATTTTAGTCGTTTCAGGTGAATTATTCTTGGGTTATTCGTGACTAATTCATTTCCTCATGAAACGTTGCAGGTTTTCTATAAATGCGAAAAGCAATTCACGGTCGGTACCTGTGTTTGTTCGTGCTTTCTATTTTTTGCTCTTTGGTTTTAAATCATCATAGAAAATTGACAACTCAATCAGGGTGGAAAATCCTTTTTTATCTACTCATAAGTTTATCCAATAATAAATTAATGTTCATTATTTCTTAGACTGTTTAAAAAATTTATAACATATTCCTTTGTAGAAGTTCATTCAGCACAAATTTTGAATTGATTTTCAAAATATCTGCATAACGCAATTACCGATTTTCTGTCTATAATTTAACTCACAAATCTTAACTCGTTAAGCAATATGTTGGAAGATATTTTTGCTGCTAATATAATTATCTGCCGATTTTAACTCCAAAAGCTGAATGATTGTCTTTTTCCATGCAATTTATTATTTAAAATTTTTTTCCAAGAACAAAGGAAATCTAATGGGACTTCCATTAAAGAGTTTCCTTCAGAAACAAAAGAAGGGCAATCTTTTTCATCTTATTTTTTTTATACCTTACAGTTTAATCTTCACTTTCCATCCTTTTTACTCTCACTTTTTTCATAAAAATCCCTCACGAAAACCTAGGATTTGGTGTACGATTGCAAAGTCGATGTTTACAAACATATTTACATGTTTTGATTAGATTTTACACATGCAAATGATTTAGTGATTTGGTCGGATATTGGCGTAGAATTTAAGGAGATCGAAAGAAATCAATTCAAGTCTTAAGTCTTAAATATACGATTTCTTAATAAATAAATGAAATCAAGATTTCATCTTCGATTAACCTTCGATATCAAGCGACTCCCTTGTTTCGACTGTGTTAGCATAAATGAAGATGGGCATCATGACCAAAAAGGACAGCATCCAGACCATGATGCAGACGACCTTCGTGACCTTTCCGTTCCTGTATTTCACCGATGCTGTGGTCCAACATACTGCCAAATACCTGCGCATCGTTGGCAATGCCATCGTAAATAATTTTGTTGGACCCACGATTTTCATGTTCTTGTCGTTTAAATTATTTTCAGATTATTATCAGAATGTTGTCTTTTTTTTATAGAATTATCTATTTTCTGGAATATTTAAGAATGTTATTTGTGTACCGGACATTAACAAAAAGACAAAAGGAATGAATTTCACTTTCAACTCGAAAAGTTGTTGAAAATCTTATTATTCTCCACAACATATTCAAGACGTAGGACATTTAATGAAGTGATTTATTTATTTCCATTAACCAAATTTCCAAATGCCCAGTCGGCCAATAATAAAACACTCCTTATTTTATGATTAGTAGATAAGACTGATAACCAAAATAAACTAAGATAAACCTAAGATGACTTGAAAATCATACGAAAAAAAGGACAAGATACCAAAAGTAGATGAAACATGAGACCCGAATTCGAATTAAAAAATTTTAGGAACATTATAATTTAAAAATGTAATTGTTAGGTTCATTTCTGGAATTATTTGAGTCATATTTTTTTTTATAAAATTTTGGATTTCAACCAACGAAGTCTACATTGTCACTAATTAGAACCGAACTTAAATTTTAATTAGGATTTTCGAATTTAAATATTAGACAGCACCGCTAACTCTGATCCTAACCGAAACACTAACCATTCCAGACTAGACACAAGATCACACAAAGCGCCTCCGACGCTATGCATATGGCGCTACACAAATTAACTATTATTATTATTATTATTATTATTATTATTATTATTATTATTATTAATTGTTTGGTAAACCTGCGAAGCATTATTTATGAAGCGGCGCAAATCCATTTTAATTATTTCAAGTATAACTCAGAAGTTCAATTAACTTTTAATTAATAATAGCAACCTCCTCGATTTTAAAATGTAGAAAAATCAGTTGTTTACAATTTACATGTGATAATTCACATCTTTCACCAAAGTACAATTCTCGCCTGTCGGCACTGAGCACAGTGATTGTAAAAACTCCGGCGAACCAGTTGAGTGAAGTGAGTATGTAGAAGAGCTTACAAGCCACTGATCCAAATATCCAACCCTTAAAAAATGCCGTAGCCAAGGTGAACGGAATTCCCCAGAGGTAAAGGAAATCAGAGGCAGCCAAGTTAAACAGATACATGTTGGTAACTGATCTCATTTGTGGAAACCTGCAATAGTGATGACGACCATGATGGTGATAACGATTTGTGGCTTTTTGTAAGCATAATATTTGCCTTATAAAACTTTTCAGCTTGCTAATAAATGTTGAGCAAAGTTTACAATCGCTAAAACATAATAATGAATGTATATTCTCTTTTCCACCCACTTTAGGATGACGAGTATGACGAGGGAATTTCCTAGCGTTCCTGCAAAGAAAATAATTAGATAAAGTGTTGTCATAGAAACCATCAGAGCCCTCTTCGTTCCGTCTTCCATTTCTTCCAGTGAAACGCTTGGCGTGTTACACATCTTCAAAATCAATCCACTTCAAAAATCCTGCCAAGATAATCAAATTTGATCGATCAGTATGAAAGTGTAATCGAATTGGTAAATTTTCTTAAGAGTCGTAACATGTTAAACTGGAACTTAACATTTTAAATTCAAGAAAATATAGAGATAAAAAATTTAAGAAAAATTTTTTTTTTCGATTTCGCCTTAAATTTTGATTTTTTTCTTAAAAGATTTGCTGTGGGAGGATATTTTATGCTTTATGAGTCAAAGGAATTTAAACAATCTCGAATGATTCTTTTTCACTGAAAATGGACTTTCGGTCGTTTTGAAAGCCAATTAACTTTAAAAATATTGACTTTGGGGCTGAAAAAAAAAACATTTTGCAAACATGGTAAAATCATACGATTATACTGATCTTATTCACTACAAGAAGTTATACTCATCCTAGTTAAGCTGATCTCTGTCGAAGATAACACTAATTGGGAAATAATTTATCTCTTACAAATAGATAAGATGTCATTGGTACTTCGATTCTGGATAATGTTAAATGCAAACAATTGGTTCTTGCAGGCCTTAATGATAGATATTAAAAAGTAATAAGGTTTTCATTTGCATTCTTGCTTTATACTAGAAGAGTCAGTCAATGCTTTGACTACTTTTGTGTTGACTTCGTAAGTATGGTGGCAGCCCTGAAAGATTAAATTAGGAAAGACTGAAAATTTTGTAGAACCGTTAATGTACTGATAAAGATATCGCGGGCCTTAATTGCCTTTTCCATGACGATCAGAAGAACTTAAAGTTATTAGTGCCGTGCCTTGCTTAGCCTAAAATATTTTCGAAGCAGTTGGTTTAGTTTCATCTTTAAAGTTTAATGTCATTCCAGGTGAAGCTGGAAAATGCTTTATGAAATATTAATCTTTTGCATGGCCATGGAGACTTCCCGAAGTGTGCCGAAAGTCTATCCAAACGGACGAGCCTTTCCGTCTGATTCTCTGGATTATGTGAAGTTCAAATTTAAACAAGTCAATCCAAACATTGTGAGGATTTATATCTCTCGATATTTTTAAATTAAAGTTTTGTATACCCCTTTTCATTAAACTTTAACAACATTGGTTATATTACAAACACTCTTCTCTTAAGGTACGTTTACAACTAAAAAAATGTCTATTGTTCTAAATTGCCAGTTTCTGAAATTGATATTATTATTTTTATTATAATTAAAATTATTATTATACTATTAATAGACAAATTTTCGTCTTGTTCCTCTCGGCTTGTCTATCCAGAGGTGCATCAATCCCTTGCACCACTACGCTCTCAACCATTCTTGAAGCACATTCCATGCGGAAAGTAAAATGCAGGCAGGAAATTCTAATTCCCAACAAGGATATTTTCTGAATCTCCTGAACCGTCATCCCAGTATCAACTCCAATCCTTTTTTAAAATCTTTTATCAGTGTTATGAGTCCAACTACAGCTAGAAGGAGGGACCTTCGATTTCACTCTTCATATTCTATTAATTTAAATTTATTTACTAATTTTTTTGAGCTCTTTAGGTTATTATTATTATTATATGTAAGATTTTTGCAGCGGTTAAAGATAAATGTAATAACAACAATTTTCCAGGTAAAATAATTTGTAAGGTCAAATAATTGTAGCAATGGAAAATATTTCATCGATATCAGTAATAATTAGCCATTACTGTTTCTGAAGACATGGGATACGCAGAATTATTTAGAAGTGATGTCCTCAAATTTGTCCTCCTGCAACTACCCTCAAGGAATGATGGATGGATACGCTAAGATCCCAACCAACTCTAGTTGGGTGGCGTTCATCGAATACGAAAACACTTCTGCAACGGCTAAACGGGATGTGGTTGCAAACCTCAATCCAGTAATTGATAAATGGCTTACCAGAAAGCGCTACAATATGCAGGTTGATTTTTACGATTATCTTTGGCTTTATTTTACATTTGTAACTTTAAAAATGGCGGAAGACGCTACAATGAGTTAGGGATACAATAATACTCTCGAGATAATTAAATAAAATGGCATTTTAATTAAAAGCCTTTCAAATCAGATCTTAGGGGCAGCAAAATTTGGTTGCAGTGCCAGTCCAGGATGCGGTCATCGCGAGAACAGGATGGGAATCAGCTGCGTTTTCAGTCCCAGCAGGTTTAATTACAATTTTTAAATGGCACATCAAAGAATTAAGGTTTGCTAGAAAATGTGCGCTCAAATTTAGAAGTGAAAACGATTTATCACCTGGAAAAATAAAAATCTTTATTTGGAAATTTTGCTGTAAATTGCTGCCACCACAGAATTATGAAACCAGCTAGTTGTAATTTATTTGTAAAACGATTAAGCATTTTATAATTTCGTTATTTTTAAATGTAAGGGTCTGTTAATATTGTAAGATAGTTATTCTTTTTCACACTGTTGATTTTTGTATTTCATAACAGATTAGAATATTGAATTAATAATTAAAAAATCATTTTTTTAATATCGTCATAAATTCTTATGCGCAGTCCAAAATATATCCACGAATCAATTGAAATAGAGGACGCGACACCCCTTCAAGAAGTAGCTGCCTGTAAGTAATCGTGATTACATTAAGAGCAGATTTTAATCTCATGACTAATTTAATCTAATCAGTTACATCATCCCAATAAATGCTTCAACGATAGATTTATTTTCAGGAAAAAAAAATTTAAAAATTTCGAATAATGCCGGCCGAAAGAGGCAAGGCTTATTCGGTCAACTATTTGACTTAGAACACAATTCCTGCTAATTTCCTTGAAATACAATAAAAGAGTTATTTTAGAAAAAAAAATGAAAAGGAAATATTGGAAATCGTTTATGCTATTCGTGGTAATAGTGCCAACAGATACCAAATACAAGCATTATTTAGTTATTACAAAGTTCTCCATTTGCTCGTAATAGATCCTACCACCATGTTAATTTCTCTATTTTTTAACTTGCGATACTTTAATCGCATAATGTTGTGGTTATTTCAATTAATTAATTCCATAGTTTATGAATTGTTCGTGTTCACTACGATGCTTAGTAACAACCAGTGGATCCGAGCCGGTGGCGCTAACGAGGGATCAATATCACAACGGCCAGCTTGTAACTGGCAAGGTGGTCGTTATTAAAAATATTTCCAATATTAATTATACAATATTATGAATTTATTTTCCAATTAATTATACAATATTGACATTTTATTAATCCTCACCCTTATTAATATCCAGCATTTATTTCTAGGAAATGGGAGGCCGAACTCATATTTTTACATTCCTTTTATGTATTTATTCAGCCGAAATTGAGATGCCATAATTAAATTTAGGAGATTTGTAGACTAATTTCAAGATATGGACATTTAAATTATTGCATATTATTTTTCAAAAGGAAAAAGTAAAAATGCCTAAAAATTAATTCGGAGCTAAAAAAAAAAGGCACTGGTGTTTGCATTGCCATGCTTTCTAAAATTCCTTTAATTTCTCTATTCTTAACTTTCCAAACAGAGATGGGAAAGAGGTCACTTTTTGGAAAATCTGTCTCGCCTAGAGACCAATTGCGGCATGGCTGTGGCTGAAATCTGGAATTTCACGAACCATCTGCCAGTCATTTACGGATTGGACGCAAAGATAGAAGGCATTTTTAGCAAAAACATATTGGTCGATGATGTAGACCTAACTATCGATGTTATACTTCCTTCCATGAAGGACAAACTGGCAAGTATTTTTTCTTCGGAATTATTAACTTAAAACTAAATATCACCACTCCCTAATTAATTTGCTATTTCAACTATTATATGGTTGATTAACTCGGATTCGTCTTCTCTCTGATTCGTGGACTTTCTGTTAATATCACTAAAATCAATAGAAATTGAAACTGAAGAAGCATTTTTTCTTCTCAGCCACCTAATATTCAAATAGGATGTACTTACATTGCTAACTGTAACCAAGGGGATGTTGTCTGGGTGGTTCTTTCCTGTCTTTACGAGGAGAGGTTACCATTAAAAAAATATTTTTTTTGAGTTTTGAATTGCAAAAATATAACTTTTAATTTATGAAATACATCTTGTCAGTTAAAGCAAATTAACCAAAAAACGATTTCAATTTTTAGGTGCAGGAAACAATTATGCTTTTGATTAGAAGCAAGAGGAATTAGTGGCGATTTTCTGCGTTAAATGATTCATTGCTCATAAGATTATTATAACTTGGAAACTTTTTTCGGCTTATTTTTAAAGAATTGAGCTTTCAGTCGTTTAATTTTATCAAACATTTGCCTTGACTGTTCAGAAATGTCCTGAACAATTAAAAGTTTCTCCTAAATTGAATTTGATGTTGAAATTGAATTGAAGTTGAAGCAGTAATTGTTCAAACAATAATTTGGAGAACAAAATTTCTTCGAAGCTGTGTAAAATGCTCTGGTAAAATGTGTTAACAAGTTTCCTAACTCTAACCCTAATCCCTCTGGTGAGGGAATTTTGATAGAATCTTTTTTTATGCAACTGCTCAGGTTCACCTCATTTGGCTTCAATTTTCTTTGAAAGCCCTAAGGAACGTGACCGTATCCAAGTTTGGCTTTTGAGTCCCTCCGAATTTTCGTGCCAATTGCTTTCAAACTGATGGTCGGACCTAATTAATTAAAATAACAGAGTCAAATCTTCGACTTTGAAAAGTTTTATGAAGGAATTTGTTCATTAGCTCGAATGTATTATCTTGTAATTTAAGCAACTAATGTTTGTAATAATTTCAACAAAATTTAAATGCAATTGAAGTCAGGGTTTAAAAAATTATTTCTGTGTCGGATTTTGTCGAATGTCATTAATGGCAGCGACCCATATTGTCATGTGATTGTTTTAATGACTTTCATGTAATCATAACTTACGTGAGAGAGGACTTTATAAACATGCGGAATTAATGATAGTTAGGATAAACAGTGAAAGTTTTTCATGGCAATGAAAAGCCTGTTTGTCGTCAACATCGACAGGGCGTAACTCGAAGATGATTTTGATGACTTGACAACAATTTAGATAAACAAGCACATGAATTTATGAAGCCCAGTGACGGATTCCACCATTTTTTAAATGCTTATAAATAACCAGAAAATTTCATTCTTCATCCGATCGAGCTCTTGAAGTTTGGTTATTTTTCTCATTATTTTAGCAGTTTTCACATATTTTTATGTCTAACATATTTGAAGGCCTCAAGAGGGCAAAAAATATATTATTGTTGCTGGATGTTTTAACCCTAAGTTTTTATTAAAAAATTTCCTGTTGACGATCACACAAACAATTTTCTTTTCAGAAGTTCAAAGATGAATCTTTGCCAGATTACAGCATTGGGCTTCTTCTTTGAAGTCGTGTTGACCCAGGAATACGCAAGACTCTATCCTAATGGTAGAGCTCTCCCAACGGCCTCTTTGGAATACGTGAAACAGAGATTCAAAGAAATAAATCCTTACATCGTTTGTATTATTCACTCTTCATCTTTGACCCTAACCATAACGTAAATGGAGAGGTTAATGCAGCTCATATACTAAAAAGAACCGGGAGCCGGTTATTCCCGGTTCAGGCGATTTAAGGGTTAACATACAACTGTCACTCTTTGTATTGCAAATGATTTGAAATCGCAGGTTTGGGACAATCAAAATTACTTGGAAGTAATGTCTTCTAACTTTTCCTCTTGCAACTTCCCTGAAGACATCGTAGATGGTTACGCTAACATTCCAGATAATACTACCTGGGTGGCCTTCATAGAATACCAAAATATTTCTGTAACTACTGTTACCGAAGTTATCAGAAACTTGAAGCCCGTCGTTGATAACTGGGTATCGAGGAAACGCTACAATACTCAGGTGATTAAGAAGAACTTCATCAGTATTTTTAAAAAAATAAAAAAATTTAAAAAAATAAAAAAATTTATTTTATAACTGCCTTCTCTTTTGTCATTAGATAATCGGAGCAAGAAAATTTGGTTGTAGCGTCAGCCCAGGTTGTGGTAACTATGAGGGAAGGATGGGCATTAGTTGTGTTTTCAGTCCAAGCAGGTTTATCATAATTTGCTATGTTATTATTGATGACAAAAAAGGAATAATTTATTTTTTTGTAATATCTCGTGTCACTAATCCATAATTGTTACAAATTCAATGCAATTAAATTGAATTGCCTTCACTTTCAGTCACTAAAATTTCCACTTAAAGTGTTCCTAAATATTTCATTCAAAATTTTCAATCTGCATAGTCCAAGATACATACCTTCCCCAGATGAGTATGATGACGCTAAACCTGCCAACGAATTCCAAGCTGGTGAGGAACTAAGATATCATGATATCCTTAAAATTATTCCCTTTATACAGATATGTTTACTACAAACCATTCTCAGTAAAGGGAGCGATGCACGTCCGACTCCTAATGAATAACATGTCCCATTATGCACGATCATAATTTTATCTATAAATTTCGACGAGATAATTAAACAAGACAAATAAGTTAGTAATATCAAAAATATCACTTAACATTAATTTGTAGAATCATCTGAACCCCTGGCTTTTACTGGAGATCAATATCTCAAAGGACAACTCCTCACTGGTAAAGTAAGTCTTCACAGTTATTTGCCAGAGGCTCAATGAAAACCACTTCAGTAATTTCGTGACTTGTTTCAATATAAAAAAATATAAGAAAAGGTGATAACATTAACTAAAGAATTCGCTTTAATTGGATTTCCTAATTCTGGTTTGATAGAATCCAAAACTCTTACCTAGCTCTTCCTAGAAGAGAACGCCTAACCTGTATTACTTACTTCATAAGAAAATACTAATGTTACAAGTCCTGTACTAGTCGGTTGAGATACATATCATTATCTTTATAATTCCCGATAAAAATAGAGATGGGAAAGAGGTCACTTCCTGGAGAATCTTTCCCGGCTGGAAACTAGTTGCACCATGATTTCAGCCGACCACTGGGAATTCTCAAAGCATCGACAGGTTCTGCATGGTATGGATTTGAGAGTCTTTGGAATTTTTGGGAAAAGAAAAATAGATGAAAATGTGGAGCTGACAATCGATGGAGTTCTGTTGGATATGAAAGATCAACTGGTTTGTCCTTACTCTAAAAAGTACAATTAGATTAGTATAATTAAATGATTAGTCGTGCATCTCGTTGGACAACGTTTTATGTAAAACTTTGACTTTTAAAATAAAACCGACTCGAACGTTTATCATTTCAGCCTTCAAACCTGCAGATAGGTTGCACCTATTTGCAAGATTGTGACCAAGATAATAGAGCATGGGTGGTGGTTTCCTGCCTTTATGAAGAGAGGTGATTTAAACAATACTACATTGCATATATTACACGGATTTTTCTAAGAAGCCAGATGTTCCACTTTAATATTTGCTAAGGCTTTGTCACATACTTAATTAACAATTAATTATCCAAGAATTCTTATTTTATTTATATTTTAGACTTGCCGTTTCCAAAATAATCGTTTAAATTAAAAACATTTCTCAGATGCAGAAAAGAAGTATGCTTTTGATAAGAGTCAACTCTGGGATATTGAAAATCTACGGCGAAAATCCGACGAATAAACGTTTTAAACGTTTCATAAAAAAGACTTCTTAAACCTTCTTAAATCTTATATTATAATTATATATTAACTTGGAAAATCGGTTTTATCGATTATAATTTTATTTCGAAATTTGACTGAATGAATAAATTCTAGCTCCTCTTTTTAATTGTTATTCAGACAATATAATAAGCTAATATTCAAATATTCTATCATATTTATTCTATAAATATTCTACCATGTTTATTAAACTGTATAAAACATCAAAATTATAATACTAACAACATCTCGACGCTTGTCGGCAATAGACATGGAACATCATTTCAGACTCCACAATATGGAATGGGATTTATTTATTTATTTAATAGGATTTATTTATTTATTTATTTAATAGGATTTATTTATTTATTTAATAGAATTTATTTATTTATTTATTTATTTATTTATTTATTTATTTATTTATTTATTTATTTATTTATTTATTTATTTATTTATTTATTTATTTATTTATTTATTTATTTATTTATTTATTTATTTATTTATTTATTTATTTATTTATTTATTTTATTTATTTATTTATTTATTTATTTATTTATTTATTTATTTATTTATTTATTTATTTATTTATTTATTTATTTATTTATTTATTTATTTATTTATTTATTTATTTATTTATTTATTTATTTATTTATTTATTTATTTATTTATTTATTTATTTATTTATTATTTATTTATTTATTTATTTATTTATTTATTTATTTATTTATTTATTTATTTATTTATTTATTTATTTATTTATTTATTTATTTATTTATTTATTTATTTATTTATTTATTTATTTATTTATTTATTTATTTATTTATTTATTTATTTATTTATTTATTTATTTATTTATTTATTTATTTATTTATTTATTTATTTATTTATTTATTTATTTATTTATTTATTTATTTATTTATTTATTTATTTATTTATTTATTTATTTATTTATTTATTTATTTATTTATTTATTTATTTATTTATTTATTTATTTATTTATTTATTTATTTATTTATTTATTTATTTATTTATTTATTTATTTATTTATTTATTTATTTGGCTTTTACTTAGCCCCGACTTTAAATATGTTTCCCTAACACATAAATGCATCGAAGAAAGATAGTGAATTTAACCATTTTTAAATATTATGTAATTGAGGTTCGGTCATGTTGGATTCCAAGCTATGATAGTAGTTATGGTAAATAATATTTTTTTAAAATAAATCTCGAATCCCAGAGTATCTAAACAAGAGTATCGAGATGAATATTTTATTACTTTAACTTTGTTTATTGATCTAATAGAATTGGATGAATGTTATTATGGCATGCTACATCCGGCTATCCAGTTTCGTCTTCAGCTTTTGGACAACTAATTACTAATTATGTTTATTTATTTATTTATATGTTTATTATGTAACTTACATATTTTTAATCGATTCATTGTTTAATAATAACCGTTATCGATGTAATAGTTGAAGTGGCAGTTTCATTTTATAAAATTATAAATGTTCTGCATGAATATCGTTTGATATGCATTTTCCATATTTATGAACCTATCCCTTCAATGGACAGTGTTCATCATCATCATCACCATCATCGTCGTCGTCGTCATCATCATCATCGTCGTCGCAGTCGACATCACAATTAATTGCTGCCATCAATTTATTGCCAGCATCCGGGACAACATCCTTGAACAGTGGGTGGCTAAAATAAAAATTTCTTTTAATTGGTATTTCTATCGTGTTCGAAAAGGAGTTAAAAATAAGTGCGGAAATTCTTCAGGAGATGAAAATATTTGTAATATTATTGAGGCTATTAAGATTGATGGCACGAGTAAATTCAACTGATGACTGAAAATTCTGGGATGTTTATTGACATTTGGCTATTCCCTAATACAAAATTCTTGTTTTGATAAAGTTGGTCAATTGATATAAAAGAACTTAATCGAGTAAGAAGCAAGGCAGGGATTTCTAAAAATATGAGTTTTGCAATTTGAAGAGAACGCAACTTAGTTGATGTTTTCACATTAAAGAGGTTCTAATGTCCTCCTAATTATTAATTATAAAAGATAATATTGTTTATTTAATTTAATTCAATAAAATAATCCAAAATAGACTTTTGCCTCGAAATCTTTTGCATTTAAAATCAAATGACTTCAGTCAGTTCAACGAAGCACCAAACATTTGCAAACAACGAGTACTTTAATTGTTCAAAGTAGATGGCCAGTTTGCGTTTATTTCGGATTTTCTGTAAACATTTTAAAAATTAAACTGCCATATTTTTCGACATTGCCAAAATTTAAGTTTAATGTTCTAATATTAAATTGAAAAATTCTCCAATTTTAAAGTGAATAATTATTGAATAATTATTAAGATTAATTATTAACTAGACATGTAGAAGTTATTTCCGTACATTTGAAAATCTTATTGGATCATTAGTATTACTAACACTATTAATTGAATAACATTATTAAACAATCACGGGCTGATAATAAATGTGATTATTTAAAGCAATCATTAATTATCATTTGGAAAAGGAGAGGAAAAATGATTAAGTGCTAATCAATTTCTGTTGATGATTAGATGAGGATCCCTTCGACACTTTTACCATTCCATAAATTCATCCGCAAATTCTTCAGAAGAACATCTTACAAATACCAGGGAAAGGGAGGAAACGTGTTTTAATTAACGCATATTCTGAAATAGTCGAATAGTGATTCCAAAAAGTAAAGATAATTGCTCTTCATTTTTATGGCGTCAGAGACATTCAGACTCTCAGGCGAAAGTTGTTCTCGAGAAATGGGTTTGAGCTTCAAATGCATAGATGTGAGCTTGTTTAATTAAATAAGAAATGGTTTAATTGCGCTCTATTCAATAATATTTTTTTTTAAATCGAGAAATTCCATATTTATCGTTGAGGTCAATTTATATCGTGAAATTCACGAAAGTAAATGAGTTCTAGTTTTCAGTGATCTGAAATAAGTTAATGTTGCACAAGTCTTGCATCTCGAACGAGGATGCTTTGTGTCTGCTCGGATAAGAAATATCACTTAAGATAGTTCTATTTGCGTCAGAGAAGCTAATATTTATAATTGTCCACAATTCAAATTACTCTCAGCAGACAACCGCCCAGACACCAAGTCACTAACCTTTGTATAAAATGAGTCTCAGCTCTTTGGCTCAGGAAACAAATTTTCGACAGATCTTCATTTAGAGGAGGTAAAGTTTTTAATGAACATGAACTAAGTAGAAATGAAACAAACGCAAGTTAATAAAAATTATATAATTACAAAATAAAATATTTTAATAATTCTAAAACATTGAAAATAACAAGGATTCGATTAGGAAAAGGCACTTGCAACATAAATATAGGAATAGTTTTGAAGCATTTTGAGATGATTATTTTATTTATAGGTGCTTTTATTTTCTAATCATGATCTCGTTTGATGTCTATATTGTATTTTATTTATTAAAATTAGGTAACAATGACGAATTTCGTCAGAAAGACATTTCTGATAGCCCTAGTTCTCTGCATGTTTGAAGCGCAGGCTGAAAAATATCCAGACGGCAGAGCTTTTCCCTCTAAATCGCTGGATTATGTGAAAAGGAAATTCAAGGAAATCAATCCTGATTTGGTAATTTCTTACTATATTTTCCTAAATTGTGGTAAATAAACATGACTTTATAAATGAACTTTTTAATATTTTTATGTGATTCTTTGTAAAATTTGGATTCAATCTACATTATTTTTAAATAATAATAATTTTTGTTTTTATTACAGATTTGGGACAACAAAAACTATCTGGAAGCTATGGCGGCCGATTACGCGTCGTGCAATTATCCAGAAGAAATTGTATATGGATATGCAAATATCCCAGATAACACGAGCTTTGTGGCTTTCGTGGAATATCAAGATCTTCCAGGTCATGCCAAGAGTGATGTCATCAAGAACATGGAACCTGTTGTTAACAACTGGGTAGAAAGAAAACGCTACAACACTCAGGTTTCATAAAATTATTTATTTACTCACATTTTTTAAGATTGTGCTCAAGTGATTATAAAACGGATTCCCCGGTAACTTGTCCTCAACTTTTTGACTGTCATATTCTAATTTGAAAGACAGCTGCTTTAAAAAAAACTATTATATAGGCTGATAAATATTTTAGTCTCTTGTTATATTAATGATAATAAATACATTCTGCTTATGTCATCCGACAGATTGGAAACGCTTCTATATTTGCCTGCAGCGTCAGTCCGGGCTGTGGACGCAGAGAAGATAGAATGGGAGTCAGCTGTGTTTTTAGTCCTTCCAGGTGAGTCATCACTTCTATTATTTTGCAATATATGATATTGCATATAATAGCTATTTTACAAAAGTTTTTAAGTGCAATATATATAGAGATAAGTATATATTTAGTATATTAGTATATTTAGAGATATGTATAGCTATGAATTTATTGCGACGGAATTGCATTACTTTTTCGATTATGCAAGCCAAAGTAGTTCTCTGAATGTTGGCTTTGGAGTAGCGGATTAGATATTAAGTAAATGTACAATGGTAATATCAGTAATAATACGATAATAGTTATAAGTTAATAATAAAATAGTAATGAAATTTACAAAATAATGTTTCAGCAAGCCATATGTTTTTAATCCTGATGATTATCCTGATGAACCTGAAAAAATAGAAGGTTTCCTTTTTTACTTTTCATTTTATTTATAGCAAAACTTTTACTTTAAGTTTAATTTGTTGTGTTTTTTTAATAACAATTCGCTGAAACAGCACGTTACTCTCTGAAGTTTTGCTGATTAGCACTTAAGTGATTGGTTGCTAAAGTTAGGTTCAGAAATATTTTTATGCAGAGCAAGCAGAACCAGAACCCTTGACACTCGACCAATACAATAAAGGTGGAGAAATAACAGACAGTGTGAGCAAACAACAAATTGTTTAAAAGTTAAAGGTTCTGAATAAATTTAAAATAAAATTGAGATTAATCAAGTCACCATTTTTTCAGTTACAAGTATAAATTTAAGAATCGTTGGTAATAATTGAAATCATAACAAGAATGAAGTATATCTAACTAAAATATAGTTTTTATAAATAAAGGCGTGTTACGACATTTTAGGAAATCTGCATTTACTTTCAGACCTGGAATAAAAACAAATTCTTGGAAAATCTTTCTTTGTTGGAAACTAACTGCAGTCTGCTTGGCAAGGACAGCTGGGACTTTGAAAAGGCTAAAAGCATAGTCAATGGTCTCGGACTCAAGTTGTCCGGCGCTTTTGGAGCAGCAGAGGTTCCCTCGAGTAACGTGGACCAAGCTTTGGACAGCATTTTCAAACACATGAAAAGAGAATTGGTTCGGTTACCGCAGTTTCTAACAAGATTTGTTTCGGAAATAGCGCTTTTAAAGTACAGTGTCGACTTAT
Source organism: Hirudinaria manillensis (assembly GCA_034509925.1). Taxonomy (NCBI): domain Eukaryota; kingdom Metazoa; phylum Annelida; class Clitellata; order Hirudinida; family Hirudinidae; genus Hirudinaria; species Hirudinaria manillensis. The sequence goes on from CM067533.1 coordinate 10,010,535, forward strand.
AATATATTAACGACAAATTAATTTTATGACATGAATTATCGATTTTATTATAAACATATATATTTGCTTCACTTAATAACTGTTAAGTTTATTTAAGTTTCATCATATTAATTCGGCATTGTTTAGATTACAATTTGTCAAATTAACTCTTTCATAATTCGTAATAATCCGAACTCCCACAATTCTTAGAGATATGTATACTTCACTCTTCATTACACTTCACTCAAATTAGACTTAATCGAATTAGAAAGACCGTAACTTATAACTAATCAGCATTCATCTTGTACCTGAATGTACCTTCAAGTTGGCATCTTAATTAATATGATTAATTATAATAATAATTAATTGATTAATTTTTAATTTGCAGCCCCAAAACGTGCAGATAGGATGCTCTCTTATCCGAAATTGTTTTGTTGAATCGAAAGAATTTGCAGTATCAACCTGCGTTTATGAAGAAAAGTATGATTTTAATTAAAATTCTCGAATCAAACAAAATACTCATAATGCTCATTAAATGTCTAAACACATAATATCATAACATATTAGAATTAGTGATATGTTATCAATTTGAGACATTTCAACAGCTTTTCTTTTGATCCTTCCTAAATTAAGTTAATTTATAGTTTTTTATTCAAATTTTACAGGTGCAGGAGGGAAATATGTTTATAAGAGACGCAGGATTAATTATGAAACATCCGAAGAAATTCCGAATCTCGTTTCTCGACAGACTTTTCACAGCTTCTGAAGACTTTTTTGCGAGTGACTATTTCTTCAAATAAAACAAAATTTATCTTTGAAATTCCGTTCTTGCTTGGTGTTTATTTTGAGAAATAAACGGTTTTTATATTCCGTAGTAAATCGTAGAATGTATGTATCTTTTACATTTTGGTTAGTGTTTACCTGAATCGAAATAAATATTTCGGCAGCACCTTAAACCAAATTTGAAATACAATATCTGAAAGAAACAGAAATTAGGATAGGATCACTGGACGGAGAAAGCAGTTATTGTTAATTGTTAGCGCTAATCGGGTTTTATCACGAGGAGAAATGTCCCAGCTCAATTATGAATATCGCTTAACATTGCCTCTGATAACGCAACTCGATTATGCAATTATTTCTCACTTTCTTCAAAGTCGAAAACAGACACCGCCGAATTGATGTCCTGTAAGATCTCAAGGGTAATCATTTTGGAGTAATTATTATTAATTGTTCACTTTTAAGTTGAGATGAATGTCGGCAGACTTTAACATCAAAGTTAGAAATATGACAGCAAAACCGATCAAAAAGAGGATGTTTCAAAAGAAGGAGACTTTTACGATGTTCTTGTTTGCCAAAATGATGTCGAGTTTGTGTTTCATGACAAAGCTCTGATTGAACGATTTACTTAAATTGACCGCTATCCATGAAAAAATAGCATTTGATGATGTTCACGATATTCCGATGATAATCGTGTCACGAATTCTTGGGCATCGCTACAACTCAACGATTGCGAAGTGGAAGTTACTTCGTAAAGGGAATTTTTGGCAACATTTGCATTTATAGATTGAAATCAAGAAATTATTAACAAAACATGCAATTGTGCTTGGATTGAAAAGCCAAACATCCATCATTGCTGGGCCTTAATTTTCCTTGAATGTTAAAATCCGGAAAGAATGATGATTAATTGTAGAGTCGCGTGAACGATGACGTTTGTGAAGGCAAGATGACGTCATGAATGGACAGAAACTTCTGGTTGAGTGAAACAAGTCGGAATTAGGTGGGAACGAGGGCACTCACTCCGGAATTAAATTTTAAAATTGAAATTAAAATTTTCAACTTTTATGGCATTGCGTAATTTATAGAATGAGACAAAACATTTATTGATTAACAACATATAAACTAATTCTTGTAAAAGATTAATATCGGATATCTTTATTGCATTTTATTAGATGTTTACTTTCCTGTTATTGTTATTTAAAGTAAAAAAAACACTCTTAAAGGAAAATGATAAATTCTCGAGAAATCCTTTTGAAATGCAAAGCAAGAAGATAATGGCTTTGAAATGTGATGTCACACAATGTAATCACGAAATTTGATGTTGAAACATTTCCGAAAATATATTTTAAGATGTTTCAAATAATATAGTTTGCTACGAGGTTTTTACAGTTTTTAAAAGTAATAAAACGTGTGTTCGTAAGTATGGTAACAAATTATACATATATTACAAATGATGCAATCTATATAAATAAAAATGTAATGTGTGTTTGTATCATGTAAATGTTCTCTGAAAGTACTTAACCAATTGCTTTGATATTTTGACACAACATAGTGTTCTATTAGAGGAGTGTTTTTTATATAGGTTTCATATATATGCCACAACTAAATCAGGTAAAAATACGCTTTTTTCGAAAATCCTGCCATCTTGCCATGATAACGTCACTGCCTAATGATAAATAAACTTTAAAAGGCTTAAACTATCGTAACCCTCAAGCATTGTGAAAAAAAAGTAAAAATAAACATATTAGAAAATTTCTCTCTTATAAAATTAATCGGATTGATTAATCACAGCAACGCGTGGCTTGGCATCTCTAATTTATAATAAATTTGTAACAACTTTTGAAATTAATGCGAAATTCGCCTTTTGGCACTTTTCATCGTTTTGATGTCACAAATAGAGTGGTCTTGATGGACTATGCCACAAAAACACCATCACCAAATCTTCATTTAGTGGTGTCAAATGTGAAGATCTAAAGATGATGGTAGCTCGTTTTATATCAAGATAGAAAGTAACGAGCATTAATATTTTTCTTTTATTCCTTCTCTCATCCCTTTCTTGCTGAGCGACCGTTTATCATTCTGCAACGCTTTCAATAACCTTTAGAAAGTGGAGTTTTGAAAGCAGGCTGTGAAAGATGATTAAAAAAATTCCTCGCATCATAGAAGATCATCATCGTCCAAGCCCCAAGGTACCAAAGGAAAATAACTTAACTGCTTCAAGCGACTTATTTGTCTCTTTGTAAACGCAATAATCCGTAATTACAAACGACATAATTACATTAAAATACTTACCTTTTAATCAAATCTTACGATGAAAACTTCTTGATGCGCATCTTCTTTCCATTTGAATTAAACACTGAATGTTTGCATATTTTTGATTACATTTCTATTTTGTGTCTATTGATTAAAAAAGTCTTTTGACATCATTTTCCAATAAATGTTACTAAATTTACGAAATTTTATCGTTCTATGGATTTACACTATTGCAGATTAATCAAATTTTGGTTAATTACATAATTGGTGATTATTAATGCTTTAACGGAGGTAGTTATGTGAAGCCCTATTTCTTTAGTTTATCTAACTTTTTCACCCATCCGTTTTAAATGTATTTGACGATGATAATTTATTAAATGATTTATTGATTAAATGAGAGCACGAAAACACTCAGTAAATCAGAGATAGAGGCAAAAACATGTCTGAAGGTCCCTTTATGAAGGGGATGATTTTGTCGTGCGCGTCTATTTTCAAGCTTTTTGTACAATATATTGTCCGTTATACAATGTATTGACTACTAATTTAAACCAGTCGCCACATTATTTTAACTACTGAAAAATGTTTTCCTAACTACCTGATAACCACATCAATAGAAAATTGTTATTGATAAAGAATGTTACCATGGATAATCCAAGACATAAGCTCATGGAAAATAAACCTCGATAATTCAAATTTTCTGAAATGTAGAATTGTTTCATTTTGAATGTTTTTCGCTATTTATGTGGTTTTGAAGTGAATCGGACAAATCCGGAAGCCAAATAATCAAAACAAGGACGATTTTATTGAGCAAAATATAGGTTGTACATGCATATCTGGAGATAATAAATTACGTTTGTAATGAGCTTGTAATAAATTTGTGCACCACGGTTTCATTATTAATTAACATTGGTTAAACCTGTAAAGAAATTAAATATGATGAGGAGACATATCAAAATAAAAAATCCATCAAACAAAAACTTTAGTGTTAAGTTATGTCTGTCCTATATTTAATTGAAGACGGAGCTGTTCTACACCAAATCAATATATGTTTTGCCTGTAAAATAAAAATGATAAATTTAATATTCAATGTTATGGTATAATACAAATTCGTAGTACTTGTGAATAAAAGTAAACGGAACGAAACGCTAAAATGTTTATTCCGGATTTCTCTAAAGGTAATTAAAGGTCCTGCATATCTCGCCGAGAGTATTATTGATTAATTGAAAAGATTTTCATAAATTAATCTAATCTTCAGTTTTTCAACTGGGTATGAAGTTAATTTGAATAAGTTCTCGATTAAGATACTCCCGACTAAATATCCCCGAAGTCTTACATTTCTGGTTTGGAAACTAGTTAAAAATAAAAAATGCAGATCGATATCGACTGGAAAGAATGTATCAAAGATTCCCCAAAGTTTAGGTTGGTTTTTCTGTCCTTTGTTTAATCTGGAAGTTAGTTGTTGAGTTAATAAATTTACGTTGGAAACATTGATGTAATGTAGATCGACACTTCTTGAACAAGAGAAAGATCTGGATCTGCTCGAAACTCACTTGGAAAAGGTGGGGGTTTATTCTAACATATTGATGTACTTAACTTAAAAAGATTTACTTTTAGATGGTGTCTTAATTGTTTAACAAGATTACCAACTTATAATTGCTCACTAGAAAATAACCCCTGTCTACATTGCCTTATATTATTGGCTAATCGATTAGGAAGTTTTTTCTAAATCTGTATCAGCATCACAATTTTTAGTTGTCATGATAGTTATTCATGCATTCACATCATGTCGTTACAGTTAGTTAAACAATGTGATGCAATAGTTGAGAGTGGAAGGGCTTATCAGATGGCTAACAAGTAAGACTCTCTTCTTTGATGTCTTTGAAATCACTAATGAATTGAGTGTGTAATCTGGGAGTATGCTTTTTTTTCTAGCAACTTCTTCACCCATCTTCAGTCGCTCATGAAAAACTTCAAGGATGACACACTGTTATTGGTTGGTTGAGCTCATTTCGTGATTGGCAATCAAGAGATGTTAATTGAATATCACATGATGTCTTTTCAAAAGCAAATAAGAATAATTTTGTATGCCCTTTAGAATAACATAAATTAATTGTTTCACTTTTTAGTACAACATGAATATTGTGAGAGAACTACAATCACAATACCTAGGATTTTTAGGCTCTTATTTAGCTCTTTAGGCTATTTGAAGAAGTTAATTATTGGAAGTAATAGAATTTGTGAATCAAACTCTAAAAATAAAATAAAAGATACTTTCTATTGAAGGAAGCTATTGGTAACTTCAGCTCAACTCTAGCATCGTGGCATCAAATGCACTGCGTTAGTGACCTCAGTATTTCATTCGGAAGACCTGATGCTACCAAATACCACTACTCTAATTATTAAAGATATTTTGATTCATTGATGGTTAATTTAATTGTATTTGTTATCTTTGTTATTATATCATGATTGTAATAACAGACAATGATGGAGAATTGCAACACTCACTTCAGCCAAGCAGTGAACACTTTTATCAAAAAGTAAGATGTTCCATTAAGTCAATAAATATATGAAAGAAGGTGACATTCCTATTCACTGTAGTAAAATAACTCATAAGTTGCTGGAACTCATTTTGCACCCTCTTGCATTCCGTGTAACTTTGGGGAGGAAAGCTTTGCAGACGGGACGAGTGCGTCCGATGCCGTGCGAATGCCATCGTCTAGATCGATCACATTTGCATAAGAATTAGAAGGAATGCTGTTTTGTATGAACTTCTGGAAATTTGTTACAAATGGTATTGTTATTAAACTCCAACAACTCCCTAACTCCAACAATTTTGCTCTTATAATGGCCATTTTAATTTAGTGCTGACTGACAGAACTAAACTGAAAAGATAGATTCTGGGATATTAGCAATTGCAATGAACATGCAATGCAGCCAAAAAAAATTGATGAAACAGAGTGATTCGATGGATTTGTTTGGCTTTGTTATTGAAGATGTTTTGTTAAATGGATGCTTTTCTTCATTGTACCAGTGATTTGAAAAGGGTGAAGGACTCTCGCAAGCAGTTCCAGAAGATGTCGGACGAAGTCGAAAACGCCTTCGGTCGGAATGCGCAGGTGTCCAAAAGTCGGCCGGAGGAATGCGAGGAGGCGGGTTCAAACCTCACCATTGCCAGGAATAATTTTAAGAAATCATCTCTCGATTATCTCTTTGAGGTGAATACTGAAAATACATTGTATTCAATTTAATATTTTCCAACTCTAATCCTCATCAAGTCATTTTTATAAAAAAAAATGTTGTTATTCAAGATAAATGTCATACAGACCAAAAAAAGAACTGAAATACTGAATTGTGTGAGTTTTAGATTTTGATTCATTTGTTGTGATCTATTGTACATTTTATGTTTTTACCACTCATATCAGCAACAGTAGTTTTAAAGGCTCTATTTAGTTATTTTTCTAACCCAAATTTTCATATATTGCATATAATATGCATATAAATCACATTTCCAAATGCAATATGTATAGGAGATAAAAAATTATAGAGTTCATTTAAATATTTTATTGCATTAGTGTCGCATTAAATGGAAAATCCGAGCAAAAATAGCAATTTGTTTTAATAAAACGAATCATAATTATTAATGTTTTTAATATCAGCTGCTTACGTATTTGTTTGGCCACGAGAAGTTCCTTGCACAGAACCAGACAACTTTCAGTGATTTGAAGCCTTACTTGACCGATTTAACTTCAAAGGTACATTCGAATGACATTCAAAAACACGTCCGTCGATCGTCCGAAAAACTTTCGTACGATTAAATACTCTAAGTATTAATATATTCTAAGTTATTAATATTCGCGATTCGAGAGGACTTCGGACTTCGTGCGGCACGTCGTAAAACGATCGTCGCTCAATACCTTTATTTGCCAACGACAGTTGCAAACCATGAAGCAGGATGCATTAGACAACAGACAAAATCTGAGAAAGGAGCTTAACTTGGCATTGGACCACGTGAGACTTGATGATATTAATAGTAATAACATATAATATCGTGCGACTTACTTACGTATCGTCGCCAAAGGATGATGCTTTGGCAGTGCAAACTTGTTTATGAATTTGACACTTAATTAAGACTGTTTACATTTACATTTATTTGTCCAATATTTTACGTGCGCAATGTTATCCCAAGGGGATGTAAAGGCACGGCAGTTGCTTGTATTATGTCTCGAGAGGGTACTTAATCCAGTTGATTTTCAGGCTACTAATCCCTGTCTCGAAGACAGCATGTGCTCGGTAGCCACTACTCGACGTGAAGCCAATTTTGGTGACACCCAACTGGAAGGCTACTTGTACAAGCGAACTAGTAATGCTTTCAAATCTTGGGTCAGGTAATATTTCTTATGTCTTAACAAGGATATTTTCACTCTGTGCCAATCTAAAACATTAAAGCAATGTAAACTAAAAAGAACTTAATTATAGCACGATTTAAGACTCGTTAAGGAATTAATAATAACGCAGCCATAAAATTAAAAATCGCTTTATTTTGAAAACTATCCGTGTTTATCAAATTATTTTGTCTACTAAATAAATATATAATTCTTCTCGGAGTCACAAATTTAAATAAAGACAAATACTTGTCGATAACCAAGGCGATGGTTCATAGTGGAGAACAACCAGCTCTTGTACTGCAGCCAGCATAGGAGCAGAGACGGAGCAGTGGTTCTCGAAAGGGATCTTCGCCTGTGCAACGTAATGCCTTTCCAGGACACGGAGAGAAGATTCTGCTTTCAGATTATGTCGCCCCTCAGGTGAGACTTTGGACGATTGCATTCCAATGAATTCCTTAACGCGATCGTTCCTTACGACACGCAAGACTCTTATTTTTTATGATAGTCGACATTTAATTTGATCAAAGTCATTTCATTAATCACATATTAAATACAAATGACTTAAATTTTTGTTTCTTTTGCTGACAGAACTCATTTGCTCCAAGCTGACAATGAAAAGGATTGCCAGCTCTGGGTAACAACCATTCAAGAAACTGCTAGGAAAGCTTACAGCAAAATGAATTCTCCTCTCCAGACAAAAGTCTGAATGATTTTCGTTTTATTTTACCATAAAATAAATTTCATTTCTAAACCGGCATTGGTAAATAATTGTCATATTCATAAGATTAACCATAAAATGAAAGTCTTGTAATTGTATTTCATTTTGTTAATTGTAAGTTATAATATAAATATTAAATATTAGGTAACACAACTGGCCAGCAGTAATGACCTCAGAGAACAGTCTGGTAGTCCTGTTAGAAGCCAATCTACAAAGCAGGCACTTTGCAATAATCCTAATAAAGTTCCTAGGTTTGACTAGACATTCATAGATTAATATTATTTTGATCTGATTATGTTCTTTTTCAATAATTAATCACCTTTTTAAGAGAGTTGTCATTGCAATTCAAAAACAGCCACATCAAGTCCATCTTCTCGATAGATGGTAACAATGAATGTTGCGATTGCGGTCATCCGGATCCTAGATGGGCCAGCTTCAACCTGGGCATCACCCTCTGCATTGAATGTTCAGGAATTCACAGGTGAATGGAAATCATGGCATTCTATGCTTTTTTTGCAATTTCTAGCAACGTCTGCACCTGTTCTTTTACGGAGATTTTAGTTCTGGTTTTTGCAGTTGTTTTTAGGTTGTGATTATTTTTTAGTTGAAACTGGTACTACCCATTTTTGGTCCTAGTAAAAAGCATAAGATTTTTACTTATATCACTACATTGTAAAGATTTTGAGTTCAGTGCAAGAAAGTATGAAATATAAGCGCCTCCGATGCTATGCATATTATAATATTATTATAATATTTATGTGTGATTCATTATTTGTATATGCTGAATTCTTTTATAGAAGTTTTGGAGTTCACAAGTCAAAAGTGAAGTCTGTGACTTTGGATGCTTGGGAAGTTGATCAGGTGAAGGTGATGGAACTACTAGGGAACTTGATTGTGAATCAGATATTTGAAGCCAATGTGGACGAGAGCATAGCCCTCAGGGCTACCCCGAATTGTTCTAGGTATATTTTATTTCATGTAAGCTATTTATTTCTAACAATTGGATCGAATAACCACCCCGGATGTCGAGTAGTTCCAATAATTTAAACTTTGCCGTTTCATTATTGCTTCTTCAAAATTTTGTTCAAAATTAATCCAGGGATATCAGGGAGGCATGGATAACAGCTAAGTACATCAAGAAATCTTTTGTTCGAACCTCTACAATCCCTAACTGCCAATCCAATAATCCTAGTCCATTTGTCCATTTGCCAATTGCCTCTGAAAATTTAGGATACCAATCACTGTCCAATGGAGATAATGGGAGTACCGTTGATGACACGAAAATGACAAATGACGTGTCCAACGTCCTCTCCTCCATTTTTAAAGGTTTATTTGTCTTATCAGTTATGTTTTTGTAGAGCTTTATCTTAATGGCTTACCAGAAAAAAAGCGATTATTTAAATATTTCAAAATGACTCTTTTATTTGAGAAATGAAACCAAAAATGAAAGATAATTGAAATACTTTTTGACAAGTACATTAAAATTTGTTAATTTTCACTAAATATGAGGGCTGATGTTGGCTTCAAGTTCAAGTTTGTGACTCATTAAATATGCTTGATACTTTGCAGACCCCCAGGTCGTTTTGGCATCAAATTTTGTAATTACGATGCCGGCCAATAAATTATCTAATTGAAATTAAATAATCTAATTAAATAAATTTATTCAAATTTGATAAAAACACGTCAAAGGCTGCCAATGCCCCTCTTTTATTATTGGCAAAAGTGATGAATTTTAACCTGGTTGTGTGAAAATGTCATTAACATCGTTTGGTTCATTGTTCATTAACATTGTTTGAAACTATTTAAATTAAATAAATTACTTCTTTTTCACTTTTGAGTATATTTGATAACCCTAACCCAACAAGAAAATATTTAGTATAAAGTAATTAAGACGTTTTTCTTGCTCGTGAGTATTTATTAACTTTCCTAAAAATGGCAGTCGCTCACTTGTTTGATGATGGTATTCAAACTTTTTAAATGAATTTGTTAATTTTTGTTTCCTTTTAATATTGTCAAATAGAAAATCAATTTCTGCTGAGCTACTTGAGCATGCGAGTCACCAGTTAGGACCACTGCTAGATACTTCTATAAGCATCGTTTTCGAACAAAGAAACTGGTCTAACAAATTTTAAATAATATATGTGTGATTTCATTTATTTGCCTTGTTGTGATAGAAATGTCATATTAAAAATTTACATTTGATGAAATACCATATTTTGAATTTTGTTTAATTCGCTCCAGGCAATCATGATCTTCCTTCTTCTAATAACTCAATTGAGTGGATCAATGCCAAAGTAGATGGGCCAATAGCAGCCAGTAGGTTGTTATGTAGGGCAGCTGCTGCAGGTAGCCTGCCTGGTATGCTGAAAGCCATTGCTTCAGGAGCAGATCCAAATTTTAGAAACTTGGATGATGATGGAAAAACCCCTTTAATTTACTCAATGATGAAGGTTTGCATGAAGTCCTAATATTTCCATATCATCAATTTTTTTATATGATGTAATTAGTTTATTCAAGCCTGTCCTAAAAGGTTAAAAATACCAGTACAAAATGTTAAGATAACATTTCCTTGAATTGCCATTGTTAATTATTCATATGCATAATTAATTGTAATAATAATAATTTATTAAGGGGATGGTTGAAATCATTGTTTCAGGGACAGATGGCTCCAGTTGAATTTATGCTCCTTCATGGAGCAAAAGTTGATGTGACAGATGACAACCAGCAGGCACCCCTTCATCATGCTGCCAGTAATGGAAACACTGGGTAAGGTAGCAATTCTTAGTACTGCTCCTATTTGTAGGATTATCAAGAAATATTGACTAATGACATCTTAATAATGATTTAAAATGCCTTATTATCACACCTAGGCAAGTTTGCTTGTTGCTCAAGAGGAAGGCAAATCTACACTTAAAGGATTCTTTGGGACTTGTAATCCTATTTATTATTTTGTTAAGTCGTCTCAATATCAATCATATCAAAATGTATTAATATCACAATTAATTATTAATATCATTTTCAGGTTTGCCTTTTAATTTTGTCAGTTTGATGCATAAATATTTACTTGGCAATCTATTTTAGAAAAAAATTATTTTTAAGATATATCACAAATACTCCAGTCGTAGGTTAAGAAATACTCACCACAAAAGCTCTCGATTTCTTACAATTAAAGTGAATCAATCTTTTTATATTATAGGAACCTCTTTCCATAGCCATCAAAAAGGCTGATGCTAATGTTGTCACCATGTGAGTTGTTCAATATTAGCACGGTTATAGCCAATTTTGAATAAATTTAATTAATGAAAATTATGTTTATTTGCAGACTGAGGCTTGCCAAGCTCAATGAAGAGATGAGAGGTAGCGACGGTGGGTTTGATAACCCAAGTAAATATTTGTTTGTTGAGAATTTGTCATTGTAATGTTGTACCATTTAGTTGCATGATTCACCAAAATATTTATGTTCAGTTAAGGCAAGTTAATTTATATTCATGATTTTACAATCTAAGATCTTACATGTTTTGCAGTTTAGCATCCTAAAATTAAGCACCGAAGCTGTCATCAACTTCAGCTATAAAATGAATTGCAGATTAAGTTTGCTTATTTAAATAATATATTCAAAGCATAATCGCCCTGCCGTCCGACCGACACGAGCCCGTAAAACGTTGGAACTTATTTGTTGCGCAGGCGAAGACATGTTCGCCGACGTCTTCAAGGACTTCTCTGCGATAAACGCTCGCGAAAGTGGCAAAGATGTCGCGGACAACGAGGTCCCGCTTTCAGAATCTCGTAAACAACCCGCTGTCGACCTGCCTTTCAATTGCACTGACGAATAAACTGCATCTTATATGTCTAATGAAACAACTTATTATCAGGTTTAATTATATTCATAATTGATGTCGCTCTGTAAAACCTCGTTTTTACGACTGCTTCGATTTTCTCGTCAGACACGTGCCGTAGATTAAGCCACGGGTTCATATCATTTCGGATAATGATACAATTTGCATCCCAAGTACAACTTTATTTACCTTAATATTTTTTGTTTGTCTCAACAAGTGCTACTTTGTACGATTTTACACTCGATTAGTTTTCCCAGATGTGGTATTCATTGTTTAAATAGCCACTAATTATTTTAATGTAAAATAAACAAAAATATAGTATTTAAAAGGCATCGACTGCTAATATACTCGTAAATCAATCTGTAAATTCCATCCGACCAGAAATAGAAATGACCGAATCGTGTCTCTTGTTATTGTGCTGAAGCTGTTGTAAGCTCTTACATGCGATGGTTAAGATACCATGCACGACCGACTGCTGGCAGAGTTTAGCACTAACAAAGACCAACGTCAAACAGAAAGACAAAGCACATTCATACCGCAAACACCAATTCAGAACATTCACATAATTCCAAAAGCAATCAATTCAAATGTTAATTTTATTTCCAAATGAAAATTGGCCAATAGCTAGTCAGTAAAAAACAACAAGGCTGAGTCTTCAATCACTGTCATCTTGAGCCCTTCCCTCCTTCACGTCAATACTGAACTTATATTCCTGATCGCACCCCATGTACGAATCGCTCATGAAGTACAGAACGTACTGCTGTTTGCCCGAAGATGGTGCAACAAAATCCAGCTTTATTTTAATCTTCTGTTGAAGCGTGAGGCGTTTGATGGCAATCAAACTCTCAGTCTTTGGTTCACCAATCACTACCCACCATCCTTCTTCTCTTTTCTGAAAGAGAAATTTGAATATTAAATTAATCAATAAAAAAAACCTCATTTTACATTTCCTAAAGAAAATAGCAATGGATGATTAATATAGTTGGCTGGGTATCAATTCTTATATATTTAAATTTACCTGTGGAAAGTACGGTGCCATAATCGGTCCTTGGACTTCGTCTTCCCTCTCTATGGAAACGGCAACGTTGACCGTCGACCCGCTGGTTATATCATCCTTCTCGAGGACTTCATAGTTCAATTCAATATTTGGATATTTCATAGTGAACCTTGCAACATCACCCTTTTCCTTGTCAGACATCTGGAGTAATTCATCTCTCTCCTGCTCATCCATGTCCATGAGGTCAAAAATAGAGTCAATTTTCTGAAAGAAAAAAAAACAGTTAAACTATGTTACTTATAAGTGTTATAGTTGACAAACATTTTTAAAAACTCACTTTGTCATTGAATCTTTTGATGACCTCACTAGTAAAGTGTGGCAATTGTTTGAGATAGCTATCTTTTTTCCACATGGCCTGGGTGACCATCTGTGCTAATTCCATTGCAGCAAGTGCAGGGGAGAGCCATCCATTGCTGCTTAAAACATCAACACATGCTTGAATCAGCCTAAATGCCTTGCTTAATATGTCTTCCGTATCCGACATAAGTTCGGGAGCAAGCGGCAATCTGGAAAGGTGAGCTTGAAGGAGTAAATTGGTTTTGATGTGAGGATCACTGAAATTGGGAATCTGGTTATTCTGGGGCTTTATTGGGAGACATCCAGCCAACTGAAATACAGCACAGTTAAGAATCACAGATTCAAAAAATTAAAAATATTTATTCCTTTGACCAGTAATACTAGACAAACCTGTTTGAGTACAGAGTCTTCGTGATGTCTAATGGGAATGTTTTCAAATTCAGTTGCTTTTGCAATAATTTCAATCAATCCACGAATCTTGGTCTTGCTGTTGAGCGATAAGCTGAATAATTCTGTTGGTTTTAAACATGTAATTGATCAAGCAGATATGAATATGTTAATTGATGAAAAGCACCAATAATCTAAAATAATCCATAATATTCTTACCCATAGTAGTGTAATTAATGTAGTAGTAGCTAGCAATCATTCCAAGGTTTTGTGCAGAAACATCCACTTCATCTTCAATGCTGATGCACTGCAAAAAAAATCAGACATAATACTTACAAACTATTGACTAGAATAACACATTTCATCAAAAATACCTACCTTAGCTTGCTCAAGCTCATTCAGTGTGGTCTCAACTAACTCTGACATATGGTCTGACAAATGGCGATGAGTCACGCCCTTCAAACCATAGTAGTTTGGATTCTGGGTCATTCTTTTGTATAGGAATGTCCATGTGAGGTTATCCACAGCATCCTGTTTATTCTCAATAACTTTGGTAACAATCTCTGCATTAAAGTGGTCATGAAGGCAATGATCCAAGTGTGACTGCAACACAAAAATATAGGATAGATTTAAACTCAATATTCTAGCAATAAAACCAGATTGCACAAATTAATAGAATTTACTAATTCATTGCATTCATGATCTTACCTCTATTGGCAGAGGTTCATATAGGAACTTTTTATAAAATTCCTTCTTTGAACTTTGGCATAAAATGACAGCCTTGGCCTCTTCATCTGAAAGTGGTCTGTTAGCTCTTCCAATCATTTGCAAGATATCTGTTATGGGATAGTCCTCATATGCATGTATCTTTCCATTATAAGACTGCGTGTCCATTATTATCACCAGGTAAGAGTTATTCCTCATACTCCATGCAAGGTTTCTTGAGACGATCAAGACCTGAATGGCTCCGCTGCCAAAGAGTCGTTCTATCAACTGTCTATCGAGGTCACACAAACCTTCGTGAAGGTATCCGACACCTTTCATGACAGCCTCCTTTACTGTTTTGTCTTGCAGTCTCTCACTAAATGGAGTAAGGTCCTCTACAGGAACATGAAGAAATTTTGTCTCCTGAAGATCAGCAGCACACAGAGTTAGCAAATCGTAGGCTGTAACCCTGGTCTGTTTGCGAGACGGAACGAAGACTATGACCGGCTTTTTCGGAGAATGACGAGTAATGGTGTTGTAGACGGGCTTCGTCATGGACATGATCCGAGAAGCGTTATGGGTTATGTTGAATCCCTGGATGTGTATCTCAAGACGTACAGGTCTTACATTAGGATGGAAATTGAAGAAGGAGGTTTGCTTGCAACCAAGCCATTGACTGACATCTTTTGCATTAGAGAGGGACGAACTCATGGCAATGATCCTGATCCCCTTTTCAATTTGAGTGGACAGATAGTTCATCCTGGAAACTATCACCTCTAGAACTGATCCATTATCTCCACCAAGTAGGTGAAGCTCATCAATGAGAAATAGATTTATACTTTGAATAGCAGGCCTCTGTTTCCATCTCCTTGAAAGAACATCCCAAACTTCTGGTGTTGCAATTATGATGTGTCCCTTGGAAACAAGCTTAAGGTCTGTCGACAGTTCCCCAGTCAGGAGGACAACCTTTTTGCCAAGCTTTTTTCCAAACTTCTCTTGCCATTCTTCATTAATCAACTGAGCCAGGTCACTCACTGGTGTAACATAAACACACTTTCCCTCCGAATTATGCACAAACATCCTAAGAATTGCAAACTCCAGACAAATTGTCTTACCACTACCAGTTGGAGCACCAACAAAGACATTGTCATTACTGTTATATAGGGCATTAAATACTTGCGTCTGTATAGAATTGAAGGATTTCACCTGTTTTTGGTACAGACTCTCAAATTCTGAATTCCTCAAAGCTGAAACAGGTAGGGGCTGGAGATCCAACAGTTCGGTCGGAGGAAGATATTTCTCAGGAAGTACCATCTGCTGCAATGACACAGGGGTCAATGCCTCGCTTCCTATCCACTTGTCTGATATAACTTTTATATAATAATAAGGTGAAAGTGGCTCAAAGACAGGTACAAAGAACTTTATAAGATGTTCATCCTTGGAGAATTTCTGTTTTAGTAAGAAATACTCATGATGCAAAATGACTTCACCATCAACATCAACCACAATTATCCAAAATGCCTCTGATTGGCCATGGACCTTTTCATCCCATTGGAAATCCGGTGTTATGGTTAGTTCGACTCTCAACGTTGAACGGTTGATAGGATTCACGTGTACTCCAAGTTTCAATTTAGGTAACTGATGGATGAGCTTATGGATTGTTTTTCCATTCCTGGGCATTTTGATTAACTCCCCAATTTCATGGGGATTCAGGTCGTAGAATCTCTCCCACGGGAAATTCTTTTTTTCAATCTTTTTCAAAGCTTCTTCTGGAATTTTCTTGAATTGGCGAAGGGGAGTCATGCATTGCCACATCCTCTTATCAATCATCTTGCAAAAGGACAGCGTCAGTTCTGCAAGCTGTGCCCACCCTCTATGCAAGACAATCTCATAAATGGCCCTCATCAATCTCAGGGCAGACTGAGCAATAAAATTCATATCTGAAACTAGTATGAACCCATCCAATTTTAGTTGTGATATGTAGACTTGAAGTAGCACATTCACTTTAGCACTAGGTTCATCAACAGTCTCCTTCACAGGAATAGGTACTTTCTCCAATAACTTTGAGAGTTCCATTTTTTCTTCCTTTGGATTTAAAAAGATTAATTAATGACTAATATTAACTAATAAGTTTTTACCATTACTCACCCCTCTCACTTTGAAGTGTTTGAATTCAGAAGACAAGGAAAACACTCTAAGAAGTTCTATGTCACACATTGTAGGCTTTAATTGCAGATTATATGTTGCCATGGTTTCATGTGATATGTAAAAATAACTTGCTATTCGACCCAGCTCTGTAACCTGGAAGTGGCCTGCCTTTTTATCGTACCTTATCAAGTTGTTTTTGTCCAAAATAGAAGCTGCAGTGTGAACAAGATCAGATCTAAAAGCTTCCAGCTTAGGATCCGTTTCTGAACTTTCTAACGGCACCTGATATAGAGATGGTGCTCTCACCATTCTAATGTAAAGGTACGTGTAGCCTGAAAACATAATCGGAATTAAAGCATTTTAAGGTTTGCATTGTCAGCAAAATTATTTTGGTAAATTTTTATCTAAAGTAAACTTACCCAGCCACTTGACAGCATCCTTGGCATTCTGAACCGTTCCAAGCACAATCTCAGCATTCAAATTGTCCGCAAGACGTGTGACGAATTGAGATTCAATGGGAAGCTGCTGATTCATCAGTGACAAATAATATTGCAGTTCTGAGTGATTAGTCATCAAAATGCCTTCACCCTTTGTATCAAACTGAGGTCTTCCTGCTCTTCCCATCATCTATATATAAAAATAAAAGTTTATTCTATAAAGGCACTTATTTTGAATTATTAAAATAAAATAATCACCTGCATGACATCAAGGGGTCCTAGCTCTACCCATTTGCCTTTTTCAGGATTATAAACCTGAGTTCCTTTAATGATAACAGTGTGAGCTGGCAAATTAACACCCCAAGCAAGGGTGGACGTCGACACAAGCACTTGAAGGTGCTTGTCGGCAAACAAATCTTCCACCAGCGTTCTGTCGACCCTAGTCATTCCAGCATGATGAATACCAAATCCATATGGAAGAAGGTTTTTGAGGTTTTGATCCTTTACCTCATCAGACTCTCTTCTCAAAACCTCAGTGGATGCACAACCTTCCTTGAGGAACTGTCCCAGAGAGTCCTTCTCAAGGCATAAGTCTCTGATGGCCCGGGCGGTCTCGGCAGTTGACTTCCTGGAGTGGACGAATACGAGCACTTGATTCTTTCCGGCATGCTGCATTATCTTATCGTACAGTACGTCGTTCATCGTCTTCAATCTCTTGGCAGCATTCTTCTCAGAGAATCCAATATACTGTTGCTCAAGAGGAACAGGTCTATAAGAATTATCGAAATAGAAAACACCTCTATCTGGAACTCTCAAGAATAATGCAACATCTTTGTAATTGGGGAGTGTAGCACTGAGACCAACTATTCTCACTTCTTCCTGCATGGCCTCACAATTCCTGATTGTTCTTGCTACGATAGCTTCTAATACTGGTCCTCTATCATCATGCAACAAATGGATTTCATCTATTATTATCAAATGAACAAGCTGTGTAAATGTTCTCTCTCCTCCTTTTCTGGTGGTGATGTCCCATTTCTCTGGTGTGCACACTATAATTTGAGTGGCCATTATTTGTTCCTTAGACAGTTGATGATCACCAGTTAACTCATCCACTTTTATTCCATAACTGTCCAATCTTTTCCTGAAGTTTCCCACCATCTCCTGCACAAGAGACCTCATCGGAGCAATGTAGACTATCTTGAATTTGTCGGAATTGATTTTCCCATCCGGATTTATGTTCTTTCCGATTTCACGCAGCATCGTCAATAATGCAACGTTTGTTTTTCCAGCCCCTGTTGGAGCACAAAGTAAAAGATTATCATCAGTCTCCAGAGCTGCCTTGCACAGGCGACTTTGAATCCTGTTGAGAGATTTGAAGCCTTCGAAAGCTGGTTGAGCATATTTTGGAAGCTTTTCTATTGCCACCAATGACTCTGAATCCTCAAATGGTTTTGGCTTCAAGGCAGGAACATGAATCTCCTCAAACCCTCTCCCTGGCACTTTGAACGAGCCATCGTGCAACTTGACACCAGTATTGGCCATGTGGTGGGATCCATGAGGCAAAGCCAAATCTTCTAAATCCAAGAGCTTCATGGATGGCAAAGCCCCTGCTTCATCAATTTCCATAGCCATTTCAATGTCTGCATTGACCTTAGACCTTCTGACAGCCTGCTTTCTTAGTCTCTCCTCCCTGATAACATCATCCTTTTCATTTTCCAAGAGTGATTTGAGGATCTTTTTCAGCTCAGGATCGGATTCCATAGTTTTAACAATTTTTGCTTTGTCAGAATCACTCTGAGCTTTGGCAAGTAGTGTACAATAAAGTATCATGTTGCGGTGAATCCTCAGAACAGTTACCCAATCAAAGTGTTCACAGCCAAGCAAAGTAACCAATTTGTTCTCAACATCTCTGTCATCCTTTGCATTTTTTAATATCTCAAGCACTTCTTTTGCTTTGTTCTGAGCCACAATAGGGTCATTATAATACTTGCTCAGCTTTCTTTGTAGCCAGAAAGCATCAATATCATGTGGATGAAGACCTTTTTCTTTTTTTGTCAGGATGTCATCACCAGCATCTAGATTTGCTCTTAGTGTTCCCTCTACATGTGCTTCAACTCCCTCTTCTTCTTCATTGTCTTCATCAACCACCTCATCTACATAATGACCTTCATCCTCTTCTTCACCTTCATCCAAATCAAACTGAACATTGATTCCATTTTCAATGTTATCATCTGCATGGTAGTTGTCATCTGAGGCCCAGTCGGTTATCTTTTTACAGAGGTTGACAAGAAGAGCGTACCTTTCATCTGCCATCTTACCAAGCAACTTTTCTGCCTCTTGTTTCTTATCTCGTTCCCTCACTTTGTCGCTTTTCAGAACCAGAAGTACTTCATCTGCAGCAACGTAAATAAATTCTCTCGGACAATCTCCCAGAGCTGCATGTACTAAATTGAGCAATGTGTCATAAATCTGCTTTGTCTCTGGTGTCTTGGGTCTGTAGTTGACATTAGCTGCATCATCCATATCTTCAACTAAGGTAGACATTTTCATCCTCTTTGTAGATTGTGATTCTACATTGCTTCTTATTTGCCTCTTTTTGCTTTTCACAGATGGGTTTGTTCGTACAGCTTTGTCTCCCATTCTTGTTTGTTCAAGCATCTTTGATGTGAGAGGTAAAACCTCCCCTGTAGCCTCATCTCTAGGTCTTCTATCAATAAGTGATCTGTCTGCTTGCAAGACCAAATTAGAATTCTGAAATTAAATGCCAATGATTTATAAACTAATAATGTTTTAGCTTGAATAATGTCGACGAACTTCTATAAACACTTCCGTTCGTAGCTCATTTTAAATAATCCAATAAACAGATAACATTGGAGCATAGAAAAGCTACACTTTGCTAATGTTAAGTTACAAATAATAGCTTTAGCTGTTACGCTTTAGATGAAATCTTGTCGACTCAGGTCGAATCAAATCATTTTGTCACACGAGCACATAAGAATTCCCAAAGCAAATTGTAAAATCGCTAATTCAGTTTTGATAATCTCTCAAAAAATAATTCTCACCGCTTTATATTCATACTGCAACGATCTAGCGGCAGCGTCAGCCATACTGAATATTCGGTTTCAGGCGATATTATCAATGATAGTGGGGAACGCTTTTTTGCGTAGCTTGTTAATCCTCTGCCAT
This sequence comes from Hirudinaria manillensis, assembly GCA_034509925.1. Taxonomy (NCBI): domain Eukaryota; kingdom Metazoa; phylum Annelida; class Clitellata; order Hirudinida; family Hirudinidae; genus Hirudinaria; species Hirudinaria manillensis. Next base: position 10,030,700 of record CM067533.1, read on the forward strand.
TGGAATGCTAAAGATCTAAATTTATATCGAGTTAATAAATTTGTAAACTTGACTTAATAAATTTGTAAAAAAAAAAGATCTATTTAATTTATTAAACATAATACTTAAAAATTATAGTATATTCCTTAATTTATATTTTTAGAGCTCGTAGAAGATGCTTAGAAAAGATACATATAATGTACTATAAAAGTTATGTATTCTAACTCAGGAGTTTTTAATTCTTAATCCATAGGAACTGTAGTAGATCCAACGCCAGGGCAGAGTAGCGCCACAGGTTGATATGATTGTAAGAGGCTGAAGAAATACAAAACTAGCTTCCCCCAATGGCAGCTAAAAGGTTTACTAGACATGCGCGAGGAAAATAGGGTTTCGCTCTGCGCCAACACTTTGTTAAAACAATAATTTTAACCTAGCCAGAAAATGTGTGACCCCTTCCTCAGACGAACGAAGGAAATTTTTTTTGAAGTACATAAAACAAATAAAAGCGAAGCTAAGATCCTTCTTTATAACTACAAAACGCCCATGAATTATTACTTAACCAAATGTGTCATACACAAATATATCCACAACTAGAAATTGTTTGAACTACTAATTTAATTTAAAGTAAAAGGGATTTTATGATAAATGACATACAAAAACATGAAAATAGAAAATAAAATAAATCTTAAATATTAGATTTATCTTTGTAGCCTATATAAAACAAGTAAACTAATGCTCCAAAGTACAAATTTCTCAAAAATCATTGGCACTTGTCACTTTGAATTTTGCTGCTGCTCAAAGTACATGAAATCCTGTAAAGAAGGCACTAGATAAATTCGAATCATCGTCTTTATAAATTTAAAATATAACAATAAACTTTTATATGAACTTTAAGTTAAATTTGACTAACTATTAAGAACACTGTACAGAGTAACACAGCTTTCATGTGGACATCCAAATCTAAAGGAACTGAAAAAAAATTTGCTTATATAAAATGTTGTTTTGGTCCTAAAGAAACTTTATAATTATAGTGCATTACTTTACTTTACAATTATTATCATCATCATCATTGTTGTTAACATTATCATTACATTTGCTGTAGTGAAGTTACAATAATATAAGTATTTATTATTACAAAAGTTTATTACAGCATGATACTGCATTATAAGACTTTGGGATGCTGGTATAAGAACCTATTCTAGTGAATAAATGGTGTAGAGAGAAGTATCATCAATCTCAAGTGCCTTATTATATAGCAGGGTAATTAAGGATACAACAATGGATATTATTTCAAATAATTCATAATTCCATCAAAAGTGAACATTTAACTTCCAAAAATTATTTTAAAACATACAAGTGGCAGAAAAGTTATCAGCATCAGTGAAGAACTCCCTTGTAAAGCCACTCCATTGCTTGCTCAAATTTCCAACCAGAGAGCCTTGCAGAGTAAAGACCTAATCACATTTGAACATTTATCATCAGAAAATCCAGTCATAATCTTTATATGAAAAATAAAATCAATTGTTCAAAATTATAAACCTCAAACTTTTGATCTCTCATACAGCAAGGACCTTGGCATATGCACATGGGTCCAATTATATTGAAAACAGGTTGCCTGTTTGCATCCAAGATGACATAATGCGGAGCAATGCAGCTGCGCCTTCAAAAATTAATTGGCAAACTTTCGGTCCGGTTTAAAAAAAAGAGTCTAAATAATTTTCTATTTATTTATCTTTGAGAGTACCAAAATATCATTTAGAGATATGAAAGAGCTATTTCAGCTGAATGTTTTCTAATTGTTGTTTCCAAGTAAAATTAAACTTTTGACAATGGCAATGATCTGATTGACATTTTTCATGTAATGAACTTTCATGGACAAAAGGATTTAAAAAACATCTTACGTTTGCCTTGCATAGCCACATATCTGACCGACCGGTGCTTCTACACACAACTCCATGGCACAGCAATCAAAATTCGCACAACAATTATAGCCTGCACAACATTTGAAACGTCTTGTTGCCCTTAGAACTTCCTTTTAAAAAATTAATAAAATGAAATGATTCATAAGTCAGGAACACAAACTGCATTCTCTATGAACAAAGTGACAATATAAACAATTCTAACTTTGAAATACTACATTTACATAAATAAGATATCAATTAGTTTGATAACATTACATCAGTTAATCTCTAATTCATTTGTAAATTCTTAAATTCATACAGCAATACTTGGATGACTACTGAATCAAACATTTGTTTGCAAAGATCATTAAATATTTAATGGCAACTTTGAATTGTGACTAATTTGGTCAAATTCTTGAGAAATTAAGAAAACTCCTTTGAAGCCCAGCAGCATTAATTGAACTTTATTATATTGAGAAGTCAAAATCATTTTTAGCTTTTTCTCTTGCTCAGTAAGTTAAAAATTTTGGGAAATGGAAAAGAAATGTTCAAATTAGAAATTTTTTTATAAATATTCTAATACACTGTCAAATTAAATTCTAACTGCTCCAAAGTTATCTGTGATGTGCATGACAAATCCTCTTTGAGCTCCACAGCATAATCTTGCACAAGCATCTGATTCTGAAACGTGATTCAGAATCTCAACAACTGAAATCAAATAATTATATAGAAAAAGTAAAACCTTCGCCCGCAAAATAAACCTGTTGACCCAAAGAGTTTTTAATTTGGTATTTGTTTGATGTTTCCCATCCAGTTATCACTGAAATAATTTGATTTGTGTTAGTGTTAAAAACATATAAAATCATTAATTAATGAATGAAAATACATAAGCTTCGTCTTACTTTCAAACAGTTCCACCTGCTGATGAATGAGAAGCTGATCAATTTGGGACAAGTACTCCAGTCCTTGAGGGATGCCCGGAATTGCTGGTGGTCGCTCCATTAAAATCACTTGACCAGGTGGAGCCCCTGAACAATTTCCACAACACAAAGCAATAATCCAAATAAATAAAACAGCTGATATTTATTTATTTATTCTTTTTGGCATCATTAGATATAGAGAAAAAAGTAATGATTATCGTGCAATGAACAAAAGAAACTTCTGTTCCTTAACAATATAATTTTAGAGTTTTCACAGCATTTTAATTCTTAATCCAATCCTAACCACTTGCTGTAATAATAAAGCTGATAATGAAGTTGGTGACAATCTCTTATAATTATTGAAAATAGCATTCGGAAGGGTGTGGTTAAAACCTGGGGGTGGAGGGTATCCTGAATTGAACCCGGTATTGAGGGGCTGTTGCACAACATTAGATCCTTGAACATAGCCAATTTGACCGTTATAGCCACTTGGTTGAGCATGGGTTGGCTGTCCTGTTACAACCTGGCCTGTTAAAAGTAAAGAAAAAGCTTTGTGAGAACTCCATGTTCCCTTTTGAACAATGGAAAAGCAAATGTGTTAATAAATAATAAACTCATGTTCTTCATGTCTATTCATAATTTTTTTTTACAAAATCATACACCACCTTGGAAAAGAAGCTCTCTGTATTTTAGTCATCAGTATATTGTGTTTCTTTTTTTAAACATCAAGCTCACTTCACTATTATGATAAATAACCATTGAAATATCAGTCCATATTTGTATCTCAGAATCATTGCATAAGTCAGTCTCTGTACTCAAAGTATAAAATATCTGTTGTTTAAAGATTTATGCATGAGTTACTTTAATCATCAATGCAAAAGCATAAAAATCCCATCCCAATCTAATGCATGCCCAAAATGAGAAAGACCAGGATGTCTACAATCAAAAGAATAGACTTTAAGCTTGCTTTGTTAGCTAAACAAAAATGATCAATAAGTCATCACTAAAGTCTAGATTAAAGGCTTTTGCTTTCAAAAAAATTGAGAAAAAGAGCAGAAAAGCTCACTTGAAATTTTCAGTTTAGCTGTCCATTTCTATATAGATTCTACCTTATGGACTCTAGAAATTATCACCGAAAACTAAAGCCATGAACCTTAATATCTTTCTTTTCTAAAAAAATCATTGATCAAACCTTTCCATGGGTGCTTAAGAAATGGCCCGCTCCATGTTTTATCAAACGGCTAGTTTGAATATCTTGTTATTAATCATAAAAGGAAATGTTGTGCGTAACACGTTAATATGCGATTAACGATCAATAAATGAAATTTTAAAAAGGGAACAAACTGCATTATTTTACACATTCAGTCGTTAACAGAGTTAAATCTTGCGCTCCAATTACTTATTTCTGTATTTCTACATCTTGAGAACCACAGGAGAAAAACTCATAACAAGTTTATAATCGATTCTATTCCCTCAAGCCATTCCAACGTATAATTAAAGTCGCTCAACGCCAAACTTTCTTAACTGTGGGCCCTTTAATTGACAACTTAGCAATGTAAGACGATTAAATGGTAGGTGTTATAAAATGTATCCTAATTTACATTTAGATATTAATAAAATAATCTTCGAGCAATAAAATTTAGACTAAAAGTTGCACTAATTGAGGTCGCCCCATTCCCATGGGTTTCCTCGGGTTTCTCTATGTCATATAATAAATTTGTGACAAATCTCTACTTTCATCCTTGGTAAACCTTCTTTTAAATTGAGGAAGAATGGTTTATTACACAGACTTTAGTCTACTTGACCTACTACAAATGCATTCAACTTAAAACTCCATCGAAGTATCCTTCAAATTGTCGAATGTGGTCCGCAAGTCCTAGCTCGTCCATGCCCCTCTATATATTTGTTACAGCAAAGTTTTTTTTTTATCACCTCTTAACTGCCTCCTGTTGGTACTTCTGAACATTACTATAACAAATCTCAGCGGACATCAGAAATAACTAATTACGGAAAATTAAAGTGGTATGGAGCCATTAACCAAACCGCACAAACCAACTTATCGCGACGTTTATGAGAAATCATGAAAAATAAATAAAAAGCTCGACAACGAGACTCGTCTTTGTTTCACCGAGTTTTGTGCGAAAATATTTTTGTTGTTACCGGTGAATATCGTGCCCTAGAATACAATTCGAAGCATAGAAAATAATTGTTTAATAACTTTAAAGTACATAATTTTAGAGTAAACTGAATGACATATTAATTTGCGCTTGTGTGGATGATGGTAATGTTACGCCAACAGATCGGCATATGTTGCAAGATTATCGTAGAATGTTAGGGTTGAGTTGCTAAAAGAGAATCTTTTTAAACACCAGTAGTTTCGATTTCGCTTTTAAAAGAACAGACTTATTCCATGATGAGGTATGCGGACAGCAAAATCGATGGACATGTTACCTAACGCGCCTATGTACGGTGCGACTACCATTTGAGCGACGAAAGACAGGTAGGAAAAATTTAAATGACAATGCAGCATATCGACTAGTATCTAAATCGACACAAATAACTTTCTATGCATTCTGAACACGTTTAAATACCTTATCCCATACAAAAACTTATTGGACTTGTCCTAATTAAATCTTTAATCGTAAGATATAATAAAGAAGCTTTTCGTAGCCTTTCCGTAAACTGCTGATTTCTTCTTAAGTTAACATGGGCTTAAAACCTTTCCACAATTAGGCTTCAAGCCACAAAGCAATTGAGTGAGTGATTGGGCACTTTTTGCAACATTAATGTGCAAAGATTCAAGTTTTGTGACACTGAAGCTGACTCTGGACAGTATAACAAACCAACCTTTTGAATCATAGATTGGTACATCATTTGGATGACTCATTTCATGGGTTGTAGATTAAAAAGAAGGTAATCTGTAATATACAGTAATTCTTTAATATCCTAAATGATATGCATACAAACAAAATGGAACATACTGCTTGAAGTACACAAATTAGAAATGTTAAGATTAGGACAAAAATACTTGCAGTGTTAAGATTCTTCACATATTTAGGGACTAAATACTAAAATATTAAGGTGGTTACCAAGTTTAATTTCATTCAATTGCAAATCTTAACTTACTTTGTTAATTCGGACTTACACCACCTTAAAGATTGCATTTTGTGATTTGATTTGATTTAAATGACATCTATTCATTTCAAATCTAGCTCTTCACCACTTACAAAAAAAGTTGCCCCTTAATGTTCAGTTTAATCCCCAACAATAGATGATCACATTTAATATATGTTTAATGCAAATAGCTGTAATTAAATAATAGATCAGTTCAATTTCTCTTTCAAATTGACCTTTGCACTAGTGAATATGGAATCTAGAGATTCATCAAAAGTGAAAATGTACCAATTTTAAGGACTTAAGGTTAATGCAAATATTATTATGTATGTTGTTCAATAAATTTTTTGAAAACTCACATGAATGGCAAAACCCCAATTAGTAAGTTCATATTTTTCAGATTTATTGAATAAAAATTAACCAAACCGTTAAACAATCAATTATTAATTACAAATCTGTAGCTGGGCGTTTTTCTGTATTCCATGACAAGTATTCGTTGCCATGTCAATATGTAAATCTAGATTTTGTCATAATGTGGATTATTCAGAATCAATAATAGACATAATTTAAGCCCTAAATATAAATAGAGTATATTCACTGTATTTTAAAACTCAGCATCGCTGACACCACTAACCTCAAATTGCGACCAAAACTAACTAATGTATAAATATGCCGAGAAGTTAGTTATGTCAATCAAAGCGCAATAAAAGCAGAAATTGGGTGCTTCGGCTGTATAAGGATTTAAGTGAGTGCTTATGCAAACAGGTGAATCATTACCGCCTCTCAAATATTTCTGTGGCCCATAGCACCCATTGATCAAGTTTGAGTCACGGAAATGAACGAACAACGAAGTTGTTTTTACGAGAGCGTCAAGCAATATTAAGTGTAACATGCTATATGTTTGACATTTAAGATAGATACACATATTTCAGGATTTTATTTTCAATTACATAAGGTCGAATGGGTTAAGTCAATCGCGAGAAACAGGAACGTGCTTCCGATTTAAGGCGAAACAATTATTCAAGTGTAGTGCTCATGTAGGCAAGAGCAGTTTGGGGGAGAGCATGTTGTTCGGTACTAGATGAGTTATAGCAAAATGATGTAAATGCCTATTGTAGCAGTAACGAACGACCATTCAGATAACGACTTCGAGAAAATGGCAGAACAAAGCCAATCTGGACGACTATCAAAATGGTAAGAATAGCCCGAAGAAAAGGAGAGAAGACCGGGTCACCCTTGTTCAATAAATGTCTGTTATATAAGTCACAACTTCATTGTCTTATTAATGTGACTAGATCTATGGTATAAAATTTATGAGTTATAAATAGATATAAATAATGATTTTTGCCCTTAAGAACATGCAGCGTGTTTCTATTAATAAGCTTTTTTCGAATAAACCGTCCCTAGTTTGCTTTTTCTTGTTTTTCTTTTCAGGCTAGCATAGTTATAGGCAATATTTAATCTGGGTCTTCGACAATATGGTCAACTCTATTTAGGCTTATTATTACTATTCCTGACCCCTGAAATTTCCTGGTAGCTTGGCGGTCGTCCCAAAAAGTGGTCCGCAAATATTTGCTAATTTTTAACCCTCTATTCTTCCGTCTTTGTCCGCAAATGTCTTCGTTTGGTCGACTGGTGGCGGGTTCAGAGTATCAACGATGAATTTATTGTATTACATATTGAGCCCATTAATGAAAACTGTATGGACATGTATTTGTAACTTAACACTTAATTTTTAAGTAATACAATACAGATGATGCTTTTTTGGTCAACGTCTACTGCATAGCTTTGACTGGATTGCGATTGCGCTTGCGGGTTACTGGTTAAACGATTTAATTGAGCTCTTCCACACAAATTAGTGTGAATTTGGGAACTTGGGAGTGAGTAATTCTGTATGTTTTCCGTCAAATGCTTTTAGATTTTAGAAACTTATATGACATTTATATTGACAGGGGAAGAACTGCACACTGGCATTTGCGATTGTAAGATGATGTTGGACGCTAAAATATTTGGACGGGCAGCCGGGAGTCAGGGGCGAAAATTTGAGTCCTTGGCGCCTAATGTCCTCGCTAATATCCCTAACCCTATACCACTGCTTTCAGGCTCTACGAGACTGATCTTATGGGAACACTCGATGTTTAATGCTTTGTCCTACTCTGATCATCGGTTGAATACGTCATTTGATTACTATTTTCCGCTCTCTTGTGGAGCATTCCATTTTGTAGATAGAGGAGAGCGGGGCTGTAGCACCACTTTTCAAATTTATCCTTTGCGTGTTTTTGTTCGCGGAGTAAACTAAAATCATTATGGACCATGTTTAGGCTACGTATCTTGGCTTCAAATTCGCTTCCTATAAAAATTCTCTATCTCTAAAAATAAAACCACGCTAGCTCGGTGAAAAAGGGTCCTGTGAGTATTGCAACCTGCTCCACCTCCTTGTAAAATGCTCCACCACTTCTGGCGGATTGCAAACATAGCGAAACTTAATAAATCGTACAGTTTTTTTTCTTCAAACTTAATTGGCTTTGTTTTAAAATGTGTAACTTCCATTTATTTATCATTAGGAACTATATTGTCCGCAATTTGGGCTATAAAGTAAGTTATATTTTTTTCTTCTAGCTTTACCAACACATAATCACCTTCTTTTAAAATCTCATGGCTTGCAGAGTAATCAACTTAACTTACCATAGACCTTAGGCCACCAAAACCCTCAAAACTGCCTGACAAACTATCTTGCAGCTTAATTTCTACTGCACTAAGATGTTTTTCATCATTTCTAACAGTGTGTGACTTTTCATTGGCTGATTTATGTGGAAATAACTTGTTTTTTCTTTTGTTTCTTTTGCTCTTTGATTTTATCGGGTTTTTTTTTAAATTCCACATGTAGCTGCATTAGAGCTCGGATTACCAGGCCTCTTTCAGTGACACTTCAGTAATTTATAGAACAATTTAAAATGTAAAATAAAAATGACATATTAACGAGTTCATTTCTGAATAAAAACACCCATCAAAACATTTTTAAGCGAATATGCGGTTGTCACCAATTTGCTTAAAAAAATCTGTTACTGTTAAATCGTTTATTTTTTATTCAGTTGTTTAGCTAGTATTTATTAAACTAAATTTATTATATTCACTTTATTGAAAATGTGTGAAAAGAATCACAAATCATCGTATAAATTATTCTCATTTTAAATATTAAATCTCTAATTTTCTGAAACATTTTGGTGATTAAATTAACGTGTCGAATTTTGCTTAATATCACACAACATTGTTGCTACACCAACTTATTTTGTACATAGTAATTTATTTGTTTTTAGATCTGCTTCGTTCTGACGCAAACATGGATAGTGGTGTGGCTACTTCAATAAGTCAAGCTAGTGCTCTACTTGATGATAACGTCCTGGCTGAGGAGGTTAATTATCGATCTTTTTGCGAAATAACCTGTGGATAAATTTAATTCTATATTTAAACGTTAAGGACCTATTGGACGAATTAGAGAAAGAAGATATACCATCCAGTATAAGAGAGGCCAGGATTGAACATCTTAAATGTAAAGCCAAAGATTTATTAGACATGAAAAAGAGGGATCATGGAATATACAGGTAAGTTTTTTATACCAATGACTTTTCTCATTTGAAAATGAGTTTTTAAGGCATTTGTCTTATTGTCTCGGTGTGCAGAAATGATTATGATTAGACTTTCAGAAACCCATAATACTGATGCCTGGCATTGTGTAAACAGTAAACAATTATGTTGCCATTAATGTATCCAAATATTGTAAGTTATCATAAACTGGTTTACCTCTTTTGCCAATAATATCTGATATTATATTACTTATTATATCTTATAGATCATATCTATAAAGGTGATTATATTTACCGAAGTTCTTTTAATTACCAATTGTTTGCAGAGTACTATTATCTGAACTGCATTATATGACTAAGAGATGTTCACCATTTTTATTGGCAGTGAAATACTAGATGAAAAGAAATTTCTAGACATTACCATAGCGGAAGAAAGGAGTGTTGTGCATTTTTTTCATAAAGATTTTAAGCGTTGCAGCATTGTGGACCAGCATCTTGAGGTCACATTGTGTTTCTAACTCATGCATCTTGATTACTATCAAACAATCTTTAACATCATTGTTTGAACTTTCAGTCATTGTCAAAGAGGCATTTTGAAAGTAAATTTGTAAAACTTAATGTTGAGAAGGCCAAGTTTTTTGTAGCAAAACTAAGAATCAAAGTTCTCCCAACAATATTGTGCTTCAAAAAAGGAGTTGTTGTAGACAGGTAATTAAAATTAAAAGGTAATCCTGAATTTTCTAGACAGGGGTCAGATAACTACAGCACATGTGCCAAACAAGGCACTCATAGTGATTTTTGCTGGCACAGCAAAACCAAAATATTATCCAATACTTAAAAAAATCTGCAAGACAGACCAAAACAGCTTAGGACATATACCAGACTATCTATTTTGATGATCTTAATTTAGTCGAATGTTGGAGAATCTTGGAGCATTAGTATAGAAACTTAATTACTTCCTAATTGTCACTAAATTGAGAAATTAGGGTGTTGTTGGCATGTCAAATGATTTAGAAGCACAACTTTAGCAGGTTGCTGTCAAAAGATTGTCGACCCCTGTTCTAGGCAATGTTATTGAGCATACATTCCTCTTTTGCGAATGCCGTGCTAACCTAAGTAATAGAAGTTATCTCATAAAAATCGTGTAAAGTTTTTTAAAGTGCTAATTGCACCACTATTGCATTATTACTGAGGTAACATCATATGTTGCCTCAAATTTAAATTGTCCCAATATTTGAAATATTAAATGCCAGAGCTTGGATAACCACAATTTCCACAGAAACCCCCAGAGTGTTATCTATAAAATATTTTCAGGATTATTGGCTTTGAAGAGCTGGGCAACTCAGACAACTTTCCACTCAAAGTTCTTGAAGAGAGATTTCAGGCATCTGGTTGGTATGAATTAGATTGGGACATGTTCAATATCTTTGAAACACAAATCCCTCATTGCAGGAGTAATATTTGCTGTTCAGGATAAGGCTCCAACATCCATAACTTCCCATCAAAAGAGAAACAAGAACACTTACGAAAGTGATGATGAATGAAACTACCATAGACACCTCAGTTGACCATCGTTAATAGCCCTAAAAGTTCACTGCTTGGGTAGAATGTCCCTCGATCGATCTTGGTCCATTGCATGACACTATAATTGCCTATACAACACCTTAATAAATCAATGCATCTTAGAAAGTCCTGATTCTTGTTCCTCTATGCATTTCTACTTATGTAGCAACTGAGGTAATTACATTAGGAAATTAAAAAGAAGGGGATGAATAATTTGATTGTTAAAAGGCTAAAGACTGCCCCCAAATGCCACACATTGCAGTTGCAAGTTTTTTTAATGAGAGTTACATATCATTTCCTGGAAACTGCCAGGCACGATTATCCCCATTTTAGAAGTTGGAGTTTGAATCCAAGCTGTGTTTTGACTTTCCATTTTGTTTTAGGTTCCATAAATTAAGAGCTTATTATGAATGTATTCTATTTGTTTCAAATGCATTCAAACCCAGAATTACAACAATAGCATATCCAGGCTGTTTTTAATCAAAATGTCAGAAGTGAATGTTTGGTGAAATAGTTGCTTGAAATGGCTAAGCAGTACGATTCATTGGTCACAACATTGCATCAGAAAGAGGCAAAAGATCTCTGTTAGGTCAGAAATCTTTGTCAACACTGCCAGACTCAGGAATTTTAAGGCCATTGGAGAATTTGAGCAACTTCCAAAATGACCAGGCATCTCTGGTAAAACTTTGCCCACAAGCCCAGAGACTAGGCATTATAGTTATACCCTGAACCCAAACACCAGATGAGATTTTAAGTTTATTCATGTTTTAGCTTCTTTGAGTCCAAGATTTTATGAGCTTGGTTTCACTTCAAGTTGGAATTGTTTTTGCTGAAAATTTATTTGTATTTAGCTGATCTTTTGTTTGGTTCGTGTTGTGTTCTACTAGCTGATTTATTTTAATTACATTCAAGCCAGAAAAACAAATGAAATGAATATGCTTGCACAAGCCATGAGAACAGCTTATGAATAGGTAATATCATGCATTCTCTGAATCCTAGGAAAGAAGGTGCCAAAAAAATGAAAATAGTGTTATTGATTATTTTCTCCTTTGCATTATGACTCCCACTGAACATATCATTATAATCACATGCAATATGCACTGGAAATTAGTGCTGATTCTTTTGTTAATGCTTCATAAAACAGAGCAAAGGAGGTACGGAAATAGCCACCACGTGCTTGATGATAAGTGATCGTTGTTTTTACCATTCACCCAATGGAGATGATGTTCCATCAATCAAATTCGAGGTTATTTGTAACAGAAATCAGATAACTGATGGAAAAACCTGGTGAACCACAAGAAGTAACGGATGCTCAATACGGAGAGGTCATTATCATGATATGTGGGCCACACAAAATGTATCTTCAAAAAATAATAATGAATTCAAATAGAAGAATTCACTCTTCTCAGTGTCATCTCTTTTATAGAAAATGCTTTGCAATGCTTTGTGATATCAAACCTGCCACCACCAAAACCACTGTCATTGCCAATGCTTTCTCCACCTCCACAAGTTTGAAATGGAGTTCTTGGAAAGACTATTTCTTCTGCAAAATGCAGAGATATTGCTTAACAAATATTAGACTAAATTTTTGTATGAACAAATGCCAGCAGTCTACAATTACTATTTCCAAAAGCCTTAAATTGATCAAAACTCACTTGCTTTGCCATCGATATGTCCTTCTTGAAATAAAACAGTTGACCTAGGAGTCGTAGAAAGTGACTCTTCATCAAAATCTTCCTCAATTTCACCAAAACTTCCAAAAGACTGGGCTCTATAGATGTTATTATCCTCCTCATCAGAAGAATGATATTTCATAGCACGTGTGTTGTATGATCGAGAGATTGAAAGATGTTGTACTATGAGCCTATTCAAGGCATTGGCATTTTCTGCAAATGCCTGCAGCTCTCTTACACTATTAATTCTATAAAAAAAGTAAAAAACAACTTAAAATACAACCCTTTAATAAGTTAGAAGAAGAATTTCAACCTCTTGAGAACATGAGGTGTTGCCAGTGGCTCATGTGAACTTTCTTTAGTTACCCAATGATGCTTTAGAACCTCTTCAGCAGAATATCTATAAAATGGATCAGTAACTAGCAGGTGGCAGATAAGATCCTTGGCACATATTGAAATGCTTGACCAATCCTCTTCAGGAAAGTCATATACTCCACCTCTGATATTATCAAAGAGCTGGTCCTAGAAAGAAATTAATAACTACTTTTGGCAAGGGTTTATGCAGTTAATCTCTTTTCATGGTTAATCATGCATTATAAAATAAGCAAATCACAGTAAACTAGTACTTATTTATGAAATATGTGTACAATAAATGTATCTATTACAGTGGTTGTCATATCTTTAAGTGGGAGATTTTTCGCTTTAACGTTTGACAAAATTATTTTACAAAACCCAAATATATGTTATTTGATACAATCATTGCAATTAATGTGAAAATTTATTCTACATTCTGACAATAACTTTTGGAGATATGTTCTAAAGTTCATTTTTTGTTTGGTAATTATTCATATCTTTAAGTTGCCTGAAATAAAAAGACAATAATAAGTGTTCAAATGATTTTATTAATTAAAAAATAGTGTCAATGTGCAAATAGATAGGATGTGCATTGTCTAGTTTTGTCTATTATATCAATGCATCTTGATTTCATTCACACCACTATTTATTCCAGGCATTCCTTTAGCAGGCTTTTCCATGATTCAATTATCGTCTCTTTTAACTCCATAATTGTTGCAATTTGCTTTCCATTGTTTTAAACCTTCCTTGTCATAGTCTACCAAACATTTTCTATAGGATATGACAAATAAATCAGGAGGACATGCTGGTCATTTCATAACATTCACTTTTTCCTCCTGGAAAACAAAGTCATTTTTATGGGAACCTTTAGCAAATGGAATGAGAAAACTGGAACTGGTCTTAATATAGTCCTTAGACACTGGTTTTGCACGAATGTAGGATCATTTTATTTGACCTAACCCTGAAAATCCTCCCCCAGAACATCACTGAAGCACCTAAAATATTATGGAACAATAAACCTCCTACTATTTTCCTAAATCAAGCCAGTAATACTTTCACCCATCAGGACCATCAAAATTAAACTTTTACTTCATTGGAAAAAATTCTGACCTCCATTCGTCTCCATAATCGACCGCGTCTTTTGCCCATTACGGGCAATGCCTTCTGTGACTTTTGTTGAGCGCAAGGATTTTTGGACGTCGCTTATATTTTAATATTTAGCTCTCCTGCATACACCTTAACACTGTAGAGTTGCTGACTTACAAATTTAATGTTGAGTTGATTTCCTTTGCTGAGATTTTCCTCTTTGAGTCCCCTGGAATGAGAATTCATCAATCCTTCTTCAATGGTTTTGAGGGTATCCCACCAAAACATTTCTTACCATATTCATCTGGAGTTCTCAAAAAGTTTCCCACTACAACTTCAAAATGTTGTAGTTCTTTGGAACTAGTGGAAATTGAATAATTTACTTTTTTAACCCTATAATCTGACCTCTTTCATGTTCATCCAGTCGTGCTTCCTTTCCATGTTCTTAGAATTCAAATAAAACTTTTAATTTGTTTGAATTGATGTTCTTAGGCATATCTAATAAAATAATAATCATTTACTCCAATAAATAATTAATTATGCAAATTTAGGACACCCCTCTTAAAGATATGACAAACATTTCGGCAAGCTAATTTGCATTTCCTGCCAAAACGTGTCATAAATTCGTTTCTAACTTTATAAGATTTCATACTAGAATTTAAATTATATGTCCAAATTTCATAACATAAAATTAATATTTACGAAAGTTATGCTGAAAAATGTGGTCCGCTTAAAGATATGATGACCACTGTACTACACTTGATGTGCAATCAATGCCACAGTTCCTATGTTAATCAGATTAATGAGAATATTGGCACAAAACCAATTATATCCTCAATAATGGGCTAGACCTAATCCTAACCCTAGACCCACCTGTGTAAGATCATATTTCTGAGGCACTCCTAGCTTATGTGCATTGATAAAAGAGGATATTGAGAGTAAAAGCATAATTTCTTATCTGGAGATTCTATTACTTAAACTCCTCATATGTTTAAATCATTTTCATGTAATGCTTTTAACATAAAAAATAAACAAAACAAAGCCATTCTTATGATTCCTAATCTCTTGGCACAAGTTGTACGATAACATTGCACCAATATAAGTTGTCACCTGAGGTTTTGTAATCAAAATAACCTGGCATGCATTACATGATCCACCTTCCTCCCAGCTACAATTGCCCCCACAGCTAGCATGGAAAGGGGGGTAACCACATAAGAGCATGTAGCTGATATAATAAAGTAATAAACAATTTAATTTTAAGCCAATTTTGTGAAGCAAAGATGTTGCATCTCTTGAGTAATATATTAAGAAAGATGTACATTATAGACTAATAACCAATTTATTATAACAAAATCGTTGAGAGTCTAATCTAACTTACAGAATTATGCCCAGACTCCAAAGATCACACTTTTTGTCGTATGACCATGCCCTTTCTTGCCATACGCCGACCACTTCAGGAGCCATGAATTCAGCAGAACCCACCTAAGCATTGGATGCATTTATCAAATTGAAATTTCAAAATAGTGGTTATACTAAAACACAAGCTGAGTCAAATTCAGAAGATGCTTTTGATATAAATAAGATCCACTGGAAAAATTGGCCCTCCCAGACATTTTCAGCAAATATCAGAAGTAATTTACTAAAAATGATACGATGCTCTGATAAGCAAGCTACATTTAAGCACTTACAATAAAAATATTACCGGCGATTGAAGTTCGGGAGTAGTTATCGGAGAGGTTTGCCTGCTGCCAACATGAATTCCACTCCCGAGATCAAAGTCACAAATTTTAACTGGAGTCAATTGACCCAACAACGAGCAAAGAATGTTTTCTGGTTTCAGGTCTCTATGAGCAATACCTGAGTGATAAGAATGACTTAAATTGTGACATTATCTCAACAAAAAGTGTTTTAATTAATTAGTACACACAGGCACACTAATGGGGATTAACTCAGTTGTGTTCAGCTCAATAAAATACTCCAATCTTCTGCTGACATGCAACCAATTAGTATCATCACCATCATCATTGCTACAATGGTTACTTCAAATATTTTCATTGTTATGATTTGGCCAATTGAGATATGCCATTTATTTATTTGCATAAAATTTTTTGTTTATATAAAGGACTCAAAAGTGTTGCAAAGGCAGAGCTTTTCATGTTTAATAGCTCAAAATATCAGAGTTACATACACTTATTAAATTACATCTTAATTCCTTCTTTGCAGGCAGGAAAGAATTCTAAATGTAAAGAGGTCAGAAATATTTTGGATGCTTTTTTTTTATTTTTATAATTGTCTTTCATTGCTAAAGTTCATGAAAATGCTTTGAGACTATTTTCTGATACTTTTTGTAAATAATAACCTTTCTTATGTAGATGTTGCAAGGCATGAGCTACATCTTTGATGACTAGGCTAGCTTCTTGCTCACTTAGATGGCCTCTCTTTTCAATCGTTTCTAGTAATGTACCTCCCTCCATTTTCTCAAACACCAAATAAAACCTGCAAAGCACAATTTAAGTTTAACAAATGAAATTTCTATTTCAGAAATATATTGAACTAAGCAGCGTAAAATACTTAAAATGTTACCCACTGACAGACCTACCTCATATCTTCTTCAAAATACTCAATCAGTTGCAATATGTTAGAGCTGCCTTGACAATAATGAAATATTTCAATCTCCTTTAAAACTTTTAATCTTGTCTTGGTACTCGTTTTTGACACAACCTTTAAAGCATGTAAAAAAATTAAAAGGGCTCCATAAACCTTTTAATCTCAACTAGAAACTTTAGTCAAAATATACTTTAACTGCAAATTCCCTTTCTGTTGCAATGCTCTTGTAAGTCTGAACAGATCCAAATGACCCTTCACCCAGTATTTCCCCAGTCGATCTATATAACTCTTTAAAGCAAAGTAAAGTTATTATATATCATTAATGGAAGCATCGACATCATTAACATTGAATCAAGCTTTTATTCACCTTCAAACTTTTTAATAGTAGTATTACTGAGCCTCTTTTTTTTCTTTTTTATCACTTTATTAGAATTATCTGCATTTAAGTTATCAATTATGAGGTTGCACATGTGCTCTTCATTTTCTCTGCCCATGTCTTGCATAATGTCTTCCATAGTATTTTTCACATAATCACAAAGCAAAAAAAAACGAAAAACGACTTAAAGACAAACACAGTAATTAAATTCAAAGCCAACACAAAAGTAAAGTAATGAAAAACATCGTATCAGTTGAAATCATATTTTCCGATGCGATACCAAACACAAATTACTATTAAACATAAACTCATGTATCAAACTTATATTGTAAATAAAGCCAGTTCAGTAATAATTCAAACTTGGTTAACGAGCGTGTTAAAATCAATACACTTTATGAGTCTCGCATGACCTATGCCAATACCACCATTTCCAAAGTCAAACTGAATAATACATAATTTTAACGAATAAAAGTTTCAGATGCTGAATCGATCACATCAATAAATTACTCCAATAACATAATGCGGAAGACAAAATAAAAACAATGTCAACCGATCATCCTGAATATAGGTTAAATGGGTTAAATGTTATAAGGACACTTAATAATCATAGAAAGTGTCTTAGTAATTTTTATGCTATTTGAGTATCTTGCTTGACAATAACACTACTGCCTAAAAGGAACCGGTGAGAAATAAAGTTAGAGTTTTGTCTATAAGTTTTTTTTTGCATTTGTTAATTTTTGTTTCACATAGATTTAAGTTTGCGTTTTATATCTGTTTATATCTTCACCATATATATCAAATTATATATTGCTATATCTATATATATACATATTTTTTTTTAATGGTGAATGATTGGAATCTGTTCGATAGTATGTCGTTTTGTCTATTTACATCTAATTAATGCTCGGAAATTTGGAAGGTTAAGGATTCTGCTTATACACACATTTTATTTGTTTTTAATACGGAGGTGTGTAAGATATCAATAATCATTCTCTAAGCGATATAGCGTTTTTAGTTTGAAGATTTAAAGGGTTAGGGTTAGGGTTAGGGTTAGGGTTAGGGTTAGGGTTAGGTTAGGGTTAGGGTTAGGGTTAGGGTTAGAGAAAAAAATAAAGATTGTCGGGGTTAGGGTTAGGGTTAGGGTTAGGGTTAGGTTTAGGGTTAGGGTTAGGGTTAGGGTTAGGGTTAGGGTTAGGGTTAGGGTTAGAGAAAAAAATAAAGATTGTCGTTCCGCTTTCGTCATAAAACAATTCATTTGAGGCAGGAAGCAATCCTAATGAACTCTGCTCGTTGGAGCAAGTACCCAGAAAATTTGATTAATGGGTTGGTAATATTTAGTCGAAATTTACGACTAAGGCCGTACAAGTTGGGTGGATTTGTACGAGATTGTACAGAATAAGTGACCCGTTAATGAGCAATAAACAATTTATTTTAAACAAGTTTAAATTAATTTATAATTTAGTAGGACTTGTTAAGATATTAAGAAGTGGTAGAGAAAAGAATAATAATGTAATGTAAATCCGGAGGGGTAGTCACATTATACGAAATTTTGTAAGTGATAACTCAGATTTACGAGGATCGGTCAATTTCTGTGACAGTTTAGCCAAACTTCTATTTGAGAAGATCAAAGGATAAAGTTCAAAGAGTAGAAGCGAATGTTAATCGTAGGAAGAGCTTAATTTAAGTTGTATTCTACGATTAAAATTAATTCATAGATTAGTCGCAAAGTGGCGTAGAAGTTTACAATAATATGAAATTAAAAATTCGACAGATTGGGTTATCGAAAGTTTAATTTCAGT
>CM067534.1:2500-92500 GCA_034509925.1 Hirudinaria manillensis
TTCGGTTCCTCCGCAACCGGCCCGGCATCCTTTTTCCCTTGGGTCCAGGTCACGGCCTCTCCCGCATCTTAATCTGTTGGGGAGGGTGGCGGCCCGGACGTGGACGCATTTGATAAAGTCCTGGGCGGACATTCTCCAAGTGGGGTCAAAAAGCCATCTGTTTAAGATTTTGTTATTGGTGGCGTTCTTTAACCCCTTGCCATCAACGTGGGCATGGAGTTTGTCCGCCCAATACGTCCTAGCCGCAGCCGATCCAGACCCTGCCATTGCCAGTGTGAGGAGAGAAGGCGTCATCAGGAAAAGGCCGAGGAGCCATTCCGGGCAAGTCTCTGGACCCGCTGCCATGATACCCCTGAGTCTATTGTGGATCAGCGAGGGAGTCCACGTCTCCAGCGCTGGCACCCCTAGGCCACCGTCCCTCATGGCTGCATGAATAAAGGCCGAGGGTGTGTCTCTCGGCAGGTGCAGCCATTGTCGCACCGTTGCCCTCACCTTCTCGTCGGTCCTGAGTAGGGCCGTTTTTGTGTATCTTTGGAAGGTGAGCCTATGTACATACGA
The DNA here is from genome assembly GCA_034509925.1 of Hirudinaria manillensis. Lineage (NCBI taxonomy): Eukaryota > Metazoa > Annelida > Clitellata > Hirudinida > Hirudinidae > Hirudinaria > Hirudinaria manillensis. The sequence continues at coordinate 3,059 of CM067534.1, forward strand.
GGGCAACAGGTGTTGCCTCAATAGGCATAAGCGTTGTTGAGGCTTAAGCGGTGCCTTGGTCAGGGATGCCAGGCTCTCGCCAATCTTGGGGATTTTGTTCAGTTTTCTCATCCTGGCAGCGAAGTCGACCCCCAGGTACCTATATGCATCGCCGACGGACATAGCCGGAATATCGAGGTTACCACTCTTCAGGAAAGGGATTGGGTTGACAAATATCTTCTTTTCCTTCCCCCTTGGGAATATGCGGCAGGAGGAACATTTTGCCGCATTAATTGTCAAACCCATTTCCCCCAAGCTTCGCGTGAGCCTATCTAGCTGAAGCTGGATGCCGACCTCGGATTCGGCGAAAAGAACCAGGTCGTCTGCGAACGCGAGGTACCTGAGTTTTTCCCCGCTGAGTGGGATTGATGCACCAATCTCATGGGACAGAGCCTCGGCAGCCCAGTCAATGGCTGAATTGAACAGCAAAGGCGACATTGGGTCGCCCTGTTTGACTCCTCTCGCTACTTCAAACGGCTCGGAGCTGCCATCTGAAGCAATGAATGCTGTGCCGTTGTCCAGAAGGTTTTGGGTGTATGAGATGAGATCCTGGGGAGTCCCCATTCTTCTCATAGCAGCCCAGAGGGAGTGATGGGATAGACTGTCGAATGCCTTGCGCATATCGACAAAAACAATGATGAGCTTCCTACGATTCCTCCAGTAGTGCTCGGCCACGAGTTGCAGTGTCCATATGTTAGAGCCCAGACCGTCGCCAGATCTGAATGCTCTCTGCACATAATCCAGTGGCCAGCACCTTTCCAGTCTACGTGCGATGATCCGGTGGAGGAGCCTGCCAATCACGCAACCCATGGAGATCGGGCGGGTATCTTCCGGAGTTGAAGGATCCGGAAGAGAGTCATAGTTACTCCCGCCGTTTACCCGCGCTTTTTTGAATTTCTTCACGTTGACATTCAGAGCACTGGGCAGAAATCACATTGCGTCAACACCGGCAACGGCCATCGGAATGCTTTGTTTTAATTAGACAGTCGGATTCCCCGAGTCCGTACCAGTTCTAAGCTGGCTGTTAAGTGCCTGTCGAAGCCGACGACGACCAACCCGCAGACCGAAGCCCACGGGCGACGGCCGACACGACGTAGCTGGAGCCTTCCACGGGAAGAACCCGACGACGATCCGGGCTCGACGAACGAACGCCGACAACGGCCGAACCCCGAAGAGGACGACCACGGCCGACGCCGAACGACTAATTAGATGACGAGGCATTTGGCTAGAGTAACGCTTTATTGAGTTAAAAAAACATCAACAACAACAAGCTCTTTTTCTGGGCTCCTCCCGCCCCCAGATAAGCACGTCCTTGAGAAGGGTTGGAAGGTGGCAAGGCCGTCATCGCCGTTCTTCATTCCCCTGGAAAAAAAAAATCACACCGCATTTACGGTGGCCGGTGATGTATAACGGGGACACGAGGCGGGTGACAAGCGGGGTGGTGAATGTAGTGGTTAGAGGGATGACGCCAAGTGGACAGGAGGAAGCTACGCCAAATCTGGTGGGAACGTAGAAGGGTATCACAGACCCATCTCTCTAGAGTTGATTTCGGTACCCCAAGCGAAGACAAAGCTTGGACCGATTCCCTGGCTACAACCCCCCGCCACGAGAGCACTAAAGCCAAGACATGAGTAGGGAGGTTAGGGAGCTTGGCGTAGGACTCCGCCCAATGATGAAGGTCGGGAATATTATATTTAATCACTTTTTTCCGGTATTCTGCACCCAGGTCGGCAATGTCAGAGACTATCGTTGTGTCAATGATAATATTGTGTTGATGGTTGCCAGCGACAATGTCGGGTTTTTTGACACCTTTGGAAGATGGTATCCTTGGCTCGTGGCAGACCCAGTAGTCACGAGAGCCAAGAAACCCTTCCAGTTTGTGGTTAACAGCGTTGTGTCGTTCAGTGCGTAACCCGGCAGTGCGCTGGCAAACTTGTAAGATGTGTTGCAGGGACTCTACCTCACCACATCCAGCGCGGCAAAGAATGCTTACTCCTGGGTATCCTCTCGCGGCTCGAAGTTTCGTATAAAGAGTGGCCGCTCTGATATTGATGCTTTTGATGAAGTCACTGCCCGAGTGTAAGTGCTGCGGGTCAGTTAACCATTTATTGGATACCCAGTTATTCGGAGGTTAGGGAGCTTGGCGTGGGACTCCGCCCAATGATGAAGGTCGGGAATATTATATTTAATCACTTTTTTCCGGTATTCTGCACCCAGGTCGGCAATGTCAGAGACTATTGTTGTGTCAATGATAATATTGTGTTGATGGTTGCCAGCGACAATGTCGGGTTTTTTGACACCTTGGGAAGATGGTATCCTTGGCTCGTGGCAGACCCAGTAGTCACGAGAGCCAAGAAACCCTGTTTATTGGTTAGGAGGTCAAAAGATAAGAGGTGCACAGTAGAAGGAATTAGGTGGTGAGTGAGAACATAAATTTTTTGTTGAGGCTTTAAAGGGGAATTGTTTATGATTTTAAGGCCCCCAAGTAATTTATTCTGGACGGAATTGGGTTGGCGGTATGCACCTAATTGGCAACCAAGGTATTTATATTGAGAAGTTGGTGGCATAGGTGGGATAAAGGCATTGCCGACCTTCAAGGAAGGGGTAGCATCAATCAACCATTTTTTCCGTTTATCGTTCACCCGCGCAACCATCGACGCACACTTGGACGGATTAAGCGATAAACCGACCCGTGCAAGGCTCTCAGAGAAGAGATTTAACTGCTGCTGCAGGCCTAGAAGCGTCTGTGCCAGAAGTACGATGTCATCAGCAAAGGCCAAGTGACTAAGGGGGGGCAGATCCTCTGCCACTTGCATCCCTATGGCCGGGTCTAAGTCCTCCAACATCCAGTCCATCACCCCATTGAACAGAAGAGGGGATATGGGGTCACCCTGACGTACCCCATGACCTTGTGAGACCCAGTGGTCAGAATCAAGTCGGAGACTAGTTCCCTCGTGCAGTTCGCTGAGGTGGTCTAGTAAGAGTTGCGGGGTACCCAAACGACGAGCGGCCGCCAACATAGACTCACGGGAGACAGAGTCAAATGCTTTACTTACATCGAGAAACGCAAGGCAAACCGAACGCCGTCTGGATTTACACTGGTCTATTAATGATCGGAGGACCCAAATGTTTGAACCCAAACCGTCATCGTGACGGAATGCTTTTTGGGCCCCATCTAATGGCCATTCATCAAGTAGTCGATTAGCCAATACTTTATGAAATAGTCGACTAATAATAGGGAGAAGAACAATGGGGCGATAGTCACCGGGACCTTCCGGGATTTCCTTTTTAGGAATGAATGTCACTTTCCCATCCTTAAAGGCTTTGGGTGGCATCCCACATGCCAGCCAAAAATTAAAATGCGCCTGTAATGCATGAATTGGAAGGCGAAGCATGTATTCCTTTTTATGCCCATCCAGTCCCGGTGAGGCATCATTAAGCTTCTTCAATTCTCTCTGAATTTCAGGCACGATAATGGGGTCAATAAGGCGCCATTCGGTGCTCACTTTTGGATCGGGGACTCTGGAATCTGGAAGTGAAGGTTGTTCGAAGATCTCGGACCAGTACCGTGTCATCTCGGGGGCTGGAATAGGGGAAGAAATGGTGGAACCATAATCTTCCGCCAATACACTTTGTGCCGCCCGAGATTTATTTTTATGAAAAAGTTTTTGAATATAGCGGTACTTGCGCTGCCTTTCTTGCGCTCTGGTCCGAGATTTCGATAAAGAGGGAAAAGATTTGGGAGGAGATGGTGGAACGTCTGGACCGAGCCAAAGCGAGTATTCTATCGCAATTGCCTCACGACGAATATGAGCGGGAACGCTACGGTCCAAACACATAGTCAGGGTATTGGGGTGACAGAGGAGAAGGTGGGAATCCTGCAGGACGGATTGAGTAAGAGCATCGAAAAGGTTAACATCGGAAGAATTATAAGAAACTGGGGGAGTGGTACCAGAAGAGTACCGAGCTTCTCATAGGCAAATCTGATAATTGTTTTCGGACTCTAAGGTCCTCGGCTAAGTACAAGGCCATATTAAATGGCCATCCCGATGGTAATTCTCAATGCCGCTATTGTTCTCGCTCCTTTAATAGTTTACGCGCAGTGGGAGTCCATATGGCTTCCCAGCATAAAGACCTTTACCACGCTGATAATGTGAAGCAGCTAAGCTGCAAACCGCATTGGAATGAAGAGGAACGTTATCTTTTGGCGAAATTCTACGAGAGCCTGCTGCTTTAAGCTCATGCTCTTTAGATGCTACTTCTACAAGGAAAGACTCGTCCATTGTAGGTCAAGTTTGTGAAGAAGAAAATAAAATTTATAATACAATAAATACAAATAATTAAATTGGAATGGTGGAGAAAGAGGATCTATTTCTGTAATAATATAATATGAAACAAGAGGATCTACTGGTGAAAATAACTGTGAATCTACTAAGAATTCAATAATACAGAGGAACTATTGGAAATAACTATTTTTAATTTTCGAATTCAATAATACAATAAACTCAAACTGACAAAAATAAATAAAATAGAGTGGTAGAGAAAGAGGATCTAATGGTTTAAAATTGAGAAAGTAATATGTAATAAGAGGGGGTGGAGCAAGAGGATTTAATGGTGAAGATAACTATGAATTATTAACAGATTCTAGAACAAAATACAAAAAATACAAAATGACAATAATAATTAAATTAGAGTGGTGGAGAAAGAGGATCTAATGCTGTTAAATAGAAAAAGGACTGTGTAGCAAGAAACTATTTAAGTCTGTAATAAGAAGGGGTGGAGCAAGGGAGCTATTGGTGAGAATCTAATACTAAGAATTTCTAATTAGAGCTAATGGTGAGAATAACTAGGAAAACAATTTGTTTCTATCAAAAGATAGAAAATATTTTTTATAAATCCAAACTGATTATAATATTAAGATTAGAGAGGTGAAGCACTGGTTATTGTAAACAACAAAAAGGGGGTGGAGCAAGAGGAGTTATTGGTAAAAATAACTATGAATTGTACGCCAATAAAACCCTTTCGGTAACTACTTTTCCGGTAACTCTGATTGAGCTGCAAATCAGAGCTTTCAAAGATTAACAAAAAGCTTTAAAACTAACCGGAAATACCCTCGGCTTTCGACTTTTAGTGTTAACAAACACTTGTGAAAAATTTAAGGTAAAAAGTCGACGGGTGAGCTCGCAAAACGAAAAGTTAGCGGAGCTCATCCGCTTCACTCAAGAGAGTCATAGTTCATGGACATCATATAGGGGGAAATAAGGTGGCGGTACACATTGTGCCGCGTTGGTAAGCTCCACTCGTGCGTGCGAACTCGATTGATTCGATATGGCTTCGGGCGACGCGGACCGCACCTTGCCCGTTATGCGCCAAGATGTATGCGACGGCGAGGGCCACGAAGGTCCACTACTCCAGGACACACCAAGCCGAGTACCACAAGGAGCTCGCGGAGAAACCCCGATGGCCCGACGAAGAGAGGCACCTCATCGCCGAAACTGTCCTGCGGGGCGAGTCCAAGGCATCGGGCGAAATCGACGACATCCTCCGACGTATGTTCCCTCATCGAACCAAGGAAGCAGTGAAACGTCAAAGAAACTCAGCCAAGGTGAAGAGCCTGGTGGAGAAGCTGCGACAAAGGGGCGCGAGTGGGGACATGGGGGACGATGAACGGGGAACGCAGGATAACCTTGCCGCGGCAGGACCGACGACAGCGGGAAATACCAGCGCGGCAACGGATCAGGACACACTCACCGCAGGGGACGAGGAGGTGGAAGCGAGCACAACGGAGGGGATCAACTCACAAGATCAGACTCCTACACCACCCGACATAGCCTCATCAAGGCCTCAGCCCAAACCAATCATCCAGGCGCTGTACGAAAGGTGGTGCAGCGACGTCGCCCCTGAGATCTCCGAAGTTGCCGTCAAACTTCTCGAAGCAGAAACTAAATACACAGGCAAAAGAAACCACATCCTGCAACATTTGGAGAAATCGACTGGCCTCGATAGAGACATCATTAGAAGGACCAGAAAGCGAGCAGCCTATCAGAAGGCTAAGAGGAAATGCCTGGCGATGCAGTTCCTCCAGTCAATTGGAGGTCACGTGCCTACTAATATAGCGACGCCACAGGATAACCTGCAGCCGGGGACAACTCCCGTGGGACCAGTTTCTGCGGAAGAGGCACATCTAAAACTCTGCAGGGCTGTGCTCGCCCTGCAACATCTACTGCTAGCCTCCGCAGTCGATGTCCAGGCATCAGTCGACCATGCCAGTAATGCTCAGGATATCATTGACGACGAATTCGAAAGATGGAGATCACGCAAGGCATTCGACAGTTTGTCCCACCACTCCCTCTGGGCTGCTATGAGAAGAATGGGGACTCCCCAGGATTTCATCTCGTACACCCAAAATCTACTTGACAACGGCACAGCATTCATCGCTTCAAATGGCAACTCCGAGCCATTCAAAGTTGCGAGAGGGGTCAAACAGGGCGACCCAATGCCGCCCTTGTTATTCAATTCAGCCATTGACTGGGCCGCTGAGGCTCTGTCCCATGACATCGGAGCATCAATCCCACTCAGCGGGGAAAAACTCAGGTACCTTGCGTTCGCAGATGACCTGGTTCTATTCGCCGAATCCGAGGTCGGCATCCAACTCCAGCTAGACAAGCTCACGCGAAGCTTGGGGGAAATGGGTTTGACAATCAATGCGGCAAAGTGTTCCTCCTGCCGCATATTCCCAAAGGGGAAGGAGAAGAAGATATTCGTCAACCCAATCCCTTTCCTGAAGAGTGGCAGCCTGGACATTCCGGCTATGTCCGTTGGCGACGCATACAGGTACCTGGGGGTCGACTTCGCTGCCAGGATGAGAAAACTAAACAAAGTCCCCAGGATTGGTGAGAGCCTGGCATCCCTGACCAAGGCACCGCTCAAGCCTCAACAACGCTTATGCCTATTGAGGCAACACCAGTTGCCCTCGTATGTACATAGGCTCACCTTCCAAAGATTCACGAAAACGGCCCTACACAGGACCGACGAGAAGGTGAGAGCAACGGTGCGACAATGGCTGCACCTGCCGAAAGACACACCCTCGGCCTTTGTTCATGCAGCCATGAGGGACGGTGGCCTAGGGGTGCCAGCGCTGGGGACGTGGACTCCCTCGCTGATCTACAATAGGCTCAGGAGGATCATGGCAGCGGGTCCAGAGACTTGCCCGGAATGGCTGCTGGCCTTAATGCTGGAGTCATCATTCGCTGACAAAATCATCCACGCACAAACCTCCGATTCAAGGACGCAGTGGGCCAGGGTCCTCCACAGTAATGTGGATGGCAGGGGTCTAGCCAACACCAGCAACAACAAACTCTTAAACGGCTGGTTGGCAGATCCCACCTGGAGTATCTCCGCACAAGACTACATCCGCTGCGTACATGTGCGCGAAGCGACGCTTCCAAGCAAGCTGAGATGCTCCAGAGGCCGCGAATGGCACCCGGGGGAGACCAGATGCAGGGTCGGTTGCCATGCCCTTGAATCACTCCAGCATATATTACAGGTATGTGAAAGAAGTGCGACTCCCAGAACGGCAAGACACGACGCCATCAACGCCAAGCTCGTCAGAGAGCTGGAACGTCGTGGAATGACGGTGGTCCGGGAGCCCCACATAAAGACGGCAAAAGGAATCCGCATCCCCGACATCTGTGCCTGGGGATCCAACACCAATGTCGTGATCGACACCACGATTGTCTCCGACATCGCAGACCTCCAAAAGGACTACCTGGAGAAGACCACGAAATACAATGTCCCCGAGATCAAAGCCTGGATGCAAGAGAGGGCCACAGCGGGAGAAGTCACTTTCTCAGCGCTGGTATTCTCGTGGCGGGGGACGCTGGCCAAGTCTTCTTATCAGGACCTCAAGGAACTGGGGGTGTCCAGGAGGAGGTTGGACCAATGGACGGCGGATATCCTGCTCAGGGGCCATCAGATCTGGAGGACTTTCTCGGCCTCGACTGCAAGAAGACCTGGCGCGCATACATTCGTTGGACAATAGTCACTATATTTATTTTAACCATATATTAACCCGAAGCGCGAATTGCCGTACATGAGCCCGAGCGGGAGGCGTGAGGAGTCCCGCAAATATAAATAAAATTAATTAGCCAAATGCCTCGTCATCTAATTAGTGACGCGCATGAATGGATTAACGAGATTCCCACTGTCCCTATCTACTATCTAGCGAAACCACAGCCAAGGGAATGGGCTTGGCAGAATTAGCGGGGAAAGAAGACCCTGTTGAGCTTGACTCTAGTCCGACGTTATGAAGATGGCTAGGTTGTCTTCACCGATCTTCTCCAGACCTGACCCCTGGAAAAAAAAATTAGACACACACCGCATTCACGGTAGCCGGTGATGATGGGTAACGGGGATATGAGGGGGATGGCATGCGGGATAGTGGGTGAGGTGGCGAGAGGTATGGCGCCATGTGGACAAGAGGAAGTGGCGCCAGATCTGATGAGAACGAATAAGGGTGTCACTGACCCATCTCTCTAGTGTCATTTTCGGCACACCAAGTGATGACAATGCCTGGACTTATTCTCTGGCTATCACCCCCCGCCACGAAAGCACAAATGCTATGACTTGGGTAGGGAGGTTAGGTTACTTAGCGTGGGACTCCGCCCATTGACGAAGCTCAGCAAGTTTATACTTTACCACCTTCTTTTGGTATTTCTCACCCAGGTCGGCAATGTCGGAGGCTATTGTTGTGTCAAGAATAATGTTATGTTGATTGTTGCCAGCGACAATGTCGGGTTTTTTCAACGCCTTGGGAAGATGGTATCCTTGGTTCGTGGCAAACCCAGTAGTCACGAGAGCCAAGGAACTCTTCTAATTTGTGGTTGACGGCGTTTTGGCGTTTGGTGCGCAAACCCGCAGTGCGCTGGCAAACTTGTAAGATATGTTGCAGGGATTCTACCTCACCACACCCAGCGCGGCAAAGCATGCTTACTCCTGGGTATCCTCGGGCGGCACGCAGTTTCGTATAGAGAGTGGCCGCTCTGATGTTCATATATTTAATGAAGTAACTGCCCGAGCGTAAGTGCTGCGAGTCAGTGAACAATTTATTTGATACCCAGTTATGGGGACAATTGGCCAGGCCTCTTCCTTCCACACGGGAGGTTAATTCCCTGGTCCAATTGTCACGAAGAACCTGGTGTGATGAGGTAGATGAAGTGGTAGATCTGTGTCCCTGCAACCATGCTAATACAGGGTTTTCAGAAAGGAGATATAGAATGGTGTGGGTGTTGGCTGCCAAAGAGGTGCCGATTATATCCCTCAATCTCCTCGTGAGGAGAAGAGGGGCCCAATTCGGGAGGCATGAAATCCCCATAGTAAGCCATGTGACTAAGGGGGGCAGATCCTCCGCCACTCGCATCCCCACGGCACGACCATTTAACACCCAATCCATAACCCCATTGAAAAGAATAGGGGATAACGGGTCACTTTGACGCACCCCCCGACCTTGCGAGACCCAGTGCTCAGAATCAAGGCGGAGGTTAGTCCCCTCATGGAGTTCGCTTAGGTAGTCAATCAAGAACGGCGGGGTACCCAAACGACGAGCGGCCGCCAACACAGACTCGCGGGAAACGGAATCAAATGCTTTACTTACATCAAGAAACACCATACAGACAGATCGGCGTCTGGACCTACACTACCCTAACAAAGACCGTAACATCCAAATGTTGGAGCCCAAACCGTCATCGTGACGGAAGGCTTTTTGAGCCCCACCCAAAGGCCACTCCTCAAGAAGCCGACTAGCTAGGACCTTGTGGAAGAGGCTACTCACAATAGGAAGTAGAACGATTGGACGAAAGTCACCGGGACCTTCCGGGGATTCCACTTTGGGGATGAAGGTCACTTTACCATCCTTAAAGGATTTGGGTGGCATCCCACATGCCAGCCAAAAATTAAAATGTGCCTTCAATTCATGAATGGGAATGCGAAGGATGGATTCTTTTTTATACCAATCCAGTCCCGGTGAGGCGTCGTTTAGTTTCTTCAGTTCCTTTTTAATCTCAGGGACCATGATTGGGTCAACCAGGCGCCATCTGGTGCCAACTTTCTGGTCAAGGACTCTTGAATCAGGATATGAAAGGTGTTCAAAGATCTCGGACCAGTAACGTGTCATTTCGGGGGCTGGAATAGGGGAAGAAATGGTGGAGCCATAATCTTCCGAAAGTACGCTCTGTGCCGCCCGAGATTTATTTTTACGAAAGAGCTTCTGTATGTAGCGATATTTGCGCTGTCTTTCTTGCGCTCTGGTCCGAGGTTTCAATGAAGATGAAAGAGATTTTGGAGGAGATGGTGGAATGTCTGGGCCTCCAATGTTCAGTGAGGAAGACGATTATGAAGCGCCTGGTTGAAGAATTTAATTTCCAAAGCAATTTCCCCGGCTTCGAATTTTGCCAGAAGACAACGTTCGTCTTCGCTCCAATGCGGTTTGTAGCTTACCTGTTTGATATTATCAGCATGGTAAAGGTCTTTATGTTGGGAAGCCATGTGGACTCCTTCTGCAAGTAAACTATTAAAGGAGCGAGAGCAGTAGCGGCATTGAGAACAACCCTCGGGGTGGCCATTTAATATGGCCTTGTACTTGGCCGAGGACCGCAGAGTCCGAAAGAAATCATGAGATTTGCCTGCAAATATGCCAGCGAGATCAAAATTAATTTTAGAGAACCTACCGCTTTGAGCTCTTGCTCTTTAGATGCTACTTCCGCGAGGAAAGACTCGTCCATTATAGGTCAAGAAAGTCTATTATTAAGAGAACAAATGAAAAAAAAACCACAATGAGTAAATAAAATAGGTGGTGCAAGAGATTCTATTGGTGAATATTGGTTATTCAAGGAAATATAATTCATCAAAAACACACTGAAATAAACTACATTATTTAATGTAGAGTGGTGGAGAAAGAGAATCTATTGGTGTGATATTGGTTATTCAAGAAAATGTAATATGTAATGAAAAGGGGTGGAGCAAGAGGATCTATTGGTGAAAATAACTATTCTTTAGCATGAATTTTCTAAGAAAACAAATTCTATTTTTCAAATAAATAAAAATCAGATTCTGCAAATACAAACTGACTACAATATTTAATTTAAAGTGGTGGAGAAAGAGAATCTATTGGTGAATATTGGTTATTCAAGGAAATGCAATGAAAAGGGGTGGAGCAAGAGAGTCTATGGGAAATGATGAATAATGGTGGTTATTCAAGACACAATGAAAAAAACTAATATTTTTTAGTAAAACAAAATTATTGGAAAATAAATATAATCAGATTATATAATTCAACAATTATAGACTAGAAGAAACTACAAAAAGTAAATAAAAGAGGTGGAGCCCAGGTGGAACAAGAAAATCTATTGGTGAATATGGGTTATTCAAGGAAAAGCAATAATTAAAAAAAAAACAAGAGAATCTGTGGGATAGTTAATGGTGTTTAATCAAAATATAATGGATAAAAGAACTAAAAAGATAACATTTAATTTGTGGTGTTGACTTTTCTAAGAAAACTGAATCCCAGATAAACTAGTGGTGCCCAGCCACGCATTCCTGTGGATCAATATGATTTTCGAAAAAAGCGTATTTTTAGACAATATAGTTGTGGCATAAATATGAAACCTATGTACAAACACTCCTCTAATCGAGCACTATGTTGTGTCAAAATTTCAAAGCAATTGGTTGAGTAATTTCAGATAACATTTGCACATTACAAACACACATTACATTTTTATTTACATAGATTTTATCTTCCAATAATAATATTACCTGAAAAATTAAGAGAGTAAAAAGAAGGTTTTTCAATGGTTGCATGTCCCACACGATACCCCCTCTGCGTTTATACACGGCCCTATAAAGGAGGGCGGACTAGGGGTGCCCTCATTGGTTACCTGGACGCCCTCCGTCATCCGCTCCAGGATTAGCGGCCTGATCTCATCCTCACAAATATGCCCTGACTGGCTTCTCGATCTTATTCTGATAACCCCCTCAATCCAAATGATGACGCGGACAAGATGGAAACGGCTAGGACATACTGGGCGGACAGACTCCATGCCATCCCCCTCATATTCCCGTTACCCGTCTACACCGGCCACCGTGAATGCGGTGTGTGACTAATTTTATTTTATTTTTTCCAGTGGTCAGGACTGGTGAGGATCGGAGAAGACGATCTTGCCATCTTCTAGCTTATCTGGGGGCGGGAGGAGCCCAGAAAAAGAGTTTATTGTTATTTCGTATTTCAATAAAGCGTTGTTATAAACAAATGCCTCGTCATCTAATTGGTGACGAATACCTGTCGCATATCATCCAAGTTTGCGAGAGGAGCTCTGTCTGGCGAACAAAAAGACATGACACAATCAATTTGAAACTGATGAATGCCCTTCAAAGGAAAGGTTTCGCGGTGGTCAGAGAACCCCATATTCGAACAAAAGGCATTCGGATACCGGACGTTTGTGCCTGGGGCCCAACCGCGAACCTTTAGATACGGCAATCGTATCGGACATCTCAAACTTATCCGGAGATTTCGCTGAAAAAGTCTCAAAACATAATGTCAAAGATTGGATGAAAGAACGCTCCACCGAAGAAACACCCACAGAATTTTCGGCTATAGTATTTTCATGGAGGGGAACCCTGACCAAGGAGTCACACGAACCCCAGCTCGCCCGCTGAAACCCGGCCCATTTCGGTGGGAAGTTCAATCGCCCGACTATTCCACCGCATCCTTGCGAGGCGAATGGAGAGACTCTGGCCGTTCGACCAAGCACAAAAGGCTTTTAGGTCCGGCGATGGACTCGGCGCCAACATCTGGGCGCTGCAGGTCATCGCTGATCATTACAAAAACAATAGAAGGAAACTCAACATCACCTTCATAGACATAAAGAAGGCCTTCGATAGCCTGTCACACCATTAGCTCCTGGCTGCGGTGGCCAGAATGGGCGCCCCACCTGAATTCTCTGAATACCTCGCCAACTTAATAAACAACAACACATCTTTCATTGCCCATAACAACTTTACATCTACCCCATTCCCAGTCAACAGGGGTGTCAAACAAGGGGACCCAATGTCCCCCTTGTTATTCAACGCCGCCATCGACTGGGCGTTGGACGAACTGGATCCGGAGGTAGGTGCAGCCATACCTTACACCAAGGAGAGACTACAGTACCTCGCCTTTGCGGATGACATCGTGATCTTCTCGGAGTCGGATGTAGGGATGCAGAAACAACTGGCCAATGTAACGAATTCACTCGCCCTAATGGAACTAGAAGTTAATCCTAGCAAATGTGCCTCATATAGGATAACTGCACTGGGCAAGGAAAAGAAGGCCTTCATTAACCCAACCCCTTATCTATTCCTCCGGGGGGTCGCAGTCCCCGCAATTAATGCAGAGGGCTTCTACAAATACCTTGGCACCGATTTCACAACAAACAAGAAAAGAGGGAGCAGCATCAACAACCTCAATAAACAAGTGACTGCCCTAACCAAAGCCCCTCTAAAGCCTCAACAACGTCTACACCTACTCAAGCACCACCTCCTCCCTTCCCATGTTCACACCCTGGTGTTCGCAAAATATACAAAATCAGCCCTAAAACGGGGCGATGAGGCAGTAAGAAAGGCGGTGCGTCAATGGCTACACGTCCCACACGACACCCATTCCGCATTCATACACGCCCCCGTAAAAGCGGGCGGACTAGGAGTACCCTCACTGGTCACTTGGGCCCCCTCCCTCATTCGCTCCCGAATTAGTGGCCTCTTTATATCACACAATATTTGCCCTGACTGGCTCCTGGGACTTGTCTTGATGACACCTTCATTCCAAACACTGGCACTGACAAAATCTAGATCGGACATATTGGGCGGACAAACTCCATGCCCATGTCGACGGCAAGGGGCTGAAGAATGCCACCCTCAACAAAATATTAAGCAGATGGTTAACTGACCCCACCTGGATTATGTCCGCCCAGGACTTCATCAAATGCATCCACGTCCGGGCCGCCACGCTCCCCAACAGGTTAAGATGCGGCAGAGGCCGAAACCTAGATCTAAGAGAAAAAGGATGTCGGGCCGGTTGCGGAAGAACCAAATCCCTTTCGCATATCATCCAAGTTTGCGAGAGGAGCTCTGCTTGCCGGACAAAAAGACACGATGCGGTCAATCTGAAATTAATGAATGTGCTCCAAAACAAAGGTTTCGCGGTAGTCCGAGAGCCCCATATCAAAACAACGAAAGGCATTCGGATACCGGACGTCTGTGCCTGGGGCCCAACCGCAAACCTCGTTATAGACACAACGATCGTGTCGGACATGTCCGACTTGTCAGGAGACTTCGGGGAGAAGGTGTCGAAATGTGATGTCCGGGAGATCAGGGACTGAATGAGAGAACGATCCACCGGAGAAACGCCCACACAATTCTCAGCGGTGGTGATCTCATGGAGGGGTGTCGTGGCCCGAGATACATACGACCATTTGCGAGAGCTGGGTATACGAAAAGCGACGCTGGAATGGTGGGCAACGGACGTTCTCATCAGAAGCCATCAGATATGGAGAACCTTTATGGCATCTACATGGAGAAGGCCGGGAGCTAACCGACGAGGACACTAAATTTTGCAGAAATCCCAATAACTCAAAAATATTCTTGACCCTATACTGTATCTTTTTTATCTTCTTGTATTTTGTTGTTTTTATTATCAACTTCTTATTATAATGCCCGATTTATGCTGTAGCCCGAGCAGGTGGCGAGGGTGGACCTGCAAATTTGAGAAATAAAAAATAGCCAAATGCATGAATATCAGAGCGGCCACTCTCTATACAAAACTTCGTGCCGCGAGAGGATACCCAGGAGTAAGCGTGCTTTGCCGCGCTGGGTGTGGCGAGGTAGAATCCCTACAACACATCTTACAAGTTTGCCAGCGCACTGCCGTGTTACACACTGAACGCCACAACGCCGTCAACCACAAACTGGAAGAGTTTCTTGGCTCTCGTGACTACTGGGTCTCCACGAGCCAAGGACACCATCTTCCCAAGGTGTCAAAAAGCCCGACATTGTCGCTGGCAACTATCAACATAACATTATCCTTGACACAACAATAGTCTCCGACATCGCTGACCTGGGTGCGGAATACCAAAAAAAGGTGGTAAAGTATAATCTTCCTGAACTTCGTCAATGGGCGGAGTCCCACGCTATGCAACCTAACCTCCCTACTCAAGTCTTAGCATTGGTGCTCTCGTGGCGGGGGGTAGCCAGAGAATCAGTCCAGGCTTTGCCTTCGCTTGGTGTACCGAAAACGACTCTGGAGAGATGGATCTGTGATACCCTTCTACGTTCTCACCAGATCTGGCGCAGCTTCCTCTTGTCCACGTGGCTTCATCCCTCTAACCACTACAGTCACCATCCCGCTTGTCACCTACCTCGTGTCCCCGTTGTACATCACCGGCCACCGTAAATGCGGTGTGATTCTAATTAATTTTTTACTTATTTTTTTTCTTTTTCCAGGGGAATGAAGAACGGTGAAGACGGCCTCGCCACCTTCGACCCTTTCTCAAGGACGTGCTTATCTGGGGGCGGGAGGAGCCCAGAAAAGGAGCTTGTTGTTGATATAGCTCCACTAACTTTTGGTTTGCAAGCTCACACATCGACTTTTTACTTAATATTTTTTCACAAGTGTTTTTAATACACTAAAAGTCGAAAACCGAGAGTTTTTCCAGTGAGTTTAAAAGCTTTTTAGAAAACTTAGAAAACTCTGATTTGAAGTTCAATCTGAGTTGCCAGAAATTAGTTACTACAAGGGTTAGTTGGCATAAAGAGGTACAGCATCAAAGTGCAAGACTTTAAAATCCAAAATACCTAAATCAAAAGAGTTTCTAAGTTCTGACTCTTCAGATGATGATGATGAGGACAGAATGAATCCTCTTTCGCAGACCAACAATGCCGGCACGAAGAACGTAATTTGAGCAAAATTAGGCACTAATTTGGAAATAACCGTTGTAAAAAGGAGCAAATGTCTAGGCAAACGTCTGGGGGTAAGGACGATACGGGGCCAATAAATCCCGACGCCAATGTACCCCTCTCTCTTCTGAGCCCTGTAAATGCCACGGGTTTTGGCAGAGTGATTCGAGGCAGTAAAATGCATTTCGTTAGTTAGAAAGATGCTTATGCAATTACTCATTGAATATTTCCCCTGGATTAATCAGTTAATTTCTAAATAGTAATTAAATCATTATCAAATGTTAAAATATTTGATATTCCCCCAAAATTATCATCATTTTAAAATCTTGGAACTAAAATACCTTAAATATTTTTAAACAATGGCTATCATTGAGCCTGCTTTATTCATGAACTTGAACACTTCAAAATGGATAACTGATATTTCTCATTGTACAAACAACAATTCAAATTCTGGTGACTCATTTGAATATCTAAACAAAGTTATCTACCAGAATTTCTTGCTACTAATAACAGTAGTACTACAACCAAGTTTTAATCCCAATGAGATTACAGAATCTCACTTAGCAAAACATTTACTGAATTCCATCTTAGTTGAATCTAACACTAATTTAATGGGCTGCTTCACTGTGATTGGCTCTCAACTTCATGATCTAAACTTCAATAAACAAATGTTAACTTGGCAAAAGGCTTGCATCTTTACATATAATACTCAAAAACTTTATCTATGCTAACTCTGCCTTACTTTGTTTCACATACAACCAATTGAAATCTATGTGAATCATCTGCATCACTGAGGTCATCACAGATGATCTTTCCATATTTGAATGTTTAATTGAAGCCTATATTGCAGCTATTGATATTCTGATTCACAAATCCACATGACTATGTTTTCTATATTTCCAAATACAATCATTAAGTCTTTTAAGTTGTCAGCCTAGTAACAATGAGAGAAAACTTAATGAATCAAAAATCCCCCTTTTAATATTTAGAATATGTCCGATGTCCGATTAAAAAATCATCATCAAAGTCGTTACCTTGGCAGCAAGCTTCATCAGCACAAGGCACGTTTCCATGACAACCAAGTAGTCCTGATTCTGGAGACCATCCAAGATTAGGATGTCCATGTTTGTCTCCAGCATTTCACTTGATTGGGAAACAATGATGATGATGACGATTAAAAGAATAAAATGATGATGATTATGATCACATTACACAACATTACATCAGATCTTAACCTACTTTCAAAAGAAATTAATGTTACGATCACCATGGCCATCATCATCATCATCATTATCATCACCAACCTCGCTATGAACCTGATGAGTTCCAGGGCATCCTTGGACTCCTCTGGCGTCGTAGAAGCGATTTTAAAAGTGAACTTCTGCCAAAGGATCTTCGTGACCTCTTCGCTCAGCATGTCGCACCTCACGAACTCTTGGACCTGTCGCAAAGGTGTGAGTCACTGAGTCACATGTGATTTGCGATTAACTAATTAAAAATAATATTGAAATTAAAACCCACCAACTCCCTTGGAGCGTCCTTGTCTCCCAATGTCCTGACAGTACTTGCCAATGCAATCAATGAAGTCACAACTGACATTGACTTGGACCTAGTTGCAAGTTGCAAGTTTTTTAATTAAATTTTATCAGCTAACGATATAAAACATTTGTCTAAAAAACAATCAACAAGTTTATGAACAAAATCATAACATACACAGTTAACCAGTAATAACCAATGTTGATAACAATATATGCTTATTACCATTATTATTATTGTTATCAATGTGACGATTATTTCTTGAATGAAATCACAAAGAACTGACATCCTGGCCTCATGCTTCGGTTTCAGATAAATTCATTTGTAGGTGGCAACAACTGCATCCTTGACTTCCTTCTCTTTTGAAAAGATCAACGGAAGCATTGACCTCACTCCCATTATGCACTCCTTCATTCCTGCCTGATCAGCACATCATAAATATCATAATCTAATAATATAAGCTAATTAATTATAATTTAGTTACAGTCTAATCAATTAAGCTAACCTATTGTTCGTACTTAATTGTAATTAGATGAGATAATTTATTATAATCTTGTTAATTAGATTGGATGATTGATTATAATTAATCGTTAATGGTTATTGGTTATTGATTAATCATTAGCTTATTTATTTATGTATGTGGTTATTTATACACTTATTCTTTTGTCTGTATAATCAATCAATCAATCATTATTAATTATAATAAATGATTATTGATTAATTATAATAAATGATTATTGATTAATTATAATAAATGATTATTAATGAATAGACATCTTTTAGCATAATGTTTAGTACCATAATTAGAAATAAACTTTGTCAGTTAAAAACTTTACAAACATTGATTAATGCCGGTTTTTTAAAATTATTCAATGACTTTCAGTTTCAGTTGACATTCAACATAAACACGTCCGACACCTCGCATCCCGTCATTAGAAACTCGATGGCCTCCGTGACGTCTGACGCGACCTTCGACCCCAACCTCAGACCAATCAGAGATATGCTCCTTCGAGACTCCGTGATGAACGCTATGGAGGACTAAAAATAGCAACCGATGGGAGAGATGAAGAATAACATATTTACTCTCAGAGCATGAAATTTCTATCATAGAAAATATATGAGTAATTAAAATTTAATTAGATTTAAATTCCAAGGTCAAATATCTGACCTTCAGGTAAACAATGAGCATCTTCAGCCGCTCATATTCGGCATCAACTTCTCTGTCGTTTCCAGCTCCTGCATCCACGACTCCTTCGCTTGTGTCCATTCTTTCTGCTTCCTCTGAATTGCTGGAAAGAAAAACGTTAAATGATGATTCTTTAAAAAACTCATCCAATCACAAAGGGTAGCTGTTGCTCGCAACAAAATGCATAACAACCATTGTTGTCAAGGTTACCCAATCATGTAATCGATATCGTTGTCATAGTAATCATCATCATTATCAACAACAAAATTCTCACCGATATCTTCCTGTTCTGCTTCAGCGCCTTCAATAAGGATTCCATGCCTTCTCAACTTTTCCAGCTCGAGTTGTTTCAACTTTTCGAGTTCCTTCGCCAGATTTTTTTGGAGGCCTGCAGCATTCAGCTGATGACAGAAATAACAATTACATAAACTTAATAATATTAATAATAATAATCCTAACAACTAACGACTAATCAAAGCACTCGCCTAACCTTGAGCGTGACATCATTGGCCTTGATGAGTTTGATGATCGTCTATACCGCATACTTGCATATGTTGGTCGACTTGTCTTGAATCTGTCCGTTGATCGGGGGCAGAATGATGGCAAAGTGGGAAATGAGCTCCAGCTAAAAACAACACAATCATTGTCGTCATTGCATCATAATTATTATTATTATCATTATTATTATTATTATTATTATTATTATTATTATTATTACAAGCCACTGATATTGCCATTAATGTAATTTTTTAAGAATCATACACATGGCTTATAGCTCTTAGCTTAGCTAAGCGTTTAAAATGATTTTAAAGAAAAGGCTTTTTTATTTAAAACTAATTTATGTCCAAGATCATCATCTCATGAACAACTCGTAGCATACAATGTTTACTACATTGTACTACAATGCATATATTTAATGATTTAAATTAAACAGATTTATTAAAAAAAAACTAAAATATTTCTTGCTATCGAAGTTAACCATATGAAATGTGCTCAACACGTAATTTTTGCTATTATACACAATGTTTAAGCATTGGGATGTTCAAGATGCTATAGACAGTTCTAAATGACATTTGATTTACCTAAAATTTTGTGTATAGCCTTAGAAATTTAAAAGAAACAAATTTCTGGAATGGGAATTAACAATTTCGGAAGAAACATATTTGATTGGCACCCTAGTGTACAGGTTTATTCACTTATACTTCCTAAGTTTACTTATTAATTATTCACCTGCAATGAACTGAAAGACGACTAAAAGTGTAAACAATCGACATCTCACTAAAGCAATGTCTGTGTTTCTTGACCATGATTCCAAGGATGTGGAAAATGTAGTCTTCCATTGACTTGAACTTGGCCTGGTGGCACGTCTCCAGGATTCTGAAGCAGATCCCTGTCACCAGGCTGTAATAATATTTCACCAAAATAAAAACATGCTTTTATATCTCACAGTCCCTAACAGGCAGAAGTGTTTAGTATTTGTCATAATCATGTACGTATTTATTTATTTATTTTAAAATTTAACAAAATCTAAAATTAATGGCTGTTAAAATTAATTTATTGTCACCCAAAAGACTTAAGTTTGCCAAATTTCAGCTCACACGGATGATGGGGACACATGTTATAGAAACATCAAGTGAAAGATTTTGATGATAAAGTTAACATATAACAAGTTAGCTAACACATAACTATGTTAGATACAAGCATGTAAAAAGTATTGGAAAACATGATTTATGAATGCCAAGAAGTAATTGAGTTACTTCATTTCCATACAAGTCATTAGTTTCATATAAAATTGTATTTTTAAAAAAATCCCAAAAGTTATTTAAAATCTCGTTTGAGGCAAGCATTCATAATTTTCATTCACAGTTTTTAGTTAATAATTCATAATATTTAATCATCATCATCATCATCACTGCCACCATCATCATCATCATAGACTGACGCTATAAACTCCTCCTCCAGGATGGGCAGATCGTATACTCTCTTTATCCTCAACTGCACGAGTTGCAAGATGGCCTTCACACCCGACTCCCTCTCGGATTCCCAAAGATCCATGAGAGATGACTTGGAAGAACCCTTCTTCTTGAATGACTCTGATTAAGAAATCTGTTTGATGATGATGACGATGATTATGATGATGATGATGATGAGGACGATGATGATGATGATGATGATAAAGGTATTGGTGTTTAATCATCGATGATAAAGTTACTGACGTTATAAATTTATTAATCGTTAGCCAAACGAGTTACATGACATGTGCAAGACAGAAGGAAAACAATCACATTTTTAACTCAACATTTGCTTGTTTGTTTGGTTGGTTGTTTGGTTATGTTATTAGTTTTTGTCATGCAAATAATTAATCTCATTAAACATTGACTTTTAACGATAAAGTAAAATATTTTTAAAAAAAAGATAGGAACCTTGTTTGCGTTGTTGCGTGTGGTGGCAGCCTGAGCCTCTGACTCAAACTTTTCCACGAACAGACTGAGGACGTAACAAGACATCTTCATCATGTTCAACTGCTTGGTTTTCTCGTCTGCTCTTAATTTAACCTCCCCCAGAAGATCGAGAAGGTATGTCGTCAGTGATGATATCACTAGATGGAAGAAGTTGTTAGTGATGACATTTTGTACTCATATACAAAACAAGCAACATGTAATGGCAGATGTATTAAGAATCTTCATGCAGGTAATTCAATTCAAAATGCATGTGCAACCATCATCAAGAAAAATCATTAGTTCCTGGAAATATTTTGCAGCTTGAATCTGTTACCTGCAGCACCATTAGCAGGCATAAACATCCCCCAAATTATTTTAATATTACAGCAAATTTTGATCACCTTTCAAAATTAATTTCCATCCTCCTGAAGTAATATCTGGTTCGACAATGTGAAAGTGCCTGCAGTTACACAATTCATGATCCTGTTTATAAGTTCATAAATGTTTTTGCAGGATTAAATATCACAAACTAACTCTATGATGCTATAAAAGGAATCGAAATGAGCAAGAATTATCTCATATTTGTTCGTTTTGAATTCATTCTCTGCACCTTAAAAATCAAATGTTATTACATAAAGTTAAGTTCAAAAATACAATTGATAAGAACTGCTTTCCGCTTCTTTTAAGTTGAAAAGGCAGTCTTCTGGCAGGAAAAACTTCGACTGCATAATCTTTTACGTTAGTTTTCTTAAGTAACTCTTCCTTTAAGACGGGAATCACAAATTCAAAGTTCGACATAATCCGTTATTAAGTTCAGATTTTTTTACAGCGTTCGATCTCTTAAAATTGCAAGTTGTTACTAGTTAAAAAAATCTATATTACGTCAAGCTCGCTTCAAAATGTGAAAACTGCACTTGAACCTCAGACAAGCACCACTACACTAGCTTTCGATGTCAGGATTAGCTATTGCTGTTGCGGTATAACGCCTTGCAATTAGCATTGGAAGCGCTTTCAACTTTAGAAAAAAAAACTAAATTTCACGTTGATATTAGGCATGACCAGCAATTACCATGCTTCTAGATAGCTTTTTACTTTTTAACTTTAACTTTTGAAGTTTTAGATCAACCTAGTTGATAGTAATTATTTTGTCTAACACTCTCTAGTTGATTTTTTATGTGTTATGACTCCAAAAATATCGAGATCTAAACGGTTTATTAAAATCAACGCAACACGACACAGTACGAACGTAAACACACGCGACTCACAACCGGAAACACGGACACGTCTGCTCGTCGAGGCACACAACCAAAAACACATACAATCATACAACAGTATGAGAATAATTTTAGACAAAAATGACAACAATTGATAAAATCATGTTGCAATATATTCTTGGTAAAATACTAGGTCAAGGTTATTATTTTTCTTTTCACAGGTATGATGAAAGATGAGGGGTGGAAGACTGAACTTATCTTCATCTCTGGAAATACAACTATGAATTATTATTTTTATAAAACAACATTTCTGCAATCTCATTAGTAATCAGCACTTAATTAACTCGTAATAGCAATAGATTTTCAAACCTCATGACTTCTCTTTTCTTCATGACAATGTGTTCCTTAAGTTCTGGGTTAAACTGTCTAGCAAGAACTTTCTTCATCTCCTCAAACATCTTTTCTCTCTCCTGAATCAGCATCTCTTTCTCCACAGCCTCCTCAGTTTTCTTGATCAACCTTTTCTGCAGCATTTGGATCTTTTCTATCATTTCATAGGTGCTTGGATCACTAGCCTAATGAATCAAAGATGGTATGAGAAATGAGAAACAACAATCAGACTCATAGCAATCACAGTTTAAATAATATTATCCAAGTGGTTTTATTTACCATCACTTAAATCATGAACATAAAAATTGACCACAACCAATAAGTGACAAATTTTAATAAAACCAACAATACATATTTATTAGGGCATTTATGAAAAAGAATCCAATCATCCACAAATTAAAATATCTTCTACAAACATTTTCTTCAAAATTGATGAAAATACTCAACATTCATGTACTGGATAAGATAAATCAGTGTATTACTACTAATGCCTGCGTTATTACTAAAGCTGTATTACTGCATGAAGCACTTATAGCATTAGCAACGGTGTGATAGCAACCAAACCTAATTTATTATTCAGATAATTTAACTTTTCAAAGGAATAGTTATAAAACAACCTCTAGCTTCCTCCATCTGTGTACATTGATTGGATTTTCCAGTTCATCTTCCATGGATATGCACTTTGTTTTCTCCCTTAAAAGCTCCTTCTCCAACTTGTAGACTTCATTGCTTTTAATTTTAAAAGTTTCAAATTAATCAACTTCTAAATTTAATAATTGACATTATTACAAACTAATAGTTTGTATTATTAAAAATATTATTAAATTATGTTATTATTGTATCTGTTATTAGGTAATAATAGTAGTTATTATTATATAAAAATATTTTGCTTAAAATGTGCATTTTTATGTCATGCAGCAATTATTAATGAATACCATGCAATGTTCCTAAAGTGCATGAAACAGCTTCCTTTAATCAAATATCTTGCTTTGATAATATTATTAGTAACAATGTTTACCTTCCTTAATTATTACTTAATAGATCATATGAAAAAGGTTGAACATTGAACAATTTTTTAAAATATGTTTATATAATTTGGCTCATTTTGGCAGTGAAAGTTAATTTTCCCTTATTTGAGGAATCATTTGCTTTGGTCACATCTGCTGATTTGTTATTTATGAATAAACTTATAATTGAATTTAATTTGAAAACAAAAAGTCAAAAATAAAGTAGTACCTCATTTCATTCATATTCACCATTCTCTTCTGCAGAAGTTCCTTTTCCATCCTCAATTTCTTGATTTCCAGTTTCAAGACACGAATATCTTCCAGTCTTTGGGCATAGTGCACTTCACCTCTAGTCAATGTCCTTTCTTGGAGCTCAATTTTCTCATAGAGGAGGGATAATTCATCATTTCTCTGAACCAATTGCATGGCAATGAGGTTTTTGTCTCTTACAATCTGAGTTTAACATTAACATTAAAGATAAAAACAGCAGCATTGTAATTTCAAAAAAATATCATTGCAATTTCACACTAACAGGTTTTATGATTATTAAATTTATGACAATAGATGATAAAAATACTAAATTATAAATAATAAATTCAGTTTCTCACAGCATGAAGCTTCTTTTTCTCTTGATTTTTCTCAACCTCTGCATTGGCAAGATCAGTTAACGACTGGATCTCCCTGTCCTTGAGGGATGCCAAGGATATCTCTTTTTGATTGACTTCTTTTATCAAACCTGAGCAGAAGCTGCACTGGAATCACTGATGACTTTATCTCTTTCCTTTTCCAGATGGGCCACAGCTTTCCTTAGTTTGGCAGCTTCCTCCCTGTACAAGACAATCTCCTGCTCAAAGTTGATCTTTGTCTTCTCCAAAACCTTCACCATGTCTGACTGGATCTTTGTGTTTGAAACTGCTTTGTGGACACTCTGAATGTGCAACATAATTTAATGGTTATTATGCACAATGCCAGAATTTGATTTCACTTGAAAGAATTTCACATAATTTATGCGGTTTATTGATATAACCTAATCTTAGTACTGAAGCTTGGAAACAATATTTTTTGGATCATTTGATTTGAATATTTTTGAGAACTGCAAAACTAATTTAATGATAAATTGATTACGATAATTTATAGACGTGATTTATTATGCAAATCAAAGATGGCCAACAACATCACCACCATTGCCAATTGGTTTCATCCCCGTCATAAATGTTGTGTAACACACCTGACTAAGTGAATCTCTTTCTCTCAAAAGGTCTTCCCTTCCGTTTCTTTCACGTTCGGTCGCTCTTTTATTTAATTCCAATTCTGCAAACATTTTAAATTTAACGTAGATTTTAAATTTTATTTTGGAAACTTCTGTAATTTACATGATTTAAGTGATTAAACAAACATTTTAATTTACCAACTTACTAATTAAACTTATCCAAGCGAAATATACAAATATGAATGGAATATTTAGACTGATATCAGCTCAGAGTGCTTAAAAATGTTTAATTTTCAGCTCTCAGCCTATTGTAAATTATTGAATAATCCTGGCAGCAAACAATCTGAAAACATTTCAATTTATGGCAAATTTGAGAGATTATTTTTCAAGTACTTTAACAACTTAATTACATAAAATCAAATCATTTTGTCATTCTTACGAACCTTTCTCGATGGCAGATATTTGCAGCTTGAGAGTTTCTCTGGAATGTTCCAAGTTCATTTTTTGTTCAATTTTGAGTAATTTTTTTTAATAAATCTAATTCTACTTTATTGAAAAATAGCAAAACAAATAATTTAAAAAATAAACAAATAAAAATTTTGTTAACTTTGAGTTCAGTAACTTTGATTTGATTTTCTGAGTTGAGGGCACCGCACGTGGCCAACTGGGCCTCAAAATCTGACTGCATCTTCTGAAAGCGAACCTCGAGCATTTCTTTGTCCTTCTGCTGCTTCTCCAACATTTGCTAGGAACAAATAAAATGCACATTTTATAAATATAAATAATGGAATTAAGTTTAAAAATTCAAAAACATTAAAATATTATCTTAAGGTCTAATTTTTCTCTCTCAAGATTATTTTTATCTTTTGTGAGTTGTTCAACCTTCAGTAGAAGATTCTGATTTTCTTGCAACTTTGCCTGAATGTCCACTTGAGTCTGCTTCAATTCCCTCTCCAACTTTTCCTTCCTTCACCCTTCCTTCTGCCTCTCGTTAAGTTTCATCTGATTGTCTTGTTCGAGCTGTTTAAGATATCAAAATAAATTTATTATGATTTTCTTAAATTTCACCATTTATTGATTTAATTCTTTGCTTAAAGTTATTGACTTTGAAAATGTCCACTCACTTTCATCTATATTTGATATCACAATGAATTTTTGTTAGCTTACAAATAATAAAGTAATAAAAATAAAGTTACTTAATTATATAATAACATAAAATATATATATTTAAAATACATTCATAAGAAATATATTAATAAGAAGGTTAAATATTTGTTAAACGATTAGAAGTTGTTTATCTAAATTACCTTTATGTCTCTTTTTAAGTTTTACCATTAAATCCATAATAGATTTAAGCATTTAAGCATTTAAGTTGAGTAACATAGAATAAAATAACGTAAAATAAACAAATGAGTTATTATTAAGCCTACGAGATATTTTTTTAATTTGAAAACAATAATTGAATCAAATTGGAAATAAAATTAAAATTGGAAAATCATCCAACATCATGGATTTTTCCAGTAAGGTCATCTATTTGAGACTCTTGTTCCTCTTCTCTTTGTTCTGCTTCTGACAAGGAATTCTTGAGATTCATAATCTCTTTCAGGAGTTCATCCTTCTGGCTGGTCAACTCCATTTCCTAACCCTGAGCCAATTCTCTAGCTCTGGAACAGATGTGCTTTTAATTTTATGTCTTCATGGGTGGTGTTGTATCTTTATGGATATAATTATCAAGTTATTTACAGATAATGTTAGATCAGGGGTTTGGAAAATGTTCAGTCCTCTAGGCAAGATATGGTTCAATTGGCTTCTCAAACCGGCCTAGCATATTAAGTAGATATCTAGACTAATGCAGAGTAATCCTGCCCCTGGTCAACTAAAATTCTCAGCCTAACATGACTTCTTAAAATGCTAAAACGGCCTAATGGCAAAGAAGTTTGTCAATTCCAGTGTTAGATTTTTACGGATGATGTTAAAATTTCACAGATAATTCATCCTCTGGAGAAAAATAAATTCAACAAGATCTTTTCATGTAATAATTCAAGATTATGCCTTCCTCATGACTAATCTCTCATGACTAATTTCTCATATACTTATTAACTGAAATATATTCTGACATGTTCACTGAATTTGTTTTTTCATTCCCTTCCTATCTAATTAATATTACTAATTAATATTAATTATTAATATTACTAATTATTTATCATATAGCAAATATCATTTGCTAAATTAAGCAAATTAAATAAAGCCAATCATAACCAACTGACATCCTATTCTGCTCAACGGTTGCACCTGAATTCTGTTCTATGAATTTTGTGAAGTTTCTGACTTCTTCCTGGTAAGATTCAATTGATTTCTTCTGCTCATTTTCTCTTAGGTGACTTTCTTCTATTTTCTTTGAAGCTACTTCTAGGTCCTGAGATTGAAACAGAGTCTTAAATATCATAAATTTATTTTTTGACTTCAGTTACTACAAAATAAAATTAAGTAGTTAATATTTTTTAATTATCTTAATGATTATTAATAAATGTGATAAATAATGGATAATTTTATTTTTTCAGAAGATGTGATATAAAACATTTGCATCTTCATACTTTACTAAGGTTCCAATTTACAATTTTTTTATTGCTTTTTTGATTGTCCAAAGTTATATTTCAAATTACAACTAATAATATTTATTAGCAATTAAAATTTAATTAAAACTTTTTTGAGTCTCTTTATTATAGGTTAATCATCTTCTGTCATCTTGAGAGCAGCAGATCTTTAACATTATTGGCTACAATCTCAGCATTCAAATCGAGACATTTTCTCAGCAGTCTGTTTTCACCCTCATAAGATTTTTTAAGGGCTTCAAATAGCTTCTCACATTCTCCTCTAAACCCCTCAAATCTTGGATCTGCAGACAATTCATTCATAACCTGAAGTTTAGAAAAATGAAGTTTTATATTTATATGTCACTAAGTTAAATTAATTTAAAAAATTACATTTACATGTTTGAATCCTTTCTCAATTTCTTCAAAGCTGCTTTCATCAAGCGAAGTTCTGTCTCGTTTTTCCTTCAAATTTATAACACTTTACATTACTTTGATTTACAAAGAATTGCATAATTAAAGAAATTTTCTAAAATCTTACCAACTCCATTTTCAAATATTGTGAGAACGCCTCACAAAAACTTATAAAAAAAACTTGCATTAAGATTGTTATGGTAACGGGCGCACTAAAGTAACTCGCAAGCTTAGCAGGCAGAATTTTGCAGTATCGATAGAATTTAAATTTAAAAATACCATTAAATAAAAAAGATATATCAATTATATTACAAAAATTAAATTTAAAATCACGAAACAAAACTATGGAGTTCAAGCAAACTTTTCATGAAGGCACGCTAGGATCATACCCTTTGAGCATCTTTATACTAACTCTCAATTTTATTGTTCATGAAGTCTATGAAGAATATAGGCCAGATTAAGCATACGATATGGATGGTCCCACGACGTGGAAATATTTATTTTTTATTTGTCAGAGTGAACGCAATAAGGGTTAGGGTTACGTTATGGTAAATTGAATTTAGAGAAACGAATATCTTACGCTTTCACGCCAGATTAAGCATACGATATGGATGGTCCCACGACGTGGAAATATTTATTTTTTATTTGTCAGAGTGAACGCAATAAGGGTTAGGGTTACGTTATGGTAAATTGAATTTAGAGAAACGAATATCTTACGCTTTCACGCCAGATTAAGCATACGATATGGATGGTCCCACGACGTGGAAATATTTATTTTTTATTTGTCAGAGTGAACGCAATAAGGGTTAGGGTTACGTTATGGTAAATTGAATTTAGAGAAACGAATATCTTACGCTTTCACGCCAGGTCTTTGCCCCAAGTTTTCGCGAAAATTTACTCAAAGCAGTTCACCTGAGTAGCACTTGGCTTGCTTTTGGACTGGACATTTTTCCTTCCCAACAGTTTTTCGTATTTCGAAAGACACTAGCACAGTATTTGATTTTATCGGTTGAATTAAAGCAGGCAAATGTAATATATTGTCGTCACTAGTACTCATCCACGGAGCGCTTTCGGGTGGTCGAACCCTTCATCAGAGCGATCATACTAGGACGACAGTTTCAATCGGTTGCAATTCAGTTTATATGCACAGGCTTGGAGTAGGCGTCCAGCAGCCAGGCAGGATCCCTCCACTCGTGGCTCGGTACCTCCGTCCAGGAGCGTCCGTTGGTTGTCCTGCTTGTACCCGTGTCTGTGCTATGGGAGAAACTCGAAAAAACTTTTTATGAATGTTTATACATTTTCATGACAAAATCTCCTTTGTTTTCATTGTGGTAACATCTTGGGAGGGTCCCATCTAAAGATTACTCCGTTGTATAGCTTCATTGTATAGATGAGTATTGCGTGTGTTTCGTGTTTTGATTTTATTTGATTTTAAATTGTTCGATATGAGTTTTTAATGTTTCGTTGGGTGACGGATTGTTAAGGTGCGAGAAAGTCAGGAAATAATTATCAGCGCGAGAAGGTTAAGAAATAATTATCAATTAGTTTATCAAAAATGCTGTTTCTATTAAATTAATATATTATGCGTATATAGTTAAGTTAACCAATGAAATTTTTGTAGAGTTCGTTCAACATTGTGTAGTTAGTTTACTTTGATTAAATTTTTGTTATAGCCTTAATTTATATTATTGTTTGTTAGGTTAGGGATAGTAAATCAAATCCGTTTTTAATTTTTTAAAGAAACATTTTGCTTCCTTTTAAATTTTAAATCAGTAACTTAAATTTAACCTCCTTTAACATTTTCACAATTAATTTAGTAAATTCTATTATTGTATTTGTCTCTTGATTTACATTAGTTATATTTATATCAAATCAATTTAATTTTACAAATAATTGTCGCCAATAATCAAATAAGAAAATGAATTTAATTAACATTAAAATGGAAAGGCACCTTTAAATGTCAACAGCTTCAGATCGATGAAGACGAGTTAAAGACTCACAGGACGTACCTCGATTCCGTCCTTCAGTCGGGTTTGAACCTCGTTCAGAACGAAAACATCGGATCTCCGATGAATCAAAAGAAGATCGATGAAGTGGAAAAGCAATGGAAAGACCTGGAAGACCTTTCGACCTTCAGGAGGTCAAGGCAAACCACAACTTTTACCAGGTCTTTTAAGATTTTACCGATAGGCCATTTTCAATTTTCAATTTTTTTTATGATGTAGATGAATACAATTTTAACAAAAATTAAGACCTTTTTTTTATTTGTTATTTGTATTATAAATTAGATGTTAATTAATAATTAAAAAGCTCTTAATTAATGAAAAACTGTTACATTTATTTATTTAGTTGTTTTCCAATGCAGACGACGTGGATGCTTGGATGTTGGAGATGATGAGGCTCATCTCGGCAGACATCGTAGGGAAAGATGAAGCCAGTATCCAGACATTGATTAAGAAGCACAAAGTACTTCTTTGTTAAGATTCTTAATGGCTTTCTTTTTAAATAAAGCATTATTTTTTTTAATTTAAAGCTATTGACAGAAAACATAGTTATGTGGCATGAATAATTGTGCAATCATATTTATTTTTTTTACCAACTACCATCTGAGATTGACAGCTAACAAGATGTCATTCAAGCACTTCTCAACCAATCCAAACTACTTAATGATCAATTATTATGACTTTTGTGAAATATTCTGAGTAAAGTTTCCTTTTTCCTGTGGATATACATTACGATGTCAGACGCAGAGTATCGTCAGATCTTTAAGCTCTCAATCTCTTGGGCTCAGATGAAACTTGAAATACTAATTTGTATCATTTAGTTTTCCAGTTAATAATTAACTAATTATTATTTAATCATCCATTTAATCAATGTTAATTTTGAAAGTATGCACAATTCATGCCTTAGATACTTTGTGAATGTAAAGAAGATCAAAGGCAATAAATTAAGAATAATTTCTTGCAGATGGCAAGGACTCAGGCATTTGATGGACAAAAAGAAGGAAAACCTCGACTTGACCTGCGACGTCAACCAATTTTATGCTGAAAGTCAGAGTGCTTGGTGGCGACTGTTGAAGCAAATTAAAAAAATTAAACGAGTTTGTGTTAATTACTGTTTAATTACTGTCTGTAATTATGATAAAAAGTTAAGCAATGAATCATTGAAATATTAATTAAGTAAAGTTAAGGAAATAGATATGAAATGGTTAAGTTCAGGATTCATTCATTTATTTTTTTATTCTTTAAAATGTTTCTGCTTGAAAAATGCTGTGTTTGTTTGTCCATGTTATTGTTGTTTGTTGAACTATTATGAAATTAATAAATTAATTATGGAAATGGTGAGTTAAAAAGTTTAACGCAGTGCAGACATGGATCAAAGACAATGAAGAACCGATCGAATCAACGGACGAACTCGGAGATGACCTCTCAGGAATGATCGGACTGCAGAGGAGACTCGGCGGTTTGTCGAGGGATCTTGCAGTCATTCAGGCCAAGGTTTGTTTGTAAAATGCTGGGAATTGTTTCTATTTAAACTTATTAAAAAGTTTATTGAATTATGTGCTTGAAATTGCAATGATTTTTCAACATTACATTTTTAATTATAATTGCTTACATTTTTCTAAATTAAAGGTCAAAACTTTGAATAAGAAAGCTGAAGATTTGGCTGCCAAGAAGCCAAACGAAGCCTCAGGCATGAAGAATAAACTGCAGTCAGTTGCAGAACAGTGGAATCATTTGAAGGAGATGGTCTGATAATAACTTGATAATAACTTAATAATTTGATAAAATAATAAAGTTAATGTGTAAGACAAGTTATTGTTAATAATTGTTAATAATTTGATAAAGTAATGAAGTTAATTCACTCAAATTAAAGATGGAGTCTCGAGACAAAAGGTTGGGAGAAGCGAACGAGAGGCAGAAATTTCTGGACGACTTGGATCACTTCCAGCAGTGGCTGTCGAAAACTTAGGGCTTGATTTCGGTCGAAGACGTACCGGACGACCTCGGAAGTGCCGATCGAATGATGGTAGAACACGAAGGAATAAAGGAAGAAATCGATGCTTTTGTGCCTCAATACAAGCAAATGAAGGACTTTGGTGACAAGTTGGTGAAAGACCAGGAAGGCACTCAGTACATGTTTCTTAGAGAGGTTGTCTGGAATTTATTAAATTCTCTTCATTTTAATTCATTCAAAATTCTGCTTAAAGTTTCAATTGTTCCACATTCGAATAATTTTTCCTATTAAAATTACATTATATATATTTATTTATTTATTTACTTACTTTATTTATTTATTTATTTATTTATTTACTTACTTTATTTATTTATTTATTTATTTATTTATTTATTTATTTATTTATTGATTTATTGATTTATTGATTGATTTATTTATTTATTTATTTATTTGTTTGTTTGTTTGTTTGTTTGTTTGTTTGTTTGTTTGTTTGTTTGTTTGTTTGTTTGTTTGTTTGTTTGTTTGTTTGTTTGTTTGTTTGTTTGTTTGTT
Organism: Hirudinaria manillensis; assembly: GCA_034509925.1. Classification (NCBI taxonomy): domain Eukaryota; kingdom Metazoa; phylum Annelida; class Clitellata; order Hirudinida; family Hirudinidae; genus Hirudinaria; species Hirudinaria manillensis. The sequence continues at coordinate 35,576 of CM067534.1, forward strand.
TGTTTGTTTGTTTGTTTGTTTGTTTGTTTGTTTGTTTGTTTGTTTGTTTGTTTGTTTGTTTGTTTGTTTGTTTGTTTGTTTGTTTGTTTGTTTGTTTGTTTGTTTGTTTGTTTGTTTGTTTGTTTGTTTGTTTATTTATTTATCATGCGTGCAATGATATTATTATTATTTAGAGATTAAAAGCACTTGACGGTGACTGGAGAGAGTTGGGAAAATTGTGGGAAAGTGAGAAAGGATGCAGAACAGAAATTTACAGGTTTTTACTGAGTTTGGCTTATTAGTGTCCGATCATCTTTAATTTATTATGAATTTTAAAATTAATAATGCCAGAGCATACAATTTTTTCTTGAGCTGTATGGAACGATGAAATTTTTCAGGAGAAAAAGTTGTTTATTCCAGAAGAAGATGTTGAGGACACACCACAAGCCATTTTTCACTTCAAAGAAGATTGGCCAACTTTGAGAATGATCTTTTAATAGGCTCCCAGGTAAATATTTCAATTCTCTCGATAACAAATCCTAATAATCAAAAATTATTTTTAATCATATATTACTCCTTGTTTGAATGATGAGAATTGGTCATGTTACGGTGTTAGTGAACATGAATTACCACATTTAATACTATATATGTGTAATATATAATTATTTTAACTGTATTTATGAAAGCACATTTATTTGAAACATTCTTATGATTTTCATGTAAACTGACAATATTGGAGATGTATTAGGCAGATGTTAGATTAACATTCGAAGACATTTACTAGTTTTGACCGTATATTTTTTCCAGGTCCAAGGCATCCAAGAAACAGCTTCAAAACTGATCGTCTGCTATTCAGGTGAAAAGGCCCAAGAGATTCAAAAATGGGAGGAAGAAGTTGTTAGGGCCTGGGAAGGTATTGCCTCAAACTGGCAAATAAAAAAAAAGAAAATGGCAGACACTTTCGATGTCAACAATTTTTTCAGCATGGCAAAGGATTTGCTCATCTGGACGAATGACTTACAGAGGCAGATGGATGTGACTGAAAAACCAAGGTCTGCAAATTATTTGAAATGAAACTAAACTTAACTCAATTTTGTATTTCAATAATTACTTTTAAAAGAATTGATTAAAAATACGTGAATTGCATCACCACTAGGGATGTTTCCCTAGTTGAATTGTTGCTCAACAACCATACAAGTCTCAAAGCAGACAAACACCAGAGATGAAAACTTCACGACATGTGCCAATCTCGGCAAAGATCTGTTTTGCAGGGATCATCCCCGATCAAGCGAGGCATGTTGCATGAAAAATTATATTTGATAAAACCACACTGTATGCGAAAGTTGGAGTTACGTTAGGCAGAGACTTTAATAAATTGTAATTAATTCATTATGCAAAATACATTTATTACACTATTTAAACGAAGCACAATGACATTAAATATGGCAGTGAGATAATACGTTTTATGCCATAGTTATAATTGAGGGTATTTTAAGTACAGTTTCCATTACTTAAGAAATACGGAAAGTCGGAACAACTGGCAATTCAGAGAGGAACTCTTGGCGAGGATTGGGATAAGAAATGGGAATATCTTCAATTGAGTAAGAATTGTTTACTTTTATTCCTGAGTTTTTGATCACTTTTACTTATGAATTTGTCTTGAAATTTTAAGAAATTTTTGAATTCACAGTTGAGCAGCCAAAATGTGTTATAATGTTGTTGTTTTCATGTTTCTTAGTCTCATGGTAGATTAATTTTCATTTAAGAAAATTGAAATCTATTTTTAGTTCATGAGGTGTACTTGTTTGCAAGAGGTGCCACAGTTGCAGAATCATGGATAGCTGCTCATGAACCTTACATCCTCAGCAAATATTATGGAGTCAGTCAAATATTAATTGGGCATTTATTTTTAACTGAATTAACATCAGTTAGTTTATTTAATTCAAGTATTATAACATTATAATTAATCACTTAAACATATTACATGAAATGATTTGACAAGTTTAAAATGTTTATTTTCAGGAAGCAATTGATATTAATGAGATGCTGATCAGGAAAAATTCTGCTCTCGATCAGCTATTTAATCGACAGCTTGTTTGATTGCCAGGAAATCCATTCCAACCATCAATCTTCCTGAAATTGAACCTTTAACACCTCAAAGAGAATCCTTTCCAGCAAGGGAAACATTACCTGCAGAAAGGGAAGCTCCCATTCCAGTTATTCCCTGCTCTGAATGTCAACGTGAAGAAATTAAAAAAAGCACGAGTAAACAGCGGGAGTAACTATGACTCTCTTGGGGGGGAACATGACATCTAAAACTAATTGTGTTTCTCGTGTTCCTCCAAGTTTTGCGCCCAGGAAGGGGTGCAAGATTGCAGAACACGTCCCGAGTGTTGCTAGGTGCATGGCACCAGGTCGAACGGGCCTTTCCCTGCCTCCGCGTTGACCTCCTGGAAGCTCCAGCCTTGGAGATGACGAGGTCGGTCTATAAAAGGGAAGGTAGCCCCGATGCATGGGGCGGATATGAACATTGTTTCCCCGGCCTCTTCGGAGACCAGTCCGTCCCGGCTGATCCAATGGCATGGACAGCCGAATCTGAACCATTTGGAAAGTATGATCTGCAGGGGTTTCAGAGAACAGGGATAGCTGTGTTGTTACGGGCGCGTCCGCCGTAGAAGTACGAAACAGGTAAGCCAGTAGTGCCCCCAGTGATAGTGATAGCTCTGGAGGTGTTCCCGTGGCTTGTAGTACTTGCAACAGGGTATTTAATACCCTCTCAGGGCTGCGAGTTCACGCTCGGGCCTCTCATCCCGAGGAGTTCCAAGCCATGAAAGTGGCGGGTCTGAGTCATGTCAAGCCTCGATGGTGCAAAGAGGAAGAGAGGTTAATGGCCGAAAAGGAAGCGGAGCTCATTGTCTTCGGTTCCCTGGGAGGTCTCAACGAGAACTTGCTGTTTCCTCAACGCTCCTTGGAAGCCATCAAATCTCACCGGAAGGGTTTCACCCGAAAACCATGAATCGTTCCAAGAGGAGGGGCAGTGCCCCGGAAACTACATGGTCCTGCGGGAGGAGACCGGAATGGTTAAGAACGTGGGTAACGATACGGAGATCGGCCCTCTACAACAGGGGAATGGCAGAGGACCGTCAACCCCCCGCAATTCTCCACGAGCCGTGACCGCCAAGCGCTCATCCCCCATACTGGGTCAGAATAAGCTGCCCCAAATGAGTGCCTCCCGTATGTGGATCTTGCTCCCTCACAACATTCCTCCGATCGGAAGCATCCCATCCATTCCAGTCATCCCGGCTGTGCCATCCACCTCCAGGGTTCAAAGTGCGAGCCCCTCGATCAATGCCTCAAGTTCTTCGTACGTCGCCTCTCAGCAGACGACTCTGGTCACGGTCTAGTCGGCGATGCTTCTGAGGCACAGCGAAAAGCAGTCTTCCGTTCCACCGACAGTGAGGGCAAAACCGAACCTTCCCAAGAAGAGGATTTCGGCAAACACCGAGGACAGTAATGTGGAATTACCCTCGAAAGATGCAATGCGAAAAATAAGTTCCGAGGTCAATCAGACAGAGATTTATGATAGGGATGACAAACTTGACATGGAAAAACGGTTGCAATTCCAAAAGAAGGAACTTTTTATTCAATCTTTTAAAAGCTTGCCAGATCATGGCTTTCAGGTTCTGCTATTTTACAGAGCTCAACTGCTTTTGGTTTGCAGGTCTTCGCTGCCTCCTTTGCATTTTGATGCTACAGGTTCTGTGGTGAGACCGTTGCATAAACATCACAAGTGCATCTTCTTATATACGGGTGCATTCAAATATGGCGATGTCAGTCTTCCGGCGCTCCATTTCCTATCCACCGACCACTCTTCAAAAGGGATCATGGATGTTCTTTCGTCATATAAAATTTCCCTGATAAGCGAGAGTGGGAAGTTGCCAGTCTTTTCTTCATTTGTGACTGATTATTGCATGGCTCCAATAATAGCATTGTTGAGGGTTTTCAATGATATGTTTTTCACGGAGTACATACAGCATATGTACTCTCGGTTTGTGTTGCTGCAAAACGTTGGAAAATATATCCATGTATTGCAACTTTGCTGTTCTCATTATGTTAAGGTTGTTGCAGGGGATGTTAACAAACATCTAGACAAGATGTCAGTTGTTTAAGAAGAACAATGTTAAATATGTTTATATGTCTGCCATGTGCAAAATCCTTGATGCACCTTCATTCAATGAAGAAAACAGGAAGGTGGTTGCTTTTCTGAATGTTTTATTAAGGACAAAAAAGTAAGGTATTGAAGTGTTACTGTTGTAACCCATCGTCGTTGTCATCATCGTCGTCACCGAGCTGGGTGATTCAGGCCACTGAAGGTCAAGAACGGCAACAAGAACAAAACAAGAACGGCGAACACGTCAGGTGCTCAGAGTTGTAGGTGAGAGTCGCCACCTTGCGAGAGAAATGGTCGGTCCTCCGTCTCTGCTGGAGGCAGGAACTTAGACACGAGAAGTTGTTCACATCATCTGGGAACAGGCTGACCGTGGAACTACATGCGGACATGTTCCGCCTGTTGACTGACATCTTACGAACGGAAGTTAAACTCACGGAGAAGATCTGAGGAGAGGGGAACGACTGATGGTGAGGAGAAGAAGAACAGGAGTAGGATCAGAAGTTTGGCATGGAACAACAAAGAGATGAGGAAGACTGTCGAGGAGTTGGTGAAAGAAGATAGAGGGCAGTACTTTGCACTGATTCACTTCAGAGGTACATTCATGGTAGCTTCCTCTTTTAGCGATGATGATGATGATGGTAGTGCTTATGTTGATGACGATAATGATAATTTTTCATAATCATTACAACATAACATGATATCAAATTCATTTAACTTAGTAGTACTTTTATAACTTATAAGTCATGATGACAATGATGATAATCAGTACAATGATGGTGCCGATAGTGCAAATGGTAACGATGATGTTGATGTTCTAGCTGGAAATGATGATGATTATAAATGTTCCCTGTGGTGTTGTTTTTAAAATATTTCTTCCCTCAGCACTCATCCACGTTTCACTATTTTTATTTATTTTTATTTTTAAGTTTTTCATTTTAAAATGAAACATTCAGATATATAGAAATATATTATATTTAAAAATTCTGGAAAACGAGAAAACCTTTTTCAGTCACAGACACGTGGAGGACACAATCTCATTTGAAGGCCGATCGGTCCATTTCTAATCGCTGCAAATTGCAGTGATTCTTGGGAGTACCTGTGGGGTTTCAAGCAATCAATGTGTTTATGGAAGCTCCGGTCCTTCTTTGTTGTTTGCTAATGGGTGATCAGTTTTGTTTGGTCATGTTGTTGGGGAATCATCTGAATGCTGGGGTGTAGATTTGGGATTTTGGGCTGACCATGAAGTTGATGTCATGTTGATCCAGTTCGAATCAATCTTTTTTGAAAGTTGTTCAAATTGGCAGACATTGGGTTTGGTATATGATAAATATTTAATGTGGTTCTTCCTTCAACTGTTGCTCGTAGCATTGCTGCGACGTGTATTGCATGGCGGTCACTTCAGTCCAATAATATCTAGAGTTATTAGCCTCAGAGAGGTTAAACCAGTAAACATAACTGAAAGGTTTCATCCATGATGGCATGCTCAGCAAACAATCATAACTCTTAAGCAACTAATGCTTATCTAAATGTGGACTTCTTTCTGTAAACTGAATTATTTTGTATTGTTAACTTTTTATTAGAAGTAAAAGTTGTGTTTTTTATTTTATAAAGTTTCTTCTGAAATTTTTGGGCCAATTGTTGTTACTGCTCTGTTGTTTTTGTTTTTGTGAAAGCATTCAATCTGTTGAATATCAATTCCCTGGCATTGTTTCATGATTGTCACCGATGCTTTGGCAGCGGTCAATGCATTGAATTGATTCGATTCAGATTCATCGAGCGCCGTGTACCTGGACGGGGTTCCCTTCAAGGCCCATTAGGACGGCTGGTTCAGGTGCCAGTACTGCGACTACAAGTCGCTCAACCGCGACAACTTCAAGGTGCACCCGGTCACCCATAAACCGCCCAGGTGGAAATGCTTCCACTCTAACCAGAGATATCCAGTGGTGTGAGAATGGGATTTTTGTTTGGGGTTTGAGTAATTGTATTATAAGGCTTTGGTTGGTTTTTCCAATGACTCATGAGTTTAAAGGTACTTGTTCTGTGGCTTGACTTGATTATGATTAGCATAACGTTTTTCTTAAACCCGATGAGAATTTTTAACATGCAGTAATAGTTATTAAAATAATAATAATATTAATAATAATAGCGTTTACAAAGCTTTCCTAATCACCAACTAGAATATTCAGCAGTTCTCACATTTATTACTCATTAATTTATTATTACATTATAGTATAAAAATTACCTTGTTGAAATCACGATCTCTTAACAAGACAACCTTCATCATCTTCTCAACTCTTACAGCTTCAGGGTAAGAAGGCACTGCCTTACGAAACATCCGAGACTCCCAGTAAAGTTGATAGACGTTGAAACCGCCACGTCTATTCCAACTCCAAGTCGTCCGCTCATCCGACCTCCAACAATCTCCTCTCGTCGACGTCCATCCAAGCCTTTGACTCCATTTTGGACAGATCAGTTGGAAAATATGTCGTCAATGGCAACGCCATAAACATAGTCGTCCCCAATCAGATTTTAAAGAACCACGAGGATGACATCATTAAGGTTCTCATAGTCTTGCATTTTATGTTTAAAACATTTTATAATTTAAATTTCGTTCACAAAAGGTTTCATTAATATATCAAACAAATTCACTGATGACGACCGAAATCACAAAATTTCAGAAAAAAATAACGAGTCTGCACACGGACAGGAATCTTGACATTTTAAAGTCAGTTTGTTGGCGGGTGGTGTTGCAATATGAATATTCATTGGTATTGAAATTTATTGAAATTAGTCTTGTAACTAATGATTGTATAATAACTTTATTATTTATATTAGATTATTACATAACCTGTTCTATAATTTATTTTATGATATTTTCAGAGAACAGTTTCATTCAAGGTGGATGTATATAAAAAACCAAACTTGTTGTTGACCAAAAATTCAGCTCTATTCATTTGCCAACCTTCATTCCTTCGGAGTGGAGCAAATTCCGAAGTCCAGGCGACAAGATGCCGAACATCCCGCCAGGTCAAGTTGGGGCTGCAATAGGGGGCACGGTTGGTGATTTATTATGTCACACTTGGTACTTTTAGAATTTTTTTTGATTAAATGTTTTAATTTTAATACCTTGTTTCTTTTATCTAATCCCTAACCTTGTCTAATACCATCGTTCCAGTACTTTAATTTGAATTGAAATGGATAGAAAGTGTGGATCCGACGGTTCTTTCAAGAACAACGGACACTGGACATCAACAAATAAGCCTGCGTGATAATATTCGCCGTCGTGAGGAAGATCTCCTCAGAGACGAGGAGAACCCACTTGTTTTGGCCACTGGGTACCATGTCATTGATGGACTTGTAGCCTCTGGGACAAACAGCATGCTATAGTTAATTATTTGTTAATTAAGCCTATCTTGTTCTTCTATAAACTAAAGATAGTAGCTTTAACCCTTGGATGTTCAAGGGGTGTACCCCAACGTTTGTTTGTTTTTTTGTGATCCTGGAGTGCATTTTTAAAATTTTGTCGTGAATTTTTGTGAGAATTATCTTCAACATGTCTGTTAAAATGTTATGTAAATATTCTTTGGCAAAAGTTAAACGCATCTTTTTTACGAACGTTGGGGTGCATTTGTATCCCCCATTGGGCACTGAAGTACGAACACGTGTGTTCACAAGCATTACAGAATTTTTCAATAATAATTGCAATATTACATAAGACAACGTATAAAATGCTATTATGTCATATAAAATATAATACAAACTTGCGTTATTTAATAAAAGACAATTATTACTGTAAATAACAACATTATTTTGTTTACCTCTGAGTTGAACTCAGAATCAATTCCTGTTCGATTAATTAATAATCGTTGACTTAATCATCGATCAATAAACTATTTTTATTTATTTATTTAATTCGAATGACTAGATGATTATTTATATTTTTGCTTAAGCAAATTGGAATTAAATAGAATTAAATGTTAATTCTCAAAAATATGACTCCAGGTTGCAACTGCTGCTAACAATGCAAATGTTACAAAAGCAAGACGTGTGAGTATGGAAGTTAGTTTCATCTAACTGTTAACCAATTATTATTGTTATTATTATTTGTAATATCGTAAATTATTATAATCGAACCAGGTACTGAAAGATTAAGAGGTGATTTTACGAGGCAAGTAAGGAATGATTGAGTAGGCGAAACAATAAAAAGTTAATTTAATAAATCTTGTAGTACCTGCATCAGGGTATTCAATACCCTCTCGGGTATGCGGGTTCACGCTCGGGTCTCTCACCCCGAGGAGTTCCTCAACGCTCCTTGGAAACCATCAAATCTCACCGGAAGGGTGAGCCCAAAAACGCTCAATACTGCTCAATACTCAATACTTTCAATACTGGGCGGAGGTGTCAAAAGCCTAGTGCTCAAGTATAGGCGAACCCTGAAAATGGGTGCGTCGCCGACGGGATCGGCAACGGATGCCGAAGTAGCTACCATGAAAAGCGATGATACTCGGCTTTGGGAAGTGATAGTTGAGAAGGAATGCGACATGTTAACATGCGCTAACGCACACCTCGCCCGTCTGTTACCAGAGTTATCCCTCTAATTGATAAAACGGTCGAGGAAAGAAGAGCGATACTCTGGTGCGATCGAGAAAATAATGGAGAGGATAGGGCTCCAATCCATTGAACAAAAAGAGGAACCGGCATCGGATCCGACGGTCAAGTCACCAGGGAAATGTGACGTGAAGTTTTCGTACGAAAATCGAGACTACTGGAAGCTCATTGCCGAGGCTGAAATCGCCTGCGCTGGGGAAAGACACATAAATGTGGCGATCACACGTCGGTTGCCAAAGGTGAGGCACTGCGTGTTGGTCAAAATCCGTAAAAATGCTAGAGGAAATCCGTCAGATCTCGGGCCCGGCTGTTCGATACGTCGGGTCACCCGAAGACCGTGAATCGTCCCAAGAGTAGGGGCAGTGCCCCGGAAACGTACATGGTCTCCTGCGAAATGGATAAGAACGCGGGTAACGATACGGAGATCGGCCCTCTGTCACAGGGGAATGGCAGAGGACCCAGGGTGACGAGTGAATGGTCGGACCTGGTTGAAATTCGGTCCTCTCCGTGTACCCCGGCCGTCGGAAACGGAAAGAGCCCGGGAAAGGGGCGTTGTTGGCTGTGGTGCGGCGGAATAGTCGGCATCTATGTCTCAACTCGAAGGAGCTTCGAATCCTAAAACGCGGAGATGATGCTACAGTGCAAGGTATCATCAACACGGAGTACCAGCGCTGGTTTGCTGACCGTTCCGCCGCCGCGCTCGCGTCGCCTCCGACAAGGGGAAGGGTGTACTGTAGGCCATCCTAAAAAACGGTTCTCCAAAGGTGACGGAAAAAGTGCGACTACGCGCGCACCCAGGCTCTATACCAAAAGGGGTCTGGGGTTTGTGCAATGGATATCTTCGGCGAGAGTAACAGCAATGCGGAGGGATTGCCTGCTGATGACGTGTTTCAATACTGGGCGGAAATGTTTGGCCAAACCTCCAAGGCCGAGAAGAGTATTTCGGTGCGGTTATAGAGAAGTAAGCCCAGTGCGTAACGATCGACGAGGCAAGGGGCAGCTTCAAGGGGATGAACGATGGGGCCCCGGGTCCGGATAAAGTCACGAAGAGAGACCTTCAACAGGTGCAGATGCCTGATTTAGCAACGCACATGAACCTCTGGTTGCGACCGGAACTCCTCCAGACTTCAGGGAGGGGATTGTAACGCTGATCGCTAAGACCGAGTAACCAAAGGATCCGCTCTCGGAACGACAGAAAGATTTTCTGGTTGCTTCGCACAGTAATCGATTACCACAAGGTGAGGATAAAGGAGCTGAACGCCATCTTTCGTCTCTTGCCATTTTGGATGTCTTGAAGGCGTTCGATTAGGTTTCTCATGAATCGATTATTCTGGCAGAGCGCATGGGCACACCGAGGCTCCTCCTCAGGTACCTGAGCAACATATGTAGAACACCGTCTGCCTCAAGTGGCTCGACGAGCGGACGTTTGCCGGTTGGGAGAGGTGTTAGGCAGGGCGAACCCTTGTCGCCGATACTGAGCAGGATTACCATTTTAGGGTAAAACTAACCTGTCTCACGACGGTCTAAACCCACACTCACGTTCCCTATTAGTGGGTGAACATTCCAACGCTTGGTGAATTCTGCTTCACAATGATAGGAAGAGCCGACATCGAAGGATCAAAAAGCAAAGTCGCTATGAACGCTTGGCTGCCACAAGCCAGTTATCCCTGTGGTAACTTTTCTGACACCTCTTGCTTAAAACTCGTAAAAATCAAAAGGATCGATAGGCCACGCTTTCACGGTCTGTATTCGTACTGAAAATCAAAATCAAGTGAGCTTTTGCCCTTTTGCTCTACGCGAGGTTTCCGTCCTCGCTGAGCTCACTTTAGGACACCTGCGTTACCTTTTGACAGATGTACCGCCCCAGTCAAACTCCCCGCCTGACACTGTTTTCTGAGCGGATCGCGAGCCACCGCGAGGGCGGCCGCTTGGAGCCAAAATACGGGATCGACGAGAACACCGTCCTGTTTCCGCTTAACAGAATAAGTAAAGAAACGATAAAAGTAGTGGTATTTCAATTTCGCCCGAAAGCTCCCACTTATGCTACACCTCTCATGTCTCTTCACAAAGTCGGCCTAGAGTCAAGCTCAAAAGGGTCTTCTTTCCCCGCTAATTCTGCCAAGCCCGTTCCCTTGGCTGTGGTTTCGCTAGATAGTAGATAAGGACACTGGGAATCTCGTTAATCCATTCATGCGCGTCACTAATTAGATGACGAGGTATTTGGCTATTTGAACTATTGAATTAAAGATAACAGTAAAGCTCGTTTTCTGGGCTCCTTCTGCCCCCAGATAAGCATTGTCAAGGGTAGATGAAGGCAATGTCCTCGTTATGGAGAGGGTCCCAGTCGGAGGTCGACAAATGACTCTCTTGATCTCTCGTCCTGATCCCTGGAAAAAAAATAATATATACATACTCACACCTCATTCACGGCGACCGGTATTGACAATTTGTTGTGTAGGGTGACGTGTGGGATAGGAGGAAGTGGTGCCAGGTCTGATGTGATCGAAGAAGGGTATCACTTACCCAACTTTCTAAAGAGTGTTTCGGCACCCCAAGCGTTGACAGGGCTTGGACCGACTCCCTGGCGACCACTCCACGCCATGAAAGCACAAACGCTACAACCTGTGTAGGAAGGCCGGCTTCTATCTCATGGAACTCCGCCCACTGTCGTATATCACAGTTGTCATACTTAGCTAACTTTTTCGCGGATGACCTGGTGTGATAGGGTGGATTGTCCTGTGGTGGAAATGGTTGTTATTCATTAATAAGATAACAATATTGTTTATATTATTAGATAAAAAGATTCTGTGTTATTTATAAACACTGCTGAAGTTAAAACCTCACTTGGATGATGTAGTTTCTATGTTAGTACATAGTAGATGGACCAAGAAATTCTATTGGAAAATATAAAAAAAATTTAATTTGTGGTACTCATGCAGAATTATAAGAGATAAAATAAATAAGTTAAAATATACACCTTAAAAAAAGAAAGTACAATGTTCAATATAAAGAGGTGGAGCATGAGAATCTATTAGAATATATAGTTTATGTTGTGGTGGATTTTCTGGGCTATAAGAAAATAAATAAATAAAACTAGATTATACACCTCAGCAATTATAATCCAAGGAAGATACAATATTTAATTTAAAGTGGTGGATCAAGAGAATCTATCAGAAAATATTGAATTTATTTTGTTGTGGTCTTTCTGGACTATAAGAAAATAAATAAAATTATAATTATAATCCAAGGAAGATGCAATTTAATGTGGTGGAGAAAGAGAATCTAGTAGAAAAAAGAGTTTATTTTTTGTGGTGGTTACCCTGGACTATAAGAAAATAAATAAATTACATTACACACCCCAGAAATTATAATCCAAGGAAGATACACTGTTTAATTTAAGGTGGTGGAGCAAGAGAATTTATTAGAAAATATTGAGTTTATTTTTGTGGAGATTTTTCTGGAAAATAAATAAAATTAATTAAAGTGATGGAACAAGAGAATCTATTGGATTATAGTTTGATAATATTTGTGATAGTTACTCTGGATTAGGAAATAAAAATAGATATCCCAGCAAAGAAAATATAATGGTTATTACAAACTGGTGAGCAAGGGAATCTATTGGAAATGATAAAGATTAAGTGATGGTGATTACACAAGATTAATGGAAGTAACTACTTATTGGTGCAAAACCATATGTCAACATTAGCTAACTCCCTATTAATGCTAATAATTAATTCGTCAAGATTTTAATTAAGAATGGGAGGCCAAGCGTGGTTCCACTCCTCCAATTTGTCATAGTTGTTCATCAGATGTTAACCTCTACGACGCCCTTATTCAATCAGTTCTGCAGGATTCCCACCTTCTCCGTTGTAACCACAACACCCTGACTATGTGTTTGGACCGCAGTATTCCCACGAATGTTCGTGAGGCAATTCAAGCAGAATACTCACTTTGGCTCGGTCCAGACATTCCACCATCTCCTCCCAAATCTCTTTCATCTTCATCGAAACCTCAGACCAGAGCGCAAGAAAGACAGAGCAAATATCGCTACATACAGAGACTCTTTCAGAAAAATAAATCTCGGGCGGCACAGAGCGTATTATTGGAAGATTATGGCTCCACCATTTCTTCCCCTATTCCAGCCCCCGAGATGACACAGTACTGGTCTGAGGTCTTCGAACAACCTTCACTTCCAGATTCCAGAGTCCCCGATCCAAAAGTGAGCACCAAATGGCGCCTTATTGACCCCATTATGGTGCCTGAAATTCAGAGAGAATTGAAGAAGCTTAATGATGCCTCACCGGGACTGGATGGGCATAAAAAGGAATACATGCTTCGCCTTCCAATTCATGCATTACAGGCGCATTTTAATTTTTGGCTGGCATGTGGGATGCCACCCAAACCCTTTAAGGATGGGAAAGTGACATTCATTCCTAAAAAGGAAATCCCGGAAGGTCCCGGTGACTATCGCCCCATTGTTCTTCTCCCTATTATTAGTCGACTATTTCATAAAGTATTGGCTAATCGACTACTTGATGAATGGCCATTAGATGGGGCCCAAAAAGCATTCCGTCACGATGACGGTTTGGGTTCAAACATTTGGGTCCTCCGATCATTAATAGACCAGTGTAAATCCAGACGGCGTTCGGTTTGCCTTGCGTTTCTCGATGTAAGTAAAGCATTTGACTCTGTCTCCCGTGAGTCTATGTTGGCGGCCGCTCGTCGTTTGGGTACCCCGCAACTCTTACTAGACCACCTCAGCGAACTGCACGAGGGAACTAGTCTCCGACTTGATTCTGACCACTGGGTCTCACAAGGTCATGGGGTACGTCAGGGTGACCCCATATCCCCTCTTCTGTTCAATGGGGTGATGGACTGGATGTTGGAGGACTTAGACCCGGCCATAGGGATGCAAGTGGCAGAGGATCTGCCCCCCCTTAGTCACTTGGCCTTTGCTGATGACATCGTACTTCTGGCACAGACGCTTCTAGGCCTGCAGCAGCAGTTAAATCTCTTCTCTGAGAGCCTTGCTCGGGTCGGTTTATCGCTTAATCCGTCCAAGTGTGCGTCGATGGTTGCGCGGGTGAACGATAAACGGAAAAAATGGTTGATTGATGCTACCCCTTCCTTGAAGGTCGGCAATGCCTTTATCCCACCTATGCCACCAACTTCTCAATATAAATACCTTGGTTGCCAATTAGGTGCATACCGCCAACCCAATGCATTACAGGCATATTTTAATTTTTGGCTGGCTTGTGGGATGCCACCCAAACCCTTTAAGGATGGGAAAGTGACATTCATTCCTAAAAAGGAAATCCCGGAAGGTCCCGGTGACTACCGACCATTTGTCTCCACTTACAAATACCTCGGTTGCCAATTAGGTGCATACCGCCAACCCAACTCCGTTCAGAATAAACTTCTTGGAGGCCTTCACATAATCAATAAATCCCCTTTAAACCCACAACAAAAAATCTATGTCCTGACTCATCAGGAAGAGGCCTGGCCAATTGTCCCCATAACTGGGTATCCAACAAATGGATCACTGACCCACAGCATTTATGCTCGGGCAGTGATTTCATTAAATGTATTAACATCAGGGCAGCTACTCTTTACGCGAAGCTGCGTGCTGCCAGAGGATACCCAGAGGTTAGCGTGCTCTGCCGCGCTGGGTCTGGTGAGGTGGAGTCCCTGCAACACATCCTCCAAATTTGCCTGCGCACTGCGGGCTTGCACACTGAGCGCCATGAAGCCCTTAATGAAAAATTAGAAGGATTCCTTGAAACACGAAAATATTGAGTATCACATGAACCCAGGATACCTACCTCACAGGTTAAACAGAAACCCGACATAGTGGCCGGCAACAACCAACACAACATTATAATAATTATAACAACATAATATAATTGACCATGGTATCTAACATTGTCCATTAGAGGTAAAAGGTCTTAGAGACAAAACACAGAATAATGAATAAAGAATGAAATTTTGAGTAACAGGATATGATATTTAATTTATAATGGTGGAGCAAGAGAATCTGTTGGAAAATATAGAGTTTAATTTGTGGTGGTTACTCTGGATTATATGAAAATAAATAAATTAAATTAAATTATACACCTCAGCAATTACAATCTAAAAGATAATACAATATTTAATTTAAAGTGATGGAGCAAGAGAATCTATTGGAAAATATAAAGTTTAATTGATGGTAGTTACTCAAGATTAAATAAAGAAAACGGATATAATCACTCACCTCAACATGAATTTGATGAAAAATACAATATTAAATTTAAGGTGATGCTACAAGGGATTCAGTGTACTTTGAAGCAAAAGTCAATTAGCAAGAAGAAATCACATCAAGGTCAATCCCAGAGAAACGAAACATTTAAAAATATAAAAAGAAAAACCATAGAGCAAGAAGATATTAAGAAAGAAAATTTATTCAAGAAGTCGAAAGTAATTACTTTGTGAACTTAATAAGATGTGACTCTCATAAGAAAAAAATTCCTATTAAAGGCAGTTAAGTATCTGCAGATAAAGCAGTGAGAAAGAGAAACAAAATATTGAAAAATTAAAAGTTTATTTTACCGACCATTTTTAAGCAAAATAAAATTAGATGCATCCCGAAAACATCAGACCCGATGTCGCCTGCAGACACAAGGACTATTTCGGTGGGCAGCATTATAGCCCGTCTCTTCCACCACATTCTGGCCAAAAGAACTGAAAGACTCTGGCCATTTGATTTTGCTCAAAAGGCGTTCAGAACAGGTGATGGTCTCGGCGCTAACATCTGGACACTTAAAGTCCCGGCCGAACATTACAGAAACGCAAAGAAAAAACTGAACATCACGTTCATCGACATCAAAAAAGCATTCGACAGCCTGTCACATGAGTCCCTTGTGGCAGCGGTGGGGAGAATGGGCTCCCCGTCCGAATTTTGCAAGTACCTCATCAATTTGCTGAAGGATAACACATCCTTCATTGTTCACAACAATTCACAAACCAATCCATTTCCTGTAAATAGAGGAGTAAAACAGGGGGACCCAATGTCCCCCTTGTTATTCAACGCTGCCGTCGACTGGGCGATGGGAGAATTGGACACGGAGATAGGGGCAGCCATACCATACACCACGGAGAGATTACAATATCTCGCTTTCGCAGAAGACGTAATCTTCTCAGAATCAGACGTGGGGATGAGGCAACAATTAACTAACGTGACTAATAGTCTCGCCCTAATGGTGCTGGAGGTTAACCCAGAGAAATGTTCCTCCTGCAGAATAACCCTACTAGGGAAAGAAAAAAAGTATACATAAACCCTATCCCTTACTTATACCTCTATGACACCCCAATTCCTGCAAACAATATAGAAGGCCTATACAAATACTTAGGAACCAATTTCACCATGAACAATAAAAGGAAAAGCAGCATCACCTACCTCAATAGACAAATAGATGCATTGAGCAGGGCCCCTCAAGCCTCAGCAACGGCTGCACCTACTCAGATAACACCTCCTGCCGTCTCATATCCACACCCTAGTATTCGAGAGATACACAAGATCAGCCCTAATGAAGGCCAATGGTTGCATATCCCACACGATACCCCCTCCACAAAGGATGGAGGACTAGGTGTGCCTTCCTTAGTTACCCGGTCAAAAGTTTGCCCGGGAACTCTATGATGAAACCGTCGATGGGAAGAGGTTACGGAGTTATGCTGGAGCTCCCAACACCAGCGGTTGGATACTGGACGGCAGATCGCACATGCCATCTCATCAGTATGTGTCGTGCAACCTTGTCCGTGCAGGGGTGTTATATAACAAAAAGAGGGCGGCGAGGGGTAGACCCCAGATGAATACTGACTACGACCTGATGTGTCAGAAAACACAACAGGAAAGACATACAGAGACCCTGTCCCATATTATACAAGTGTGCCCGAAAACGAAGGGTCCGAGAATCGAGAGGCACAACGCAGTAGTAAGAGGGCTTGCCAGGAAGTTGGAAGCCCTTCACTGGGTGGTAAGTCTTGAACCCCGCATCCCCATCGAAGGGGGAACGTTCCTCAAGCCGGACTTGGTTGGATGGCTGCCTGATGGGCGGACTCTTGTGTGTGATGTCACGATAGTGTCCGATCTGGCGCGCTTGGAACATGAGTATGACAGGAAGGTCATCAAGTACAACGTCCCGTTGATCCACGAGTGGCTGTGGAACCACTGTCCTTTCCCGGGGTGTCTCAGACCAGCACCCCTGCCAAGGGTCATAGCGTATGTGTCGTCGTGGAGGGGAGCTCTGTGTGCCGAAACCTATAGGGAGTTGAGGCTCCTGGGCTTCCCTCGGGGGCTAGTGGAGTGCTTCCAGATCAGGGTTCTGTGGGACGGTTACTGCATTTGGTCGTTCTACAGGGGGTCAACCTGGAGGGCATCTCGCTATGGAGCGAGAGAAGTGTTGACCCAGGAACGACAAGAGTCAGGGATAACATAATGAAGGTGCAGCGTCCCGATAATCTGGCGGCCCCACTGGCTTCCTCGATTGTCCCTTTTTACTTAAATTTTTTCACAAGTGATTTTTAATCACTAAAAGTCGGAAGTCGAGAGTTCATTCCACCTACTTTTTTCAAGCAGGACAGAATCAGGTGTTTACCAAAAACATCCGACCCGAGCAACAACACAACAACCACAACCTACAAGAAGTCAGCAACAACAATCCAAGACAAGACCCACTTGTAAGTAATAGACATGTATAACCAAAGTGCCAAAGAATAATAATGTGGAAAGTGTAATGTCTAATTTATGGTGGTACAAAAAGGGAATCTATTGTAGGATGTAACATGTAATTTATGATGGTGTAGCAAGGGAATCTATTGGAAAATATAAAGTTTAATTTATGGTGGTTACTTAGGATTAAAAGAAAATAACTAGAATCAAATTATCCACCTCAACAATTATGAAGAAGAGAATTTAATGGAAAATACTATATTTAATTTAACAAAGTGGTGGAGCAAGAGAATCTAGTTGAAAATGTTTAATTTATGGTGATTAGTCAAGATTAAATAAAGAAAATGGATATAATAAATTACTCTACTGAACAAATACAAAGTAATGAACTTAATGTAAAATATAAAATTAAATTTATGGTGTTGCTGCAAGGGATTCTAGTATAAAATGAAGCAGCAAAGTCAATCAGAAACGGCCGAGATTCAAAAGTAATTAAAATTGAGGCTAGGATAGGCGCAATAGTAAAAAAATAAAAGATAATTTTATTTTATTTTCCTATAAGAATATATCGAAACTAGTAATATAAGAAAGAAATAAACGACTATAAACAATGTAAGATGGCCGCCCGAGATGGCCGACCCTTGAGATTCAAAAGACTCTTGTAGAAGAATAAAAATCAATTGAAAGTTAAAAAAATGATAAATTTAACCGGGGGAATCGGGAGTTGACGCTGTACTTTTGTATGTCAACTACCCGTGGGGTAATTGTTTTTCCGGCAACTCAGCTTGAACTTCAAAGCAGGGGTTGAAATAGTTTAAAAAAAACTACAAACTTACCGGAAAGAACTCTCGAGTTTCGACTTTTCTTGATTAAAATCACTGGTGAAAAAATTGATGTAAAAAGTCGACGATTTTACCCGTAAACTAAGAGTTTATACGGAGCACAACCGCTCCACGCAAGCGAGCTTTCGCCCTTTTGCTCTACGCCTGGCATTTAGCTAATTCGTTTATTCAAATTTGCAGGACCCCTACTCGGGCATCAAAACGAATAACGGGTTTTTTTTATTAATAAATACATTCTTTATTCAATGGGTTTACTGGGCAATAAGAATAATATAAAAAAATAAAATCGATAATATCGAAATGATATTAAATTGAACATTAGGCTATTGTGCTCTGCTTGCGGTTTTCTCCAGGTGAAAGCCATGAAGCACCGCCAAATCTGATGACTACTGAGCAGCACATAGCTCAAGCATTCTTCGCGAGATACCGATCTCCCGAAATTTGTAGTATTTGATGCCTTGGCCATTGCGCCTTTCCAAGAAAAGACCAGATATGAGAAGTTGAACGCTTGTCCATCCATTCTTTAACATCTTCGATACTTGTATTTTTCCACCTTTTCGTTGAAGTCTGTGGAGAGGTTTGCCATATCAGATACTATTGTTGTATCTATCACAAAGTTCACGGAGGGGCCCCATGCGCATACACCCGGTATGCGGACGCCTTTTGATGTGTTGATGTGGGGCTCCCTAACCACCGTGAATCCCTTATGTTCGAAGGCTTTCATTAATTTGATGTTCATGTCGTGTCTTTGGGTACGCCATGATGAGCTCCTCTCACAGCCTTGTATTATGTGCGAGAGGGACTCCACATGCCGCTCGACATTTTTTCTCATGTAATTCCAGTCCCCGGCCTCTTCCATTTCGTAATCTGTTGGGGAGCACCGTAGCACGTATTTGCATGAACTTTATGAAGTCTTCGGCAGACATCGACCATTCAGGTCTTGTTAGCAAGCTGTTTAGAATTTTGTTCACGCTGGTGTTTCTTAGCCCTTTGCCTTCGACATTGGCATGGAGTATGCCCTCCCAGTAGTTTTTCGATGACTCCTTGGATTTCAGCCGGGCCATTGTTTCAATCGAGGGGGGCAGTAACATCAAACCCAGTAGCCAAAAGGGGCAGAGCAGCGCCGATGAGATCAGACCGCCAAATCTTGAGCGAATTAGCGATGGTGTCCAAGTGACTAGTGACGGGACACCCAGTCCTTCCTCCATTGTCGGAGCATGGAGGGGGTGTCGTGAGGCAAATGCAGCCATTTGCGAACCGTCTTTCACGTCGCTTCATCACCCATCATCAGGGCCGGATTCGGCCAACATAACAATGTCGTCAGCAAAGACAAGATATTGCAGCCTCTCATTTGTGTACGACATGGCCGCACCAATCTCAGAAACAAATGCTCTGAAAAACACATAGAAGCTGAAACAAAATGTTTAAAAAAAAGAGGAGACAACTTAATGTATATATTGTAATCCCAAATGAATATTAGACTATGCCAAACATGATATGGATTTACATCCAAAACAAAATCTGGAATTAATAAAACAACATTGACTAAAAAAATCTGACTGCAATTATAAATATTCAATCATAGCTTGACATATGAAATAATTAGAATAAGGAAACAAACATTCAGACAGAGACACACATGGAAATTGGAAAGAAAATACTTGGAAGCACAAAATGATACAAAAATTTGCTATAAACTCATCCGAATAACAGACTATCCCAAAACAATTTGAAATCAAGACAACTTGATGTATTCTATAATCTCAACTAAATAATAAACTACCCCCAAAAAAGAATTGTTTTACACCTAAAACAAATTCTGGAATCAATAGAACAACATTAACTTAATGTGATTACAAATATTCAATGATACTTTGAAATATGAAAAAACAAATACTCAAAGAGAGAAACACATAAAAACTAATTGGGAATACTTGAAAACATGAAGTGATGCTAAACACGCTACAATCTCAACTGAATAATGGATTACTCCAAAGTGATTTGAAGGACGACACAACTCCATGTATTTTATAATCACAACTAAAAAAATAAACTACCCCAAAATGAAGTGTATTTACATCCAAAACAAATTCTGGAATCAATAACACAACATTGACTGAAGCAAACATGTTGTTATTAAAAATATTAAATGATACTTTGAAACAATTGAAGTAATGAAACAAATACTCAAACAAACGCATAGAAATTGAAAGAAAACACTTGGAAACACAAGAAGATCCAAAACACACTATAATCTTAACTGAATAGTTGTCCGTCCCAAAATAAAATTGAATTTACATCCAAAACAAAATCTAAAATTGATAAAACAACATAAACTAAAACAATCTTATTGTGATTACAAATATACAATCAAACATAGAACATGAAACAATTGGAAAAACGACAAAACAAATAGAAATTGAAAGTAAAAACTTGAAACCATGAGATGATGCTATAATCCCAAATGAATAATAAACCATTTAAAACAGATTGGATTTACTATTCCTAACCTAACAAACAATAATATAAATTAAAGCTATAACAAATATTTACTCAACATAAACTAACTAAACATATATATCTCATTCATATTACACATAGATTGGACTTGTTCTTCTTTGATTTTTTATTTCGTTTCTTTTCTTTTGCTCTCTCTCACTTGCATGCTCTCTCCCTCTCCTGGATCCATAATGCCTTCAGAATCTTGATTTTCAATCCTTAAATGAATAATGATCTTAATTAATTAACTACTAATCCTAACCCTACATCTAAAAAACCCTATTCCTAGCCCTAGAGATTCTCATAAAAATAAAGAAATCTTTTCAAAACCCGAGCCTGCAACGAACCTTACTCCGAGGAAAAACCAGCCCTACTCCTAGAGCTTCCATAATATAAATAATCTCAATTAAACATACAAGTAACCTTGTTAAATTTTAATAAATAAATAAAATGATACCATAATAATACAGGGGTAAGTCTATGACTTGTAAATATATTATAAATGACTAATTCTTAATTCAAACCAAATCTTACATTAATCTCTAGGTGTTTTCCTTCCTTTTTTCTTGCCTTTTTATTTGTAATTATATAATAATAATATTATTAACAATAACATTAATAATAATAATAATAATAATAATAACATTATTAAAAATTACCGAAATTAATTCTTTTGAGAGGACAGTAAGTGAGCAAACTGTTAATTATATCTCTGGCACCCAGGCTTAGCCACATGGGTAAACTATAATGATGGAGATAATTATAATTGCAATTTATTTTCAATAGCTATTCTGTAAGTATAATTTTAATGCAAAAAAGTATTATGTGGTACAATTAGACGATGTAATAGAAACCATACGTTTCATAATGGTCGAAACTATTATCAGGTACATTCATCCAAAGCTAATGTAGCCGCATAATGTTAATAATAATATTAATAAAATTTTTATTTACTCATGATGTATTGAACAAAATGAACTCACACGGCGTTCACGGGCGTACTCATTAACCTTTCCATGTCCTCAAATTTTCTCATATCCCTGACCTTGAAGGGCAACACCCCAACCAAACCCTGATACAGTATGACCCCGAGACTCCAAAGGTCAACTTTTCTATCATAGGAACGATATTTGACTTTGAAAATCTCTGGCGCCTGCGAATACAAGGGAGTAGTAATGTTATTGGGTCATAATAGTCCTTAAATAATAGAAAAACAATAAATAATAAATATGAAAATAAGTAATATAATACAAGTAATATATTAAGTAATATAAAGTTATACATTAATAATGTTAGCATTCTGATTATTAGTTGAGGAAATTTAATAAATTAATTTTGAATATATTTGGATATATTATTATTTTAAAAAGTATTTGTTTATTTTTTAATAATTTAATGAATATTAATATTATCATCATCATCATCATTTACCATGTAGAAGCAGGAACCGCATTTGCTGTTGGCCGATTTGCCTTTAGGTATTTTTGTGGAAAGTCCAAAATCAGCTGAAAAATATTTATAATTAATGTATAATACAATATAATTATTATTATAAACATAATTATCATTATTATAAGCGTTATTATTATTTTTGTAATTACATAATTATATTATGACATCATGGTACTTAGTAAGATATAATAATAGTTTAATATTAGTTGTTATAATTAGTACCGATTTTGAATGTCATTATTATTACTATTATTTCGGATAAACGTTGATAAATTCAATTATCGCACAATGGATCGTATTGCATGAAATCGATAAAGTCCTTCAGATAAAGTAGTTGAAGATGACTCATCAATGCATCAACAACGAATCAGAATTCAAACTGAATTCTTATCCGTTTTAACAAGAAATTTCAATTTTTGTTAGCAAAAAAAATAATTAAAAAAAAACTTTTCCAGGTATAATGTGAACAGGTGAATCTTACCTGGAGCAGTTGAATCTCCCTTTGGACCAGGTAATCGTTCTTGGTATGTCTTTTTAGGGTTTTTATGGCCACGATTTCGTTTGCATTCTGCAAATTATGATGGATTTTAAAATGATATTCAATTTAACGTACTAAAGTCTTCCTAATTGCTCATTTGGGTTATTGTTATTTATAATAACTTAGTGGTAATAATAATAATAATTATAAGCTTCCAAATCTTTATCAGTTCTATTTATTATTACTACAAAACAGCATAAGCTGAGTTCTGAAATCCCAGCTTCAAATCTGTCAGTCATGTTTTTCTAGGCATTTCATCGATTTAGCAGCGCAAAGTTAACCTAAACATTTTATTTTAAAATATACGGAAGAATCAAAATAAAGACAAACCATAAACAAAAGGAAAACTTAAGTCATACCGTCTGGTTGTGGCCGACATTAACGGTGCCGAAGGCTCCATTGCCGAGCAGTTTGTTGACGGAAATGACGTATTCACCAGAGATGAAGTTTTGATCAAAACTAGATTGATTTATGTAATGCCTCTGCTTGATTAATAAACATTAGGATTGGATCTCCATGGATCTTTATTTAGCGCAGGAATGTTTCGAGGTATTAAACACGAGATGGCTTGCAATTTTATATTGCTGCTGGATACACATAGTACATGGCTCGAGAAGGTTGCTCAGGGGTCAAGTACATGAACAAGCACCTCACCAAAATGAACTCAAATATCTTCTTGAATGGAAGGAAATTGTTTAAAGAGCAAAAATAACTCTTCAATCTGGGCAAACAACGGATGTGTCTTTGTGAAGCAAAGGGAATCAGACAGACCAATCAAGATCTCAACTCTGGAAGAGTTGATGAAATTTTGATAAATGAGGATAAAGCTAGTAAAAGAGGCTTCCAGCTATTTTACGTTTCCTTGGCCGGAGATTTTTGCAGCCAAGTATTTTCAATTCCTCAGGCAATTTTCATTCTCAATCAAACTGGTTCATAGTGCTCAAATCTAATGTCTATAATGGTTGAAAAAGAAATTACTAACCCATACTGTGTTTTGTCCGACTCTGCATCAAACTACTGCTCAGGAGACAAATTGATTGATCCAAACATTGACCCCTTTAATCTATAAGGTTCCTACTACCTGAACAACAAAACATATATCACCCCAGAGGAGCTGAGCAGGAATATAGCTCCAGCACCTAGGAAACATCTATCCCTCCTCCACATAAATTGCAGAAGCATTCGAAACAAGATCACTGATCTCTCCATGATTACATATCTAACCAAACAAAGAAGGAGGGACTGAGACATGGCTCAATGAAAACAATGACATCATGCTGTCACGCTACAACTTCGTCCACAAAAATCATGTAGGGAGAAAGGGAGGTGGTATTGGTATTTTTATAAGCAAGGAAGTTGATTATTCAGTTGGCGAAGATGACTCATTTAACATCAGCACGTTTGAGTTCTTGGTTATCAAAATCAAGTTCATTGGATATAATGACATCATTGTCAGAGTCATGTACGGACCTCCAAACACAAGTGTCAACACTTTCAACAATAAATTTAACAGATTTATCCAGCATTTAGCCAGGCAACTAAAAGAACAAATAGTAAATTGAACATGTACAATATTAAACAAACAATTATGTTAACACGATGAAACAAATGAACTTAAAAAAACAACAAAATAAACTCATAGGGTCAGTCCTAAGGAAGCGCAAGCTTCCGCTAGACCATCTGGCCCTGAAAAATCATAATATATATAACACAAACATGTAAACTCAAACAACTGAGACATCTCTCACTAGATGTGACTTATACAATTTTTTAAACAACAAGAACAATAACTCAAAAGGACAGGAATGTAAACAAGTTAACTTCCTAATTGAATCTGGTATTGAATTACATAATCTGGGACCATAACACTGTATAGAAAATAATTTTCTTCATCCTACTTCATCCACTGCAATAGATAATATATTCACCTTGACAAAATGCATTGCAAAGATTCTGATCGACGACATATCCGACCACTTTCCCATCTTCCTCTCAATTGATCTCTCACATCGCATTATAACACAACAACCTCGCCTGAAAAGACGAAAACGAATTTGGAAGGTCGCTGTCAGCACAAGATTGGTGTGATATTAGGCAAAAGAGCAATGCAATGGTATTTTCACTACAGAAGGCACATTCCTCACTTCTCCCTCTGATATTGCAAACTATTGCAAGGCTTACTTTGCAAACAGAGGGGCTGATCTTGCCAAAAACAATACCAGCATGTCAAACCAATTTCGAGTCATACCTAAAACAACTATCTGGTCAATGATGATTGAACCATAAAGTTTAATAATCAAACTGGCCAAAGTAATCAAACCATCTCACAGCTGTGGATGTGATGAGATTGATCCATGTTTGGCAAGAAATTCGATTCATCACATTGCAAGCCCCTGGCTTCCATAATAAACCATTCGTGGATGTCTGGAGAGTTTCCAGATCAACTAAAGATGGCTAAAGTTATTCCAGTACATAAATCTGGCAACAAAAGCATCATGGCGAACTATTGTCCAATTTCAATACTGAATTACTTCTCTAAATTCTTTGAAAAGGTTATGTACTCAAGATATCTGACCAAATTTTCTTTGATATCAAAAAATCAGTTTGGTTTTAGAGGAGGACATTCCACATCAATGCCTCTCATTCACTTACATACTTTGATTACAGAAGTCCTGGACCAGAAAAAACCAGGTACGACAACGACACCAACCCCCACGCACATATACACCAAATTAATAACATAACCCTATTATTCTAGTGCTCATTTGGATTCTTAACTGTGTTAATATTTAAAAAAAAATTTAATGCCCAGTAAATTAATAATTAGCATTGAAGACCGATCTGTAACTTCGGGAAAAGGATTGGTTCTAAGGGCTGAGCCTATCAGGCTCTCTTGGGGGAACATGGCATCAGAAACTAATCGTGTTCTCCAAGTTCTGCGCCCAAGAAGGGGCGCAAGATTCCAGAACACATCCCGAATGTTTTGTGGTGCATGGCACCGGGGCGAATGGAGCCTTCCCTGCCTCCACGTGGACCCCCTGGAAGCTCCGGCCTTGGTGACGAGGTCGGTCTACAAAGTGGGAAGGTAGCCCCGATGCGTGGGGCGGATACGAACGCAGTTTCACCGGTCTCTTCGGAGACCAGTCCGTCCCGGCTGATCCAGTGGCACGGACAGCCGAATCCGAATCGTGTGTGCAGTGAGCCCCCTACAGGGGTGACGGAGATCAGGGATAACTGTGTTGTCACGAGTGAGTCCGCCATAGAAGTACGAATCGGGAATGCCAGTCGTGGTTGCCCCAGTGATATTGGTAACTCCGGAAGTGTTCCCGTGGCTTGTACCACTTGCAACAGGGTATTTAATACCCTCTCGGGGATGCGAGTGCACGCTCGGGCTTCTCACCCCGAGGAGTTCCATGCTGCGAAAGTGGCGGGCCTGAGCCGTGTCAAGCCACGATGGTGTGAAGAGGAGGAGAGGTTAATGGCCGAAAAGGAGGCGGAGCTTATTGTCTTCGGTTCCCTGGGAGGTCTCAATGAGAACCTTCATAGGCTGTTTCCTCAACGTACCTTGGAAGCCATCAAATCCCACCGGAAGGGTGAGCGGTACAAAAGCCTAGTGCTTGAGTATAGGCGAACCTTGAAAGTGGGTGGGTCGCCGACGGGATCGGCAACGGGTGCCGATATAGCTGCCATGAAAAGCGATGATCCTCGGCTTTGGGATATGATAGCGGAGAAGGAATGCGGCATGTCATGGTCGCTACGTACGAACGTTAACTCTCACCTCGCCCGTCTGTTACCGGAGTTATCCCTCGATTTAATAAAACGGGAGAGGAAAGAAGAGGGATACACTGGTGCGATTGGGAAAATAATGGAGAGGATACGGCTCCAATCCATTGAGGAAAAAGAGGAACCGGCGTCGGATCCGCCGGTCAAGTCACCAGTGAGAAGTGAGGTTAAATTTTCGTACGAAAATCGAGAATGCTGGAAACTCATTGCCGAGGCTGAAATCGCCTGCGCTGGGGAAAGGCACATAAATGTGGCGATCACACGTCGGTTGCCCAAGGTGAGGCACTGCGTGTTGGTCAAAATCCGTAAAACAACTCCATACAAGGAGCTGTTAGAGGAAATTCGACAGATGTCGGGCCTGGCTGGTCGAAACGTCGGGTCACCTGAAGACCGTAAATCGTCCCAAGAGGAGGGGCATTGCCACGGAAACGAACATGGTCTCCTACGGGAGGAGACCGAATTGGTTACGATAGTGGGAAACGACACGGAGATCGGCCCTCCGCCACAGGGGAATGGCGGAGGACCCAGGGTGACGAGCGAATGGCCGGACCTAGCTGAAAGTCGGTCCTCTCCGGGTACCCCGGCCGTTGGAAACGAGCCCGGGAAAGGGGCGGTGTGGGCGGTTGTGCGGCGGAATAGTCGGCATCTATGCCTCAACTCGAAGGAGCTTCGACTCCTAGAACATGGAGATGAGGTTACAGTTCAAGGTATCATCAATACGGAGTACCAGCGCTGGTTTGCTGACCGTTTCGCGGCCGCGCTCGCATCGCCTCCGACCAAGGGCAAGGGTGTCCTGAGAGCCGCAGGCCGTTGGATTAACCATCCGAAAAAACGGCTCTCCAAAGGGGCTCGACGGAAAAAGTGCGACTACGCGCGCACCCAGGCTCTGTACCAAAAGGGGCCTGGTGTTTGTGCGAGAGATATCTTCGGCGAGAGTAACAGCAATGCGGTGGAACTGCCTGCTGATGACGTGTTCCAATACTGGGCGGAGGTGTTTGGCCAAACCTCCAAGGCTGACAAGAGGAAAGTCACGCCTGTCGGTGCGGTGATAGAGGAATTAGCCCAGTGCGTAACGATCGAGGAGGCAAGGGATAGCCTCAAGGGAATGAACGATGGGGCCCCGGGTCCGTATAAAGTCATGAAGGCAGACTTGCAAAAGGTGGAGCTGCCTGATTTAGCGACGCACATGAACCTCTGGTTGGCGACTGGAACTCCTCCGGACGCCTTCAGAGAGGGGATTGTTTCGCTGATCGCTAAGACCGAGGAACCCAAGGATCCGGGGGACTATCGTCCGATCACGCTCGGAACCGTTGTCATGCGGGTCTTTCACCGCGTACTTGCTAAGAGGCTTGCGAGGAGTTGGCCGCTCTCGGAAAGACAGAAAGCTTTTCTCGCTGGAGATGGCTTGGCGGACAACATATGGTTGCTACGGTCGGTAATCGATTACCACAAGGTGAGGATAAAGGAGTTGAACGCCACCTTTGTGGATGTCTCGAAGGCGTTCGACTCGGTGTCTCATGAATCGATTGTTCTGGCAGCAGAGCGCATGGGCACACCGAGGCTCCTCCTCAGGTACCTGGACAACATATGTAGACAGAATACCGTGTGCCTCAAGTGGGCTGGCTCGACGAGCAGTCGTCTGCCGGTTGGGAGAGGTGTTAGACAGGGCGACCCCTTGTCGCCCATCCTTTTCAATGGTGTCATGGACTGGGTTCTCTCGGCCCTTCACCCTGGAATGGGTGTGACGGCAGGGACCGCGAACCATCTCGCCTTTGCGGATGACATTGTCCTTCTGACCCGCACTCGGCCTGGCATGACGAAACTGTTTGGTCAGCTTGGCCAATCACTTGGGGAAGTAGGGCTGGCAATAAACGTAAAAAAGTGCGCCTTTTAACGATCGTTGGTGACGGGAAGCATAAGGCTTGGTACAACGACCCCTCTAGTTACCTTGTTGTGAGGGGAGTGGAAGTGAGGGGCATGTCCGTTCGAGAATGCTATAAATATTTGGGGGCAAAAGTTGGCTTGGGTGAACACAACTCCTACCGTGAGAAGTTCCACACCGAGTTCAACGCCCTCAATGGTGCCCGTTTGAAGCCCGAACAGAAAATGCACTTGCTGGGGAAGTTTTTTCTTCCTCGGTTTGTGCACCTCCTAACCTTTGAGCAGGTAAGCCTCAAATGGTTGAAACGAACCGATCAACGGATAAGGGACAGTGTGCGGCGGTGGCTCAAGCTGCCACATGACACCGTTAAACCCTATTTCCATGCAAAATGTGCGGACGGTGGGTTGGGAGTCATTAGCTTGCGCGAGTGGGTTCCCAACCTCAGGCGACAGAGGGCAAGAAATTTACTAGCCACCGCCAAAAGTGACCGATTTCTCGGAGAGTTTCTTCGGGAGTCGGGTCTCTTTGTCAGAGAAGCCAAACGGTATGGCTATACTGACTTGGTGGAGGCGGCTTCGGCCAGTAATCCCGTGGTAGATCTTCGTCAAAAGTCTGCCCGGGAACTCTATGATGAAACCGTCGATGGGAAGGGTTTGCGGAGTTATGCTGGAGCTCCCAACACCAGCGGTTGGATACTGGACGGCAGATCGCACATGCCGTCTCATCAGTATGTGTCGTGCAACCTTGTCCGTGCAGGGGTTTTGTATAACAAAAAGAGGGCGGCGAGGGGTAGACCCCAGATGAATACTGACTGCGCCATGATGTGTCAGAAAACACATCATGAAAGACATGCAGAGACCCTGTCCCATATTATACAAGTGTGCCCGAAAACGAAGGGTCCGAGAATCGAGAGGCACAACGCAGTAGTAAGAGGGCTTGCCAAGAAATTGGAGGCCCTTCACTGGGTGGTAAGTCTTGAACCCCGCATCACCATCGAAGGGGGAACGTTCCTCAAGCCGGACTTGGTTGGATGGCTGCCTGATGGGCGGACTCTTGTGTGTGATGTCACGATAGTGTCCGATCTGGCGCGCTTGGAACATGAGTATGACAGGAAGGTCATCAAGTACAACGTCCCGTTGATCCACGAGTGGCTGTGGAACCACTGTCCTTTCCCGGGGTGTCTCAGACCAGCACCCCTGCCAAGGGTCATAGCGTATGTGTCGTCGTGGAGGGGAGGTCTGTGTGCCGAAACCTATAGGGAGTTGAGGCTCCTGGGCTTCCCTCGGGGGCTAGTGGAGTGCTTCCAGATCAGGGTTCTGTGGGACGGTTACTGCATTTGGTCGTTCTACAGGGGGTCAACCTGGAGGGCATCTCGCTATGGAGCGAGAGAAGTGTTGACCCAGGAACGACAAGAGTCAGGGATAACCTAAAGAAGGTGCAGCGTCCCGATAATCTGGCGGCCCCACTGGCTTCTTCGGTTGTCCCTCCCAGGGCTCGGCGTGCAAACGCCATGGAGGGCCGTGACCGAGCAGGAGACCTATAGGGAGTCAAGGCGGTCTAAGCCCTCACGTGATGGTGGTGAAGCGGCTGGTCGTGGGTTTCGGGGCGCTGTCAGTGCTCGAAGGAAGAGCAGATGGCCTTGCCGGCCCTAGATGCACGGTTTGGGTGTGGCACCGTGGCGACGCGGCTCTCTATGCCCTTCATAGAGATGTCGTAGGTAAGGTGAACTGGCAAACGAAACGGAGGAAGTCAGCAACAACAATCCAAGACAAGACCCACTCGTAAGTAACAGACATGTATAACCAAAGTGCCAAAGAATAATAATGTGGAAAGTGTAATGTCTAATTTATGGTGGTACAAAAAGGGAATCTATTGTAGGATAGATTTTAGTAACATGTAATTTATGATGGTGTAGCAAGGGAATCTATTGGAAAATATAAAGTTTAATTTATGGTGGTTACTTAGGATTAAAAGAAAATAACTAGAATCAAATTATCCACCTCAACAATTATGAAGAAGAGAATTTAATGGAAAATACAATATTTAATTTAATAAAGTGGTGGAGCAAGAGAATCTAGTTGAAAATGTTTAATTTATGGTGATTAGTCAAGATTAAATAAAGAAAATGGATATAATAAATTACTCTCCTGAACAAATACAAAGTAATGAACTTAATGTAAAATATAAAATTAAATTTCTGGTGTTGCTGCAAGGGATTCTAGTATAAAATGAAGCAGCAAAGTCAATCAGAAACATTCCACCTACTTTTTTCAAGCAGTACAGAATCAGGTGTTTACCGAAAACATCCGACCCGAGCAACAACACAACAACCACAACCTACAAGAAGTCAGCAACAACAATCCAAGACAAGACCCACTCGCAAGTAACAGACATGTATAACCAAAGTGCCAAAGAATAATAATGTGGAAAGTGTAATGTCTAATTTATGGTGGTACAAAAAGGGAATCTATTGTAGGATGTAATTTATAATGGTGTACCAAGAGAATCTATTGGAAAATATAAAGTTTAATTTATGGTGGTTATTTAGGATTAAAAGAAAGAAAATAACTAGTATCAAATTATTCACCTCAACAATTATGAAGAAGAATTTAATGGAAAATACAATATTTAATTTAATAAAGTGGAGCAGGAATATGGTGGGAGCAGGAGACCTATAGGGAGTCGAGGCGGTCTAATCCCTCATGTGATGGTGGTGAAGCGGCTGGTCGTGGGTTTTGGGGTGCTGTCAGTGCTCGAAGGGAGAGCAGGTGGCCTTGCCGGCCCTAAATGCACGGTCTGGGGGTGGCACCGTGGCGACGTGGCTCTCTATGCCCTTCATAGAGTTGTCGCAAGAAAGGGGAACGAACACATGTAACGGAGGAGGTTGTTGCAACGCCTCAGTAGTCTTTTTAAGCAAGGGCAGATGTTGGGCCCAGCGGAGACAAAGAAACAGCTTCTAAAGCACTAGCAGTATGGGTCAGTTTATGTCTAGTAGGGGGCAGTGGTGTGGCTCCAATCCATTGAGGAAAAAGAGGAACCAGCGTCGGATCCGCCGGTCAAGTCACCAGTGAAAAGTGACGCTAAGTTTTCGTACGAAAATCGAGAATGCTGGAAGCTCATTGCCTAGGCTGAAATCGCCTGCGCTGGGGAAAGACACATAAGTGTGGCGATCACACGTCGGTTGCCCAAGGTGAGGCACTGCGTGTTGGTCAAAATCCGCAAAACTCCTTGTATGGAGCTGTTAGAGGAAATTCGACAGATATCGGGCCCGGCTGGTCGAAACGTCGGGTCACCTGAAGACCGTGAATCGTCCCAAGATGAGGGGCATTGCCACGTACATGGTCTCCTGTGGGAGGAGACCAAATTGGTTAAGAATGTGGGCAACGATACGGAGATCGGCCCTATGCCACAGGGGAATGGCGGAGGACCCAGGGTGACGAGCGAATGGCCGGACCTGATCGAAAATCTATTGCAGCATTAAACAGCAGAGTAGACATTGGGTCTCCCTGTTTTACACCCCTTTTTACCAGAATGGGCTGGATTGGTGCTTATTGTGGATAATGAAGGATGTATTGTCCTTCAACAAATTGTCGAGGTAGTTACAAAATTTCGGCAGGGAACCAATTCTTATCACCGCTGCCTTGAGGGACTCATGAGAGAGACTGTCAAATGCTTTTCTGATATCAATGAACTTGATATTCAGCCTTTTCTTTTCATTCCTGTAGTGCTCAGAACACTCTCTCTCTCAAAGTCAAGTGGTCAGACTCGTTCGATTCTTCTGGCCAACATGCGGTGGAAGAGGCAGGCCACTATGCTGCCCACCAAAACCAGCTGTGTATCTGCAGGTGAGCTCTGGTCGGATGTTTTTGGTACATACCTGATTCTGTTCTGCTTGAAGACAGTAGGCGGTGTTGTGATGGCCATCCACCAATTGAAGTGCCAACTCCTGATACGGAACTGCAATCATCTGTTTCCTTGTGATACCATCTGGGCCCAACGATGAGTTTTTGATCCCCTTCAAGCCAAGCATGTCTATAGGGGCAGCTAATTCTGGGCATTGATCCTTCTTTGCGATCGGTCGGTGACTTGTCAG
The DNA here is from genome assembly GCA_034509925.1 of Hirudinaria manillensis. Taxonomy (NCBI): domain Eukaryota; kingdom Metazoa; phylum Annelida; class Clitellata; order Hirudinida; family Hirudinidae; genus Hirudinaria; species Hirudinaria manillensis. Next base: position 68,127 of record CM067534.1, read on the forward strand.
TGCATTTGGCGAGATCTCCTCCCTGTTTGCTACTGAGTCCTCCAGGTCTGCTTCTGGAATTTTTCTGAGTTCTCAAGTGCTCTAATCTTGGCTGATTTTTGCTGGCACTTCACTGCCTCTTTCGTTCAGTGCTGGCAGAGGAGGTTGAGGAGGCCATCGATTTCGCCCGCTTGCTTTGCTTCATTCTGAAGAATGGTTCTGGCCTTAAGACTTCTTTCTTTGTCTGACCATCGAGGTTTCTTTGATGGTTTTTGTGCAAATTCATTGTTGTATTCTATTTGATGGGATCATGAGTAGTGGACGTTGCATACATCTTGGCATAGCATGGGCATACACGATTGGAGTCAGTGGTCGCCATAGTTCGTATTGGAGGATGTTGTTCGAGGGGTCGGCGTTCGAGATAAAGTCGCACGTGGAACTTCCCAAAGCTGCACAATGTGTGCAGCTGCCTTTCCTGCAATTATAATCGAATTACAAGCAAACCCACAAGTTTGGGGTTTTAAACAGTTCAACCAAACCAATTTCAGATATAATTCAGGTGGGCAATAAATCAAAGCAAATTTCATTAGATTCCAAGTATTGACAGACAGCGAATTTAAATTATTAAAGAAATTCGACAGGCGAATCAATGGTAAGATCCAGGGTAGCAATGCGACAGCTGCAACGGCAAGAATAAGACGAGAAATCAGGCCATAGTGCAAAAACGCCAGCTGTCTTGCTCGTGCCTCATTAACATAATTTATGTCCCAGTTCAATTTTTTTTCAAAACACATCGAAAACAATCCAAAATGATTTCAAATAATGTCCAGTGTGTGAAATAAGTTAATTTAAAACTAATGAATTTGACAAATGTCCAAAAATTACCAAAATATTCGCGTATTTATTACAACTGGCGATGTTTTGCTAACGAGCAAATAACATCGAAATGCACGGAAAACGACTCAAAATGATTTTAAATAGTGTCCAGGGTGCAAAACAAGTTAAAATAAAACTAATAAGCTTGTAAACTGCCCAGAAGTGGCCGAAATATTCACGTATTTAACTAAAGCCGGCCATGTTTTGCTAGAGAGCAAATAACATCAAAATGCACAAAAAATATTCGTTTAAACCGGCTCAAATACTGAAATTATCTTACCTGAGCTAAAAGCAACCAGGCCGAGACAGAAAACCGTTTGAAAAGATCATTTCCCGTACGAAAAATCACAGAGCAAAAATCCAACGTCCGCACGGCTCCAAGAGAGTCATTGTTACTCTCGCCGTTTACCCGCTTAAATAAAAGCAGACTCACAGCGCATTCTACGGTGGCCGATATTGATTGGGCAACGAGGGGCATGTGGAGTGGTGTGAGTTGGGGAGTGGGGTGGCGTGTGAGTTGGGGAGTGGGGTGGCCTCATGTGGATAGGAGGAAGTGGCGCAAGATCTGGTGTGACCGAAGAAGGGTGTCACTGACCCATCTTTCCAACTTGTGGTTAGAAACCCCAGAGATTGAACCTATTCACTGGCAGCTGCTCCCAGCCATGAGAGAACAAATGCTATGACAGCCGACTTGGATCCCATGGGAATCGGCCCACTGCTGAGCACCATAATTGTTATATTTAGCCACCTTCCTACCATTTTCGACGCAGAGGACTGCAAAGGCGATTGGACAAAGAGCACTATATCGTTAACAAAAGCCAACTGGTTAATGGGGTAGATCCTCTACTATTTGGATGCCCATGGCAGAATCTAAACCCTCAAAAACCCAGTCCATTACTCCATTAAAGAGTAAAGGAGATAGGGGGTCACCCTGACGTAACTCAGACCCTGTGAAATCCAGTGGTTGGGATCAATGTCAATATTCAAGCAGAGCCTTGTGTAATTCCTGGAGGTAATCCAGAAAGAGTGGTGGGGTGCCCAAGCGATGAACGACCGCTAACATGAGAGATGGAGTCGAAAGCTTTACTTACGTCCAGAAATGCCAACAAAATACGTTTACGCCTGGATTTGCATTGTGCCAGTAAAGCGCGAAGGACCCAGATATTCAAGCCCAAAACATCGTCATGGCGAAATGCGTTCTAGGCTACATCAAAAGGCCATTCCTCGAGGAGCCGACTGGCCAACACCTTATGGAAAAGATGGCTGAAGATTGTGCCGACAACGGGTCGATAATCACCGGGACCTTCCAGGTTTTCCATTTTTGGGATAAAGGTAACTTTCCCATCTTTGAAACTTTGGGGTGATATCCCGCATGCGAGCTAGAAATTGAAATGTGCCCGCAATTCATGTAACGGGATGCGAAGGAGGGATTCCTTTTTACGCCGATCCAGTCCCGGTGATTTCTGCAGCACATAGTGGAGGCTAAGCGGGGTTTCGTTACCAGAATGAATGGTTGTGTGTGCTCGGGCATTGACCTCACCAATTAACTCTTTCAGTCAGTTCTTAATGATTCTCACCTCCTTCATTGTGTTCGCACTACCATCGCAATGTGTCTGGACTGCAGCAACCCCAAAATACTTTGAGCGGTACAATTGGAATACTCACTATGGCTCGGCCCGGAAACACCATCATCTCTTATTGGCCTTTTCACCCATGTCAAAACCTCGGACCAGAGCGCAGGAGAGACATCGTGAATATCGATTTATCCAAAAGCTATTCTAGAAAAACAAAATGCGTGCTGTTCAAAAAGTCTTTTCAAAGGATTATGGCTCCTCCGTTCCTTCCCTTGTTTCAGCTCCCAATATGATACACTATTGGTCTTAGGTGTTTGAACATCCATCATTTTCGACAAGAGGGTTCGAGTCCCGAATATGGGAGTCAAATGGCGGCTTCTAGACCCAATTGTGGTCTCTGAGGTGCAACGGGAATTACGGAAATTAAATGAGCGCCTTGATTTTCTGGAAATAACCATTATTACATTCCCACCAGCCAGAGCTCACCTACAGGAAGGGGCGTTACAATGGAGGGGGACTAAGAAGTGGTGCCTGATTAGTGTTCAAAGCCACAAGATCCGTTGTTTTTCGTGAGCGGCATTGCGTCATTGGTCTTTGATAGCCTCCAAAGTCCCGCCGACTCAAAACGTACAATAATATAACTAAAAACCTTAAAGTTACAAACTTACCGAGCGATAACTCGACATAAATAGACTGTCTATCGAACGAACTCAGCAAAAATTTGAACGGTTAACTTTACATATGTATAGTAGATTAATACAAACAGCACTTTTGACAATCTAACTGATATTTATTTCTTAGCCTTCTCGCACTGATAATTATTTCCTGACTTTCTCGCACCTTAACAATCCGCCACCCAACGAAACATAAAAAACTCATATCGAACAATTTAAAATAAAATAAAATCAAAACACGAAACACACGCAATACTCATCTATACAATGAAGCTATACAGGGGAATTAAACTGAAAATGGTCCCTCCCAAGATGTTACCACAATGAAAACAAAGGAGATTTTTTCATGAAATTGTATAAACATACATAAAAAGTTTTTCGAGTTTCTCCCATAGCACGGGTACAAGCAGGACAACCAACGGACGCTCATGAAGTGCACCCACATCGCTCTTGGATGGAGGTACCGAGCCACGATTGGAGGGATCCTGCTTGGCTGCTGGACGCCTACTCCAAGCCTGTGCATATAAACTGAATTGCAACCGATTGAAACTGTCGTCCTAGTATGATCGCTCTGATGAAGGGTTCGACGACCCGAAAGCGCTCAGCGGATGAGTACTAGTGACGACAATATATTACATTTGCCTGCTTTAATTCAGCCAATAAGATCGACGTACAAATGATGTGCTAGTGGGAATTTTGTTGCCTGTTGTCTTTCGAAATACGAAAAAGTGTTGGGACGGATAAATGTACACTCCAAAAGCAAGCCAAGTGCTAATCAGGTGAACTGCTTTGAGTAAATTTTCGCGAAAATTTGGGCAAAGACCTGACGTGAAAGCATATTCGATTTTCCGAATTCAATTTTTTCTTACCATAACATAACCCTAACCCTTATTGCGGTCACTCTGACAAATGAAAAACAAACATTTCCATGTCTCTTTCACTCTAGCGAGTGAAATATAATTGCCATCACTCTAGGGAATTAAATATAACTCTAGCGAATGAAATGTAGATGATGTGCTATTGTGGTCAATCTGGCGAGTATGCTATATATATTTTGTATGATATACACTCTGGCGATTTAAAAATAAATATCCTAACAACCCCTAGAGAAAATTACAGAATTTTGTCAATCTAGCGAATGAAACGCAAATGCGCCATTTTGAAACATTAACTTTATGTTCTTTTTGCTGTTATTATTATTATATTACAATTATTATAACTTTAAAGATGTCAAGATTAAGAAATAATGATTAATCTCGGATATTCTTGATACAATTCCAATGAAGCTTTATTGAAATTTTGAAAATCAGTAAAACATTTAAATTAGGAAATAAATTGAACAAGATCAAAACACGTATACCAGATATGCAAGATGTTTGAAAACAATTCTGACGACTAATTATTTAATTATAATGGCCAACAAATATTTTTTATCAAAATCTCCAAATGTTATGCAACGACAGACAGACCCTTTCAGATTGCATTTGTTCGTTGTCTTTTCTGTAATAATCCCCTGTTAAAGATTTGAAATGTTTTGTATCGTTGCATGTGATGTGTAATCAAAGGATGACGCAACATACAATCTCCTTTACCAGGTATTTATGAAATGACGCAGTAAGCTTCGTTATTGGCGGGAATTGTTATTCTGGGTATAATTTCTTTTTCATCTGCTTCCTGAGTTTTCGCATCTGAAAATTGAAATGATTAGTAATAGTCTGAAGACTACAAAACAATTTGTAGTTTATTAAATACAATAATATTAAACAAACTTAAAAATTTAATAATTAAATTGATTATTGATCCATTGACAAATAAATATTATTATTAGTAGTAGTAGTAATAATATGATAAACTCACAGCAGAATTGACTGTCGACGATGACAAAGTCCAGCAGGTTTGAGCTGACGTCATGGACTGTTGTTGGCGCCAACATGCCGTTCAGAAGCAGATCTTCTTGCTAAAATGGTAGGTTATTATTATTAATATTGAGAATATGGTAATATATAAAAAAGGTTTCTTTACCTTATCGAATGATGACGTGTTTGCCAATGTGCCAATACTTGTTGACGAATACCTTGCAAATGGCAAAACTGGAGCTGTAAATTTAATAAAAAAAATTATTTAATGAATAAATATTATTATTTGAATAAAATATTGTCAAATTTAATTAAAATATTTCAAAATGGATTGAATATTATCTCACTATGTGGAGGAGGGGTGCTTTTGTCTTTCATGAGAAACGGATGTTCGAAGAATTTATCTGATATTTTATTAATTATTAATATTTTATATAAATACATATTAATATTAAATATATTTAAATATTAAATAATATTAATATATTTAAATATAAATAAAATATATTTAATATTAAATTACATTATTTATGTATTCAATCACTTATATATGTAATAATAACATTAGTATTCATAATAATAAATTAAAAATTACCAAAATTAATTCTTTTGAGAGGACAGTAAGTGAGCAAACTGTTAATTATATCTCTGGCATCCAGGCTTAGCCACGTGGGTAAACTATAATGATGGAGATAATTATAATTGCAATTTATTTTCAATAGCTATTCTGTAAGTATAATTTTAATGCAAAAAAGTATTATGTGGTACAATTAGACGATGTAATAGAAACCATACGTTTCATAATGGTCGAAACTATTATCAGGTACATTCATCCAAAGCTAATGTAGCCGCATAATGTTAATAATAATATTAATAAAATTTTTATTTACTCATGATGTATTGAACAAAATGAACTCACACGGCGTTCACGGGCGTACTCATTAACCTTTCCATGTCCTCAAATTTTCTCATATCCCTGACCTTGAAGGGCAACACCCCAACCAAACCCTGATACAGTATGACCCCGAGACTCCAAAGGTCAACTTTTCTATCGTAGGAACGATATTTGACTTTGAAAATCTCTGGCGCCTGCGAATACAAGGGAGTAGTAATGTTATTGGGTTATAATAGTCCTTAAATAATAGAAAAACAATAAATAATAAATATGAAAATAAGTAATATATTAAGTAATATAAAGTTATACATTAATAATGTTAGCATTCTGATTATTAGTTGAGGAAATTTAATAAATTAATTTTGAATATATTTGGATATATTATTATTTTAAAAAGTATTTGTTTATTTTTTAATAATTTAATGAATATTAATATTATCATCATCATCATCATTTACCATGTAGAAGCAGGAACCGCATTTGCTGTTGGCCGATTTGCCTTTAGGTATTTTTGTGGCCAGTCCAAAATCAGCTGAAAAATATTTATAATTAATGTATAATATAATATAATTATTATTATAAACATAATTATCATTATTATAAGCGTTATTATTATTTTTGTAATTACATAATTATATTATGACATCATGGTACTTAGTAAGATATAATAATAGTTTAATATTAGTTGCTATGATTAGTACCTATTTTGAATGTCATGTCGTTCAAGTCGTTGTTGTTGTTGTTGTTGACGTTGTTGATGTTGTTGTTGTTGTTGTTGTTGATGTTGATGAGGATGTTGTCAGGTTTCAGGTCCCTGTGAACAATTTCTTCCTTGTCCAGGAACTTCAAAGCAGATGCTGAATTAATTATTCATGTTTGATTATTAATTAATAAAATAATATATTTTATTATTATTTAATAAAATAAAATAAATAAGTTGTATTATTATTATTATGTAATTAAAATAGAAATAATAATCGATTAAGTTTTAATTAATTTTTTTTAATCAATTGCGTCAGAAATTACTTCAATCGTGTTAATTACACATTATTATATTATAATTACAAGTACATTTGTAAATTATGTCATGATAATGATTGCGATGAGTCATAAGTTTTTGTTAACGTGTTTCAGTGTCAGCCTACCTATTTGTCTCATAAAAATTTTGGCTTCTGGGTCTGATAAGCGCTTTTTTGCTGAGAATAAATTATATAATTATATGCAAAAATGTATAATTTAATTTTATAAATATTTATTATTATTATTATTTATAATATTAATATATTATTAGCATTTATCGTTTGTAATTATTCTCGCAAAATCCACCTTTAAATAGCTTCGTCAGTGTACCTCCATTGCAGAACTGTAATTTAAAAATAATTTAAATTATAATTTAAAGTAATAGATGTAGTCTTGATCAAAAGTAGATTAATTTATGTAACGCCTCTGGTTGATTAATAAACATTAGGATTGGATCTCCATGGATCTTTATTTAGTGCAGGAATGTTTCGAGGTTACGTCACAAGCCAGGTATTGAACACGAGATGGCTTGACTGAATCGTCAAGATTGATTGTGTAAGTCATTGCCAATTGAATCAGCATTAATATTCATAATAATAATAATAACTATTACATAATATATAATATATAATAATAACTATGATAATGATGATGGCGGAAGTGATGATGATGATGAATACCAACCTCTGTAACCAGATAAAAGTTGCTCAAATCTTTCTGAAAAGCAAAATTAAATTCTATTTAAATTTAATTCTCAAATATTGTTTATTTTTAATTTGAATCTTTTACAAAATGGTTTTATCAGTTTTTAATTCATATTTAAATTTTATTATTTTATTATTTTATTATTGTTAGTTTCGAAAAAATAAAATACCAAAATAAGAAACTTACTTCGGCGTGTAGGAACATGAGAATATTTTCGCATTCGTAACATTTCAACTCCTGAAAAATTAATTTAAAGATTAATTCAGAAAACAAATTAAATTGAAAACATAATTTGCAAAAATAACAAAAGTTATTACAACAACAACAACAGCAATAGATCGTATTGCGTGAAATCGATAAAGTCCTTCGGATAAAGTAGTTACATAATGGAAGATGACTCATCAATGCATCAACAAAGAATCAGAATTCAAACTGAATTCTTATCCGTTTTAATAAGAAATTTCAATTTTTGTTAGCAAAAAAAAATAATTAAAAAAAAATCAATCCAGGTATAATGCGAACAGGTGAATCTTACCTGGAGCAGTTGAATCTCCCTTTGGACCAGGTAATCGTTCTTGGTGTGTCTTTTTACGGTTTTTATGGCCACGATTTCGTTTGCATTCTGCAAATTATGATGGATTTTAAAATGATATTCAATTTAACGTACTAAAGTCTTCCTAATTGCTCATTTGGGTTATTGTTATTTATAATAACTTAGTGGTAATAATAATAATTATAAGCTTCCAAATCTTTATCAATTCTATTTATTCATCGATTTAGCAATGAAAAGTTAACTTAAACATTTTATTTTAAAAGATACGAAAGAATGAAAATAAAAACAAAACGTAAACAAAAGGAAAACATAAATCATACCGTCTGGTTGTGGCCGACATTAACGGTGCCGAAGGCTCCATTGCCGAGCAGTTTGTTGGCGGAAACGACGTAATCACCGACCTTCGCTTGAGACACAAGTCCGACTCGTTCGAGAAAATTCATTTTCAAAACAAAGGTGGCCTCGAAAACTATTCCTAAATAATAATTATAAGAGCTTTTCTCTGCTGTTTGGTTTCTTTGCTTTGTTATCAAAAGATTGATTGATTGATTGATCTCAAGGAAGGATCGAACAGCTGATAAAAGATTACATTTCAATCAACCGACTTGGTTTTATACTTTGCAAAAATTTATTTCCCTCGCTGGCTACGACAATGAAGCGCTAGATGATGCCTTGGCCAGGTTTAAAAACGGAGCGATCAAATGAATCTTAAATCTACAAAACAAAGAGTCTGGTGAGAGCTTGGAAACTGCTCACAGTCAGTTGCAACCGAAGAACCCTTTTATATACGAGCGATTGGTTCACGGTATGACAAAAGCCGCCAGTGTCGACAACAACAACAATGGCACCAAAAACAAAGTCGAATGAAATTTTAAAAAGCACTCTTTGTTTCGATTTAAATTTATTGCGTTTTATTACAAGATTTATTAAAAATAAAGACGTTATTAATAGACGTGTGATTAAATATGCAAATGAAATGAACAGACTAGCACTAAAAATGGCAATAAAAGAGTAATACTCGTTATTTACTCTGTTTATTTATTTATTTCTTTGTTCATCCTTTTATTTATTTATTTATTTATTTATTGAACCAATAGTCAAGTCTTAAATGGAAGACAAAAATTATAATTAAAAATACAACTTTATTATAAAGTCCGGTCTAACCACGGTCCAAGTGGAAGGCAATGGGTTACTAAATCGATGGAATTGGAAGAATTATTTCTTTATTTAACTACTTTTTAATGGTCGTCCGTTGTTATTGAATTCCTGCAATAGTAAAGCATTCCTAGCAAGTAAACATTGAAAGACAATTGAACGTATACGTGCCTCGTAAAATTGTCACTTGCCTCCATCGAATAGCATTGCAACGTTTGCTCTGATCCTAACAATTCTGCCACAAAACGATACCTTAAATGCAATTTAATCTCGCTGTGATAAGAAGATAAGAAGATGAATATAAGTTGCACAATTCCCCGTCAAAGTCGATCCTACGCCAGGCCAATCGTTTTGCCTGATTTGAATTTGACAACATTAGGATCAATGGATCGGCCGTAGTCCCACGTTTGTCAGCCGAGTTAGGTCCGTGGCTGTGTATTTCCTTTGCGGTTGTTGTTGTTGTTGTTACGACACTCGATTTAAAGCCATAAACGCGTTGCTCTGCGAGTGGTTACGTAATCAGTCAAAGAAGCCAGATGCGTGTGGCTCGCTGCCGAATTCGAAACATCCTTCCAGTCCTAAGCGGTTTTTTATGTAAGATATTGTTTGTGAAAGCACACAAACAAATGGCATAACGAGGTCTGAATTAAGCGAGTTTCTTCGTAGAGTCTTTGTTCATCCCCAAACGTAATAACCTGCTTCTGCAGCAACTTGAAACGAACATCTTTTTAAAGACCTTCTTCAAAAGTTATTCTTCGTTTGGCGTTCATTTTGAAAATCCAGATTTGTTGGACTTTCGCATTTTATCGAGTAAAAGTTCTTTCGCTTTCGGGTTGTAAAATTAACGTCCTTTTTTTTTTTTTTGGCGGATTTGTGTCACACGTTTGATTGTTTTCAATGACTGTTCGGTCTGCTTTCGATCAAAGTATTTCCTCGGAGCAGGTTTATGATTAATTAAAAGAGAAAAAGAATTGAAATTATTAGGAGATTAAATACCTCGATACCAGATTCAATTAGGGAGTTAACTTGTTTACATTCATGTCCTTTTGAATTATTGTTTTTATTGTTTAAGAAATTATATAAATCTCATCTAGTGAGAGCTGTTTGAGTTTACATGGTTGTATTTATATATATTATGATTTCCAGGGCTTGCGCTTCCTTAAGACTGACCCTATGAGTTTATTTTGTATTTTAAGTTCATTTGTTTCATTGTGTTATGTACATAATTGTTTGTTTAATATTGTACATATTCAATTTACTATTTGTTCTTTTAGTTGTTTTGATACCTTAATAAACTCATAAACTCCAAAAAAAAAAAAAATTCGTCAGAAACTCGAAGCCATAAAAAATATCAAGTCATTTTATTGGTGAATCGTCAGGAAACGTTTGATGATGAAATTCACGTACGGGTTTTACTAATGACTTGCGTAAAAACAAAAACAAAACAAACAAAACGTTGTACAAACAAATTTTGAAATTCGATTATAGAAATTGAATTACAATGAAACTAGAATCTACTTTTCATCCGATACAAGGACGAGTTCAAAAAAAAAAAAAATATTTATATCCGGCGTGACCGTGAGCTGCGTGAAATCTTGGTCGAGATTGTGTCGAAACAAAAACAATAATATTTGCCAAAAAGAAAAAAAAAAACCGAAATTACACAAAGACGATATAAAATCACTTTTTGTTTTTTTATGGTCATAAGTTGTCATGTTCGATACGATGGTGTGTGGTCGTCTGTTGGTCCCTTTAAAGCACTTGAGAAGCTCATCGGTAGCGTTACCGAAGCATTAGAACGTACGAGTACATGAATAATGCTGATGCCAAAAGTCCTGAGAGTCGTAAATGATGTTTTGGAGATCGGCGACGAATTACTGACTGAAACTGAAAATCTTTAAACCGCAAAGAAGGCATGTCGGGACATACACGTAGGACAGTCTTTGCAATACTGCTGCTACTGGACTTAAGGCAAATATGGCAGATTTAGAGGCAGCTTCTCGGATAAGTAGACGAGACGGGAGAAGGCCGACACGAGTTTGCGAGGGGGTTTACGAAGGGCTTTGAAATTGCAAGGGAACGACGAAGAACTCGTGGAATAAAAGATTCGAGGGCAGCTCCCGGAGGAGACCCAGAAGGAGACCCAGAAGGAAAACAATAAAGAATGTTCAAAAGACTGGAATACGTTTTTTGCAAAGCCATGCAACGGTTCACGGCGGCACACGGAGAAAAGAAAAATGAAAACGTAGAAATCAGACCGACGGTAGAAATCGATCATAAAACGACTACCGTTCTTCCATTGAATTCTATCGCTACAAGCCTCTTGCAATGAAAACACACAGAAAATGGCCACGAAAGAATGAAACGCCTACGAACGATTCGGAACGGATTCTGTTCGAAAAAAAAAAAATAATTCTGAAATCGGTAGAAAATTTGTTGTTTGAACAGATTCGTGGTGGAACTCGATTTGCACGACGTCTTTGATGACCGCATTTCTCTTCGAACAGTGGGGAAATTAGCAGGGAAAACAAATCTAAGAGAATCAACGATGATATGCACTGGTCTCTCGGACGCTCTGGACGCTCTGGAAATCTCTGTCAGATTCAACAATAACAAAATAAAAATACGAAAGGTTCGGTCCCGTCGTCGTCCAATCGGAACGAAAAAGACTCGGAGCGCCATCTAGTGGCGGACGTCTGGTACCGAAGCGAGCAAATAAATAATTTCTCGACGTGTCAGGAAAACAAAAACCGATCGTTGACTTCCACTGAACAAAAAAAAAAGAAAGAAAAAAATAAAAATAAACGAACATAAATAGAAGTTTGGTCGAAGGAGGACGAGAGACACTCTGCAACCGTGTAGGATGAGTTCCAATGAAAAGCTGGACAAATGAGACTTTTATGCTGACAATTGAAGCACGGAGTAGGAAGCGGACGCTTCTTTTGTCGTTCGCTTTTGCATCCTTTCGTTCGTTTCTTTCATTCGTTCGTTCCTTTCATTCGTTCGTTCCTTTCATTCGTTCGTGACGTGAGAGATGGTCGTCGAAAGAAGAAATTCAAGTACGAAGCATTCAAAAATCTTCCAAATTTGTATAAAAATATGAATTAATAAAAGAGCAGAATGTCCTTGAAACACAGGTCGCTGACTCCTGCCGCCTCTGAGAACGGCGTGGGGCAGGAAATTCGAATTAAAAGGGAAAAAAACAAAAAAAAAATCCAGTAATTGTAGACATAATTTCAATAACTTTGAACAGCAATCGTGAGCAAAATATCAATTTGGATTTGAAATTTTCAAGGTTTCAAATTTGCAGAAAGTGCGTGGAAAAATTCAACTTTACATTTGAATCTGCTGCGAACTTGAATAAATTTAGACGGGAAGAAACACGTCGCTTGCTTTGCGGTTCGAACGAACGAACGAACGAACGAACGAACGAACGAACGACTGCAATAGAAAAGCATTTTCGAAGGAGAATTTCAGATGCCGTGAATGGCAACAAAGCCAGAAACTTATCGAACAAAGAACAAAGAATCGAATTTCGTGAATTTAAAAAAATACATAAAATTTATTTTCAACGATAAAAACATGGTACAACTTTCTAGGAAACGAGATGAACTCGTTTGTCTTTGCATTTGTACATTCGAATCAGAAGATGAGAGATTTTTTCTTTCAACAACATTGAACGACGACGACGACGACGACGACGTCAGGAAAGGTTTCTCGGAAGCAACAAACTTTGTTTCGCGTTTCAATTGTAAAGGAGCGGCAGGGAGCCGTTGACGCTGAGCCAGTCGATGTTGAACATTTCCTGCATGTCCAGCTGGTCCGACTGGATCGTTTCGCCAAACTTGAGATCTTCCGTCGACTGCAGAGCCTGCTCGGAGGAGGGCGTCGCGAAGCTCAAGAACTGGAATTGACTCTGATCCGTCATCTGATCCACGTCGTAGACTATCCTGAGCTCTTGAGCGTTGACGTTGCCCGGATTGTCGAGGACTTTCAGGTCGCTGTCGGTGAGTTTTATTAACTCCTGGTCCTTCATGTCGTCCATGTATTGGAAGAGAAGGGAATCGATGCACCCCTGGCCGGAATCCAGCTCCTCGTCGAGAGACGTCATTATCTGGTTGATGCTCGGAGGTCGGGCGAGGATTTTCTGTCCAATGAACTCCTCGGAGCTCAGGAAGTTATTGGCATTGGAGAGGATCAAGTTGTTGTTGTTGTTGTTGTTGTTGTGGACTGTCTTGAGGTTTCCCTCTGCCTTCGGGTAGAACGAAGCGCTTTCCGGAGTGCCCGGGGAGTGCAACATGTCGGGACTCGAGGGAGCGACCGGATTGTTCGGATAAGACTGGACGGTCGGGTAAAGTTCGTATTTGTAGATGCTGCCGTTCTGATTCCTGATCGTCAAGACCTGGGGTTTTCTTTGCTGTTGTTGATGCTGCTGCTGCTGCTGCTGTTGATGTTGATGTTGTTGGGGTACGGATGCCGGAGCCACGATGGCCGTCGGACGTTTCTGTTCTTGAGGGGCTTCTTCCAGGCGTATCCTCTTTTCCGGCAGGTCGGACGAGGAAGTCTCGTGGCTGTCGGGGCTGCATTCCACCTGGCGCTGTTTGTTGGTTCTCTTTCGTGGCTTGTACTTGTAGTTTGGATATTCTCTGGCATGTAAGAGCCTCAGCCTTTCTGCTTCTTCTATGAAGGGCTGTTTCTCGTCTTGGCTCAGCTTTTTCCACCGAGCTCCGAGTTGCTTGCTTATCTCCGCGTTGTGCATGTCTGGCTGATGCTGAAGAGTGGAAATATAGTTTTTCTTATTTTTTGTTATTTTGCCTTTTTCAGATTATTATACAAATATATATATTTTATTTCAATTTAATTTAATTTGGACGATCGAGTTTTCGTTTCTTTCTTTCGTTATTTCATTTTAATAAATAGCTAACGCTGGAATTAAGATTAAGTATTCAAATAGAATCGTACCCAGTAAATTGGAAAAATTGATCAATATTCATTGAATAAACAAACGAGTAATGTTATCACGATATGATAAACTCCCTACATTCCCTTAACGATCGTCCTTATCATTATCATCATCAGCGTGGTTTTCATCATCATTATCATCGCAGATCAAAGCGCTGTTATCATACGTAGCGAGACCGGATCATATTCTCAAGCGGCATTCTTGGCCCTTTCCAAAAGGTCCGAATTTGCATATCTATCTCGCTTTTTCCAGCCAAAGTTGCCGAGGATGGTGATGAAGCGGTGACGATATGAGGATGACGGTGATGATGCTGATGACGACGACGAAGATGATCGTGAATCACCATCCCATGCACCGGCATGACTCCGGATATCACGGCAACAGACAGAGGAGTCTTTGTGCTCCCTTTGGGCGTTCTCGATTCGGGACACAGGAAATGATCCGACAAAAGTGGTGTAAACAAGAAGCTACCAGCAGTAGATTCAAAGCATTCAACTTCCCGGAATGAATGAATGTTACTGTTTTTATTGCCGGCCTAACCCAATCATCTTAAGATGATGTTATTCCTTCTAATGCTGTTGTAATTATTCTAATTATTAGTTTTTATTTCGCTATTACGGAATAATTCAACACACATTATCGATATCTTCTTAACCTCTGCCTCGTATTATTAATATTAATAAGAATGAAATATGCTACCATTCTATTATTATTATTATTTTATTTATTATTATTATTATTATTATTATTATTATTATTATTATTATTATTATTATTATAAATCATAACATCACAATCACTATTCTGCTCAGAATTCTATCCAATCCTTAAAGCCAAAAAATGAAGTAGCATAGTTGTACCGCACGTGGCATCCTAAAGAGGCGTGCACCTTTGACCGACGGACACTCCATTTAGCTCAGGGTCAAGCCAGAACCCCTGAACCCAAAAGACTGACATCTGTCAAAAAGATACCTCTCTCATATCCTCACTATCTCTACGTGCCACCCTAGTATACCACGAGCAGCAGTTTCCATCAGAAACCTTAACAACCACACAAACAGTGGCATCACCTGGAGAAGCAGTACAGCAGCTGTTTCCTGGGAGAGATGATGATGGTGGTGATGATGACGACGACGACGACGATAGTGCTGCCGAGGTTAGAGGCCGGAGAGGAGCAAAGCAAAAGTGAGATAGATCTGAGGAGAAGGAAGAGTAGGTTAGAGATGTCTGATAGGAGAGAGAGAAGAGTTTGCCTCGAGGAGATAAGATACTGCCGTGAGAGGCTGAATGTACGATTGGAAAAATAAACAAAAGTTCCTTGCAGAAAGTTTGTTTTGAGTATGAGAGGGGGTCTGGCTCTAGATGGGAGCCTTAAGAGGCCCCGACCCGGCCCAAGGCCAACTCCAGTTAATTACTTCCTGGCCAATGATATGGCCAATTCAAATTTAGTTTCCTAATGCGTTAATATAACTTACCGTGTGATGAACGATGAATTCAAAGAATTCAAGCAAAGAATTTTAGTGACTTAAATAAACTCACTGTAAAATGGCGTCTTATAAAATGCCGTTCAAACTCCCTGTGTAAATGTTATGAGTCGGACGAGATTGGCGCACACGCCATGTGCCAGTCATTTGCAAGTTTCGAGTTACAAGCCGAGAAGAGGATGCAGGAGGAGAAGACGACGACGATGATGATGATGATGAAAACGGTGACGAAGATGATGGTTAAGATGAAACGGAACTTTTATACCGCATGTGCTGATGTTTGGCCTCAGTGGCTTCCAAATGGCTAGGAGCTAATTTTTTATGGAAGCCATTAAGATACCAAATAAGTAAAGCTCAAGTCGGCCAACCGCAAATAACTTCTAGCGGCTAGTTCGGCTTTAGCGAAATCGCAAGCCGAGTCGAATCAGAAACCACACGAAATCTTCAATAATTCGTTCAATCGGCGCACTAATTCAATCAATCAATCAATCAATCAACCAACCAACCAACCAACCTCAGAAATCTTACGTCTCTCCATCTGAGACCAAACCATGAAAGCGTTCATGGGTCTTTTGATGTGGTTGGCGGACTTCTTGCAATTGGTCGCGTCAGTGTAGGGGGTAGAGGAACTCGGGTCAACCCTCTGGGAGGGGAAGACTTCATCGGGACTGTTGGCCAAGCTCTCGTCTACGCTCGGAGCTCTCACTACAGAGAAGAGTCTACCGCCGCTGTTGTTGCTGCCGTCGTGAAGATTGTTGACGAGGAGTTGACTAAAGTTGCCGTTGACGATGCTGCTGCTGCTGTTGTTGTTGTTGTTGTGGCTCTTCTTCTTAAGCACTTCTAAGATGATGTTCTGGTTAATGTCCCTCACCATTTGGTCGTCCAATAAGAGGAGGGCATCGGACCCTACGTGGTGCTGTTGGTTCTGGGAATGTACTCGATTGACCTGGAACATCGCTAGGGATGAAAGTATTACTGCCTTGGATTCTTCTTCTTCTTCTCTTCTATAAATAAGTGTTTCTGTTTTTCTACACTTTCGCTTTCCGACCTCTGAAGAAGGGAAGTTTGTCCGGTGGTTATCTGGAAAGCAAATATTCAATGTTAGCACTGCAGTCACATTCGGTGGTTTGCGATTGTTATCGGCACGTCACCAATGTTGCTAAATGTTGTAATAGCGCTTTTAATGAAAAGTTATTATGGCGATTATTAGTTTTGATTCTGAACGCTCTGTGGCACTGTTTGCTTACTCGCAAACGACAACGTTTGACCAACTTTCTCAGATCGCAAAGGATCAAAAGATCGTTGAAACTGCTCATAACTGTTTCTCATACGAAGGGTAAACACTGCTCTAGAGGAATCGAGCCAGAATCACCTTAGGATATTGCCTAGCTATTCTCCGAGGTGCAAGATTATGGCCGTTGAGAATAAATGCGCGATGTTATAAAAATGGAAAATGAGAATGATCCATGAAAGCACGGCATATTATAAAAACATAGCATAAAATGCTAAGCTAGATTAAGCAAATAGCACGTCAATTGTTGGGCGGTCCGCAGTTTGACACCTGTCCGAGTTGATAACCGGCTAGTTCATATCGAATTTCACAGCGTAGGGTCAGTCACTTCTGAGCTCGAAATGATGAATGCTAATCGCAATTGCGTACACGCATCTAAACAAGAATCTAATGAGCGACTAATATCGATCATTTGCGATACATTTGTTGCGTTTTAACCCTGAAATGGCAGAGAATAAGCGAAAGCTTTGATTTTAAAGTCGTATTTTCCTGGCGTGCAATGCCATTAATATCCGGCAGTAATCATCCTAAAGCCACGCCGGACTGACTAGAACATCTGGCAAAGATAAAACCACTCTATAATGGCACCAACATCTTTAAAGTCAGGCCATAACCGTTGCTAAGTTTGAATGACGTTTCTAGAGTTCTACAATAATAGAAGCCATAATGAAAGGTATTAATTATAGTTATAATGCCATGGCAATGACATTTGGTAGAATGCTAATGAATTTATGAGGCGCTTACTATACCATATAATGCATCTTTGCCTGTCCTAACACTTAGCATGCAGTGTTAGCAGGACGCACACCTCCATTGTTATTACCTAAAGCACCCCTGGGTATTGACGAAATGTCATTCACCTATCAATCACCATTCATCTGCGAATTGATGCATGCCTGCAATCGCCATCATTACCAGCACCAATCATCATCATCATCATCATCATCATCATTGTCATGGAAGATGGGCTCACCTTAAGAGTGAAAAGCTTAGCATGGTATCCACTATTACCAGAAAAATGACCTTTCAGATTTCAGACACAATTTTTGTCCACCAATCAACGAGTCGATATTTTTGGAATTTCCGCTCAAGACTAATTTAGAAATTTAATGTTTTATTTACTTTGTCGTCGCTTCTCCGCAGATAAACAAGACACACACACACACGCACATGAAAATGAAGACACGGACAGTATAAACACTCAACGAAACACTCACGCTATCAAAACCGTAAACACTGAACCGACTACCGTTTCTCTACTGACTCGGATCCTTTTATACCTCGCGGCAGAGGCACCTGCTCGACGCTATTGGTCGAAATCGAAAGCCGCTTAACGAGGTCAGCCAATGAGCGCGAGTCTGAGCATACAATTTACACTAGGACGGTTTCTAGGTCAAGCATTCACGTGGCCAAATGAATTTACAAGTTTAATCCATTTTTATCGTAATAGGACCAATGGTTTAATAATAGTATTACCTTAGCTCGGACTGTCGAAAGACAGAATTTCGATCACTTTTTGAAGAAATTACAAGCACCTGTATGAATTTAGGACAAAAATGACGATTGATGATGTTCTAATAATGAACGGAGTGAAATAAAAAGATACCTGACAGGTAATGGCAATAAAATAATAAGATTAATATTGCTATTAAATCAGTAATATTCGTAAAAATATCTTAATTGAGTAATCATGGATTGGATTAAATCAGAAGCGAGAACGATCGATTGCATAAAGCGCCACATAAATGTGTAAACATGACGTCACTAAAACTAATTATAATGACCGATTGAGTAATAACAAGCTGATTGAAAGCCGATTGAAGCCAATCATTGCGCAACTTCGTGGTCAATGTTTCCTTCTAACCTTTGGCGAAAAAGGAGCTAGTTAATCATTTGGTCTTTAGCCTAGCCGGCTTTTTACCTAGGGACAAATGTGACGGTAGCCCATGCTATAGGGACTTAATTTCAGCTCAGGGCATGAAGAATTGAACCGGTATCCCACCTTGAGCCGACCCTGTGGGTTGTCCAATTGCCGTAAGGGGGCGCAAGTTTATCTGTGGTTCTGGTAGATCGTGCACTTTGTGTTGATCCGAAGGTTTTGAGTTCGATTCCTAGGTTGGGCGTCAGCATGGTGTAGCGTTTTGATATGTTGTTGCTGTTATTGTTGTTGATTTTGTGACATTTGTTTGTGTTTACGATTAGATGTTGATGTCGCTCTTAGACACATTTGGTGTTTTATGCAATAAACTTTGCAAGGTTTTGCCACATCATTGTCATTTATGAGTTCATTTACAGACTTTGATAATAATAATAATAACGATAATGTAATAAATAACAATGCATATTAGATTTTATTAAATTAAAAATATTATAAGTAAATTACAAGGGCATTAATCAAATACACCATAAATTATAATTTCCAAATAATATTAGCTTGATCAAATCAGCCAATTTGTTGGAACAGAGATTTAAAAAAACAACTCCCACGTCACTCCGTGAATATCTGTCGGTCTTTGTCTATTACCTCTCTCTTCTTGGCTGTTTTTTTTTCTCAGAAACTCTTCTGTCAATCCGTCCGGAACTCATCTGGTTTGCCATCAGTCAGCCGTTTCCGTTATTTCAGCCAAAATAGAGTTTAAATTTAAGAAAATAAAGCAATAAACAAATATCGGTAAAGCTAATTTCATTGAGTTTTACAGTCCTTCTCGGTCTGTTTCCATTGTTATTTGTTTGTCCATGTTTAGCTTTTGCTGTCGCAAGACATCATTGTTAACGTCCTCGGAACAGAATTTCAGAGGTTGATGGAAATGATGGAAGCAGATGGAGTGATACCCACACAGAGGAAGGCAGACACATTCAGAAACACTTCGAGAAGTACAAACGGAGAAGAAGATGGACTGACAGGGAAACGGAGAAAGTCCAGAAAGGAGGGCGAGTGGGAGTGACACGGGGCCGGATTGAATGGGGTGTCATGCACTCCGCTAGCACCGAACGAACGTGCGATCGAACGGTAGCGAGCCATCTGTCGAATAATTCTTCACTCGCAGTCATGGGCACGCTTTCGGCCGAAGTGAAATTAAATAACGGATTGCTCTCCTATAGAGGCCGGCTCATCTCACTGGAGTCTGCCAACGGAGAGGTGACAAGTGGAATTGAGCAAGCAAATGGGTGAGTGAGTGAACGAGCAGACGAACGGAGTAGGAGTGCCGTCGGAGTGAGTGAATGACATTAATCAAGCTGAAGTGTGCGTCAACTGTAATTCCAGGCATTAGGACATCAGAAGAGGATTCTAATAACGCACTCCTCATCAATTCGACACTCCTAGGAGTGACGCCAGACTGCCATTATTCGAAGCACTTCACTCCTACACTCTCGGGCACTCCTGGCTCTCTCTCTCTCTCTCTCTCTCTCACTCCATTGTGAAAACGTTTTCCATTGACGTTAGCAGCAAAGAAAACAAAGAAATCAAAGAACTTATTAATGCCTCCATTGATTCTATGGGCGTTTATACGAAGAATGGGGCGGTGTTTATTTGACACTCAACACGCGCCTTCCTAGGGCACCATATTTCACCCCCAGGTAACGGGTGACATGGAGTCACACGCAGAGTGTCACACGGAGTGACACACAACGATACCGAGAGATACACACAGCAACACCTGCAGAGACACAACAGTAAGCATTGATACGTAAACGCAATCGCGTATGTTTGATTTGATGTCAAATTTAAAAAACCCAATGTGACATTCTAGAGAAACTTTGGAAAATAATGATGATGATGATGATGATAATAATAATAATAATAATAATAATAATAATAATAATAATAATAATAATAATAATAATAATAATAATAATAATAATAATAATAATAATAATATAAATAATAATAATAATAATAAAATAATAATAATAATAATAATAATAATAATAATAATAATAATAATAATAATAATAATAATAATAATAATAATAATAATAATAACAATGACAATAACAATAACATTTATAATAAAAATTATTATAACACAATAATAATAATGATGATAGTAATAATAATAATAGTAATAATAATAATAATAATAATAATAATAATAATATAATAATAATAATAATAATAATAATAATAATAATAATAATAATAATAATAATAATAATAATAATAATAATAATAATAATAATAATAATAATAATAATATAATAATAATAATAATAATAATAATAATAATAATAATAATAATAATAATAATAATAATAATATTTAAAATAGCTGTCGATTTATTAATTAGTGTCTGATTTTAAAAGTTATAATATTACCACTAAATTATTTGTACTATTAAAATTAAAATTAATATTGATAATGCAAATAATTATTATTAATATCACTGGAGTAGTGGCTTTTAGCACGTGAATGAAAGATAGGTCAAGCAGTGGCATAACATAAATCAATTGTAATGAATCAAAATATTATATATTAAATTACATATTTAAAATAATGAATTGAATAATTGCGTTTAGAACCCAATATACAATCCCAAACAATATTTCAAAAGCCAACAACAACAACAAGAACAAGAAGGAGTAATACAATACCATCGAATAAAATACCCTACAAATACCGCAACAGCGTACAATACCCAGTCTGAACGGCACTCAATCCCTGGTTACAGAACATACTACTTGATCCGCTCAGAAATGATTTCGGATGAACTGCAATGAAAGAACAAACAAACAAACAAACAAACAAACCCTAAGAAGTGGATTTGTGGCTTTTGTGGACAAGGGATCTGCCAGAAAAGGTTAAAAGAAGTCCAAAGACATCTGCCACAAGGAGACATTACGTTGTGCGTTTGTCAAAGGATCCTTAATAATCCAAAGCCAAACCCAGGGATTACGCAAGAAGCTTTTCGATACCCGTAGTATTGGGTATATTTGGGTATCTGTGACGCTCAGGGTATCCTTGTACTCGATCTAAGCCCTATAATCCCTCTCCCCTATCGGTCTGTTTGGTGTTCTACTTATGGGGTTTAAAGGTTTTATGTGCGTGTTTGTATGGATTGTGATGTTGTAACTGTAAAGTTAAAATGATGCTCTTATATTGTTAACACTAACAATCACTTTCAACGAAAACGATGATAATAACAGCAAACACTTGGATAGTAATAATCATTTCTATTGACAAATTTATAAAAAAAAACCTTACAGATGACTTTAAAATAATAATAAATATAACGATAATAAATAATTCTATTACAGCACACCAAACAATTAGGCATTTCTCCATTTTATGTTGCAATTGATTTTTCATTTCTACACGAGAAACGTGAAATTGTTGCAAAACAAAAATCAACGTACGAAGAAAAGATCGACGATGAAATGAAACAACAAACAATGGACTGAAATCCAGAAATTGATGGAACGGATGGAAATGTCGACCTGGAAAAATGCCTTTGGCCAATTGTTTACACGCCGGGTTACGTCACACGCGACCGATTAGTTCAGTCGTTATTCAGTCCTTCTGTCCATCCATCCATCCACCCATCCGTCCATCCATCCATCCGCCCACCCACCCATCCATCCATCCATTCATTCACTCTTTCATTCCTTTATGAGACCATGTATTCAACAACTCCCCGATATCTCAATCCAGTGAACCAATCCAACCGATCAATCTCTCATTTACTCACTCATTCATCTAATCAGCAGCAGAATTCATCCTTCAATTGATTCACTCATTTTCACTCCTACACTCCACTCATTGATTGGATCGCCAGCACTCTTCACTCATTCGATGAACTCATTGACCCCAAATCAATTCCATCGCCTAATGACACAAATGCATTCAGTCGAGTGTACAAAATGTTTCCATCTCCATTGAAATCACCCGCAATTAATTTCCAGACTCGACCTTTGACCCCGACCTGACCTCGACGATGATGTCATTATGACGTCAACATCTCCCGAGGTCAAACCGACTGGCACGCACGATTGGCCGTTCTATATTTGGAAAGCGAAAGATTCAGCTGGGAAATCCCAGGAAAGGGATCACGTGGCTGACTTCGCGTGGAATGGGATATTCCATGTCATGAACGTCATCGGTAATTTGGAAGTCATAAGGATATTATAATAACGAGGTTCATCGGATGGACGGAAGGTGACACCGATGAATGGATGGGTGGATGGATGGATGGTCGGATGAAGGA
The DNA here is from genome assembly GCA_034509925.1 of Hirudinaria manillensis. Classification (NCBI taxonomy): domain Eukaryota; kingdom Metazoa; phylum Annelida; class Clitellata; order Hirudinida; family Hirudinidae; genus Hirudinaria; species Hirudinaria manillensis. The sequence goes on from CM067534.1 coordinate 91,355, forward strand.
GACTCATGAGGTTATCTGGTTTAAAATTATTATTATAATACAACAAGAATAATGATAATAATAGTCAAACAATAACTATTCAATCCTTCTGTACAGGCATTCATCCTTCTATCCATCCAATCATTCAATGAAATTGTACCGAATAAATGTCATTATTGTTATCATGACGATGACGATGATGATGACGTGATAAAATAAATGCCCGTCAAGGATATTTTGAATCCAATCCATTTTAAGTTTGCATTTTAAATATAATTACAATAATTTCATTGAAATTTAATTAAATTGATTTATTTGAATATTAAACAATAACAACATCATCATCATCACAATCACAACCATCACCATCATCATCAGAAGTGCCACGTGACATGACATGGCGTCATTGAAAGTGTTGCTGATGACGCCGTTGTGGTTGTTGCTGTTGTTGCCTCCGTGGTACTTGCAGTTGACGAGGTGGCAAAAGATAATTAAAAGTAAAAGTAAAGGCACACAATTGTTATTATTATTATTATTATTATTATTATTATTATTATTATTATTATTATTGTTATTATTATTGTTGTTGTTGTTGCCGCTGCTGTTATTATAAATATTATAATTGTAAAATTATTTTGCCATCACCTGTCGAAACAAAAAAATCTATAAAAATTATTTTAAAAAATACAATTTTAGAATAAAAATAATAAGAATAATTAACGGCATTTTACATAATTGAAACTCATTGTAGTTATTGTTGTTTGTTGTTGTTGTTGTTGTTAGTGACGTCATTATTGGATGATAGGTGTTGACATCCAGGTAAGAGTGTCTCTGTAATTGGAACTAAGACACCTTTAGTGCAACGCTGTTAACAACAACAACAACAACAACGACGACGACGACGATGACAACTACAATGAGCACAAGCCGAACTGAGAAATAAACTAATTAACACGGATAAAATAATAATGATAATAATAATAATAATAATAATAATAATAATAATAATAATAATTATAATAATAATAATAATAATAATAATAATAATAATAATGATAATAACAATAATAATAGCGGTAAAAATATAGCTTGAGAAATATCCATTTTTACTTGGCAGGTGTTATGCACGGCAGATGGTGCCTGGATATATTATGGCGTATATTGGCT
>CM067534.1:97500-105000 GCA_034509925.1 Hirudinaria manillensis
ACTTGATCAGTATTACTATAAGTATTATTTCACGATTCAGTACCAATACTCGAGCCTCAAGATCTAGTACCAGTACCGCTACCGGAACTTAGAAAAAGTATTTAAGTTGTACTTTAAGTACTAGTACTCAGTATTTTTCAGTTTTCAAATATCAATACCGGTATTTCAAGATCAGTACCGCTGCCAGTACTTGAAAAATATATTTAAGCTGTACGGTTACTTTAATTACCGGTATCTAGTAACCAGTACTCGGTAATACAAGTCAAGGAGGTGTGGTTTCGATTGTTCTGGTTGAATTGTTCGATGAATCATCATCATCATCATCATCAGCATCTCACCTGGTGATGGTTGGCTCAATTGCAGTCGACTACGAGCAGCAAGTGCGACCGAAGTCCGAGTGGTAATGGCAGCAGCTGTAGACGCTACTGAATCTGACGGGGTGGGCATCTGGCTTGACCCAGGGGTTAGGAGCGGAGTTGGTAACCCGATAGGATGTTAAATATTAACAAGAGATGAATTGTAACCAGATACTCGAGTCTTTAGCTGGTGACACAGTAATAGTGGTTTTGTCAGTCTACGTGTCCGACTCTACAGCATGTTTGGTTCCCCTTCTTTTTTCTTTTTCATGATTTTTTTGGATTTTTATCTTGTTTTGTGTTGCTGAGTGCATTTTCATCACGTGTGCGAAATTGCAGCCGATATGAACTGTGTTTTAAGAGCTATAATGTTACTTGTTTGTAGAAGTGAAGTTGAATTTCTTGAAGGATGGATGGATGGATGGATGGATGGATGGACGGACGGACGGATGGATGGATGGATGGATGGATGGATGGACGGACGGATGGATGAGCATCAGAACAAATACGGACTAAACCATGCATGGTGTTCGGAACTGTTGAATAAAAATTCAAATCGATCAGCAAACAAAGCAGTATTTCAAATGAATAATAAAAATAATGAACAAATGGAAAGAACAAACGTTTGATTGATTGATTGAATGAATGAATGAACGATTGAATGAATGATTGATTGAATGAATGAATGAACGATTGAATGAATGATTGAATGAATGAATGAACGATTGAATGAATGATTGATTGAATGAATGAATGAACGATTGAATGAATGATTGATTGAATGAATGAATGAACGATTGAATGAATGAATGAAGCAGGACCGGTTTGTTTGATTGGTTGACTAATTAATCTATTGAAGTGGTTACGAAAAAAAAACCGACATCAGATTGATAGGAAATTCGACCCCAACACACAGTAACAGTGACCTCTTGCGTCACGCGATTCGTGTCACGTGGTTCCAGGGAGTTTCCCGTGGTCTATAATTAGAGCGGAGTTGAATGAGAGGCAGTAAGCTGCTTTGGCTTGCTTTCTTATCTTGAAATGTTGACTAATTTGTAATGATTTGGTGATTTGATGATGACGACGACGATGATAATGATGATGATAATGATGATGATAACGATGATGATGACGATGACTAAGGAGAAGATAAACAGAAGCGGAGCCATTGATTTTCGCGATGAGGTTACGGAATACACCTTCTACAAACGTTTATTTGAACCCAATGAACCGCCATCGGTACGTGCTCGGCACACGGTAACTTCCAATGCTGATGATGACGATGACTATGATGATGATGGTGATGATGATGATAGTAATGGTAGAAGAAGATAAACATTTTCATATAACCATCACTACTCAATTTCATACTAAACATTTTTACTCTAACAATTCCTCATCGCCATCATCATCACCAACGTCGTCATCGTCACAGTCGCCAACAGTGGCTCCTAGGAAATCCAGCCGCTCTCTCACTTTCCATCACCATCTCCAGCATTCGTCATCCATCATCCTCCTCTTCTTCCTCTTCTTCCTCTTCTTCCTCTCATTCGTTTCCATGGAAACTGGCAGACGCTTTGGCACTCGCATAATGAGCCAGGGCATTTTGCGACGTAACAATCGCTATCGACGTCGTCATCATCACTTCCATCATTACAACCATCACATTCATAATTATCACGATCATTATCATCTCTATCATCGTCATCATCGTCGTCATCGTCATTATTATCATCATCATCATCATTATCATCGTCGTCATCATCATCACTTCCATCATTACAACCACCACATTAATAATTATCACGTTCATTATCATCTCTATCATCGTCGTCATCATCATCATCATCATCAGTCTCAGAAGCTTCATCTTCGTCGTCATCATCTCCTCGGTCCTCTTCTCGTAACTAAAGAAGCCTGGGAGACCATTAAGAGACGATTTTATAAGATTAGTCCCTGCCTACATCCGGTCGTGAGTGCGCATGCGCAATTATTTTCTGACGTTCTTAAGGATTCCACGCTCTCCAGAGAACTGAGTCATTGAGGGAGTGAGCGGAGGAGGAAGAGAGGAGGCATGCTACTCGAAGATAGGAAAGATGGATGGACGGACGGATGGACGGACGGATGGATGGACGGATGGATGGATGGATGGATGAAAATAGTGCGCTACATAAATGACCTGCTCTCGTCTAACTCCTTGAGTCGTGTCATGTCAACATCTGCATTATTGAAGACACGTGGGCGGAATTCATAAGCCGTCCTCTCCATCTTCGTCCTCTTCCTCCTCAAATCTTTGCATCATGATGATTAGCATCATCGTCATCCATTTCTGGATGATAAGAACGAGTGAGTGGATGGATGGATGGATGGATGGATGGAATGATGTCATATGACATCAACATCACAACCGTCATTTCCAATATCATAATCGTAGTCGTCATCATCATCATCATCGTCATCATCATCATCATCATCGTCGTCATCGTCATCATCGTCATCGTCATCGTCGTCATCGTCCATAAATTTCTCGAGTACAGAAGGAGGAGGAGCGACTGCGATGCCTTCCACAACGATCCAGTTTAAGTGCCGAAGGCGTTCTCGGTGGCCATGGCAACGCAGATGGTCACGTGCTCGAGATTCGTGACACGTGAATGGAGGACTTGGCAACGACCGATGTGTTCTATTATTAGGCAAATTTGGGAATTTCCATTTTCCACTTTTGCAATTAATTTCATAGCATTATTTACGATTTACGTGTAAAAATCATTAAAAAAACAATTACAATGTAAAAATTTAATATTTAACGTAATAATTAATCTTTGGTTGACTTATTTCAACATGCGTACTTCTAGTGATCAGTATTGATGATGATGATGATGTCAATGTAAATGCTGATGATGATGATTATGCTAATGATGATGCCTATATCATTGATGATCCTGAGAGGTGATGATGATGATGATGACGACGGATCATGACGACATAAGGACGGCGATTCCAGCACTGAGAGACACTGGATTTGCATATCGTCGAATCCATCCGCAGAACATGTGCCTGTCACAGATTGACACGCTCCAACGGACTCCTGTTCGGTCAGGCGTGAAACTTCCAGGCAACCGAGTGAAGAGAAGAAGATGGAAATGATGATGACGACCACGAAGACGACGACGATGTTGATGACGATCCAAACTGTCATTTAAATTAAATGCACCCAAATAGGCACACGTGATACACATACAAACGCAATTTACACTCCAGAGTTTTGTATCTACACGTAGGGCATACATGACCAAGACATATGAACGCACTACATCCTTCACTGCTTTGTATCTAAGTCGAAATAAATCCAAGAGAGTTTGCCAAACAAAGCTTGAATACAAAAACAAAGCCAATATGAAATGAGGGACTGAACAATTGCGGACAGTGAAACGTAAGCACGGGTCAGTGGTCCAACAAAAGGAGTTGACCCTATAAATTGCTTGCTGACAAATTGATTCTTTTGATCCTTCACTCGTTCACTCCGCCGTCACTTCATTCGTTTTATCCACCAATCATCGTTCACTAATTCACTCTCTCATTCATTTACGCATTCACTTACTTACTCACTCACTCACTCACTCACTCACTCACTCACTCACTCACTCACTCACTCACTCACTCACTCACTCACTCACTCACTCACTCACTCACTCACTCACTCACTCACTCACTCACTCACTCACTCACTCACTCACTCACTCACTCACTCACTCACTCACTCACTCACTCACTCACTCACTCACTCACTCACTCACTCATGGTGATCTCTACATTTACTCATTAAATGCATAATTTACATCCCATGATCAATGATCATCCTCACTCCAATGAGTTAATCAATCAATCATTTATTCGCCACTCACGCGTGTTAATACTAAGCTCTGCACTCACTCACTCATTCATTCATTCTGTCATTCACACATTCACTAGCACAACACTCACCATCCATCCACGCCACACTCGGACCATCTCGTGTGTCCAGCATCTCACACCGATTTCCATCAAACTCTGCAACATAATGACACGCCAGGGAGATATTTCCACGCCAATGGACGATAATGAAAACTTTATTAACATATCTATGCTGTGCTGGTGACGGTGATGAAGAGGATCGTGAGATCAGTACGATGATGATGATGGCGAAGACGAAATCACTATCACTACATTCTTATCATCACCGTAATCCTCAAACCGTCATCACCACCACCACAGCCTATTTTACCGCTTCACCTGGTCAGGTGTCTTATTAATTTCCGCACCGCACGCTCCACCGAACAGTCACGGACAGTGCCCTCTGAAAGATCAAAGACGACCACGAAGAAGAAGAAGAAGTAGAATCCAAAATGGCGGACACGCGTCGCTGGTTAGTTCTTTGTTGTCGTCGTTGCGTTGTGCGGGCGATAATATAGGTCTGCATGAAACGTGGAGTCTCTCAGGCACGGAGAGACAGGTGCACGACCGATCGGGGCTCTGTCCCGAGATCGTCGTCTGCTTCTGGGTCTCATCTTTTTAGCGGTTCTTTGAGAAATCATCGGCTTTCACGCTCGACTGGTTTCATTTGTTTACGAAAAAAGAACAAAGCAATTGTCCTTTGTCATCCTTTACGGGAGAGTGAGTGAGAGTGAGAGGATGAGCGAATGATAAAATAATGTGCTATTATTATTATTCTGAATAATGCAAAAAACAAAACATTATTTAATAATAATTATTATTAAACTTGATAATAATAATAATAATAATAATAATAATAATAATAATAATAATAATAATAATAATAATGAGAGATTTTGCCACGATAATAATCATAGTGTTTTTGTGAACTCAAATATTAAATTAATTAAAACAAACACAGGAACGAATCCAACAGGCGATTGCGATCTGCCAAGCACGTAGGATTGTCGCAAGAGGACCGACAGGTGCCGGGTTCGATTCCCGGCTTCGTCCACCGAAGCGAAGATCAAAGTACCGTTGCTCCTCTGACGAGCCATTAGCACGACATCGATGTCATTGATCAGTGACGAACGATTCATCGATTCATGAACTGGTGAAAATGATTGACCGACTGAATGAATGAATGAATGAATGAATGAGTGAATAAATGAATGAATGAATGAATGAATTAATGAATGAGTGAATAAATGAGTGAATTAATAAATGAGTGAATAAATTAATGAATGAGTGAATAAATGAGTGAATTAACGAATTAATGAATGAGTGAATAAATGAGTGAATGAATGAACCACCGACTGAGTAAATGAGTGAAGTTCATTTTCATTTGCTATCATCGTCAGCGAAACAAAAGATACCCATATTTTAAAATCTTGGATTTGCCACTGAATATTGTTATTATTCGAAGAGATATTAGTTTTTATAAATATTAGTTTTTATAAGCTCGCAGGTCTAATATAAAATATTATTTTATTATTATGTCTTATTATATATATATTATAAATACATATACATCTAAGCTGTGCACTCACATGAATGATTATTATATATATATTATATATATTATTATTATTATATATTATATGTATTAAACGAATTTTTATTTACAACAAGTGATGTCTAAATAATGAAATTACAACCTAGAAATTAAAATTCAATGAAATAATTTTTATTCAATTTCTGCTCGAAAACACAAAAAAAAAGTGAACGAAGCTAAAATAAATCCATGCTTTGAATGACGGGAAATCGAAGACTGGGGAGATGATGAGTGAGGAGAGGGTTACAAACATTACACTCCCCAGTGTTCGTAACACCTGCAATGTAATGGTCTTCCGTTATGAGGAGGTGACATATGCGCCGGGTGGATGGATGAGTGAGTGAGTGAGTGAGTGAGTGAGTGAGTGAGTGAGTGAGTGAGTGAGTGAGTGAGTGAGTGAGTGAGTGAGTGATTGAGTGAGTGAGTGAGTGAGTGAGTGAGTGAGTGAGTGAGTGAGTGAGTGAGTGAGTGAGTGAGTGAGTGAGTGAGTGAGTGAGTGAGTGAGTGAGTGAGTGAGTGAGTGAGTGAGTGAGTGAGTGAGTGAGTGAGTGAGTGAGTGAGTGAGTGAGTGAGTGAGTGAGTGAGTGAGTGAGTGAGTGAGTGAGTGAGTGAGTGAGTGAGTGAGTGAGTGAGTGAGTGAGTGAGTGAGTGAGTGAGTGAGTGAGTGAGTGAGTGAGTGAGTGAGTGAGTGAGTGAGTGAGTGAGTGAGTGAGTGAGTGAGTGAGTGAGTGAGTGAGTGAGTGAGTGAGTGAGTGAATATTGAGAATTTTTCTCAGATTATTACATGATAAAATCACACACAAAAATAAAACGAAATGCCCTTGCAGTCATTGAGGAGTGATAAAGAGTGCCGAGTGGTGAATGAAGGAGTGAACGACGAACAAATGGAAAGATTTTGCGTGACAGAGGACGATATATAACGCTCATTATCGCTCTTTTAATCATCCATCGGAGACTGCGACAGGGTATTTCATGTCTTTGGAGTTTTGAAGTTTCTATGTTTTGTCAGGATTCAGCGATAATGAAGGCAGCCATTATCTTCCGTCGATGTTCTATCGACCGGCAAGAGGCTTGAAGGACAAAAACCGCTGTGCTCTTTCGATTCATTCATTTATTCGTTCATTCAATTCATCGACTAAATCTTTCATTCATCCACTTAATCATTCATTCACTCATTCATTCAACCGACTATGTTGTTGTCATTTCCCCAAACATTCACCAACTCACTCATCCTTTTACTCATTCTCTCACCAAGTCACTCACTCACTCACTCGCCCACCCACCGACTCACTCACTCACCCCTTTAGCAAGTATTTTTCTTAAAAGCATCCTAGCATGGCAACATGTTATTACTTCAATGGTTCTGCCCAGGGTTATTTCCAGGAGGCAATCTGGAAATTGACGGATGATATGGGGATGGTTTGATAAGTAAAAAAGTAATCATTATTGTTATTATTATTATTTATTATTATTATTATTATTATTATTATTATTATTATTATTATTATTATTATTAATGCCAATTGTTGTTATTTTTATTATTGCAGTTGCTATTTTTGTTGTATAATAATAATAATAATAATATAATATAATATTAAAATAATAGAAGAATAGCAATAA